>QTSX02006509.1:100385-246912 GCA_014839935.2 Entomophthora muscae
GTTTGCTTATTATTTCAGATATTCCTTGCCTTCTGCAAATGGGTCTGGTCCAATATCCACCCATTCCGGATTATTGTACCTGTCTGTGAATGATCCTGGTATGACCTCATCCCAACATGACTCCTCTGCCACTCTTTATAGCTAATGAGTGAGCATTGACCCTTGTCTACTATTTAAGTAGAATCATTTCTCCTAATAAAGACAAGTTTATCCACATTTGCGTTGGCTTTAATATTCTTCAAGATTTTTTCTTTCCTTTTTGCCAAAAGGACTTTCACATCTTATTTTCCAGGAAATTAAGGTACATTTCCTTATTTTTGCTCTGAAGGCTGACCCAAGGCTAGCTTTGAACCTCAAATCTTTTGTTATAAAGATTTCCCACCGTGTCCTCCTGGATGTTGTCCCCAGGAGCCAAACACAACAGGTAACGGCCCTTGGAGTTGTACAGCGTGCTGGATCTCCTGGGGAGGAGGTAGTTGTTTGAGTGTTTCACTAAAATGTCTTTATACTCCTTTAGGAGTGTGTCAAGCGCTGGTGAAGTTAAAGTGGTCAAGGGATGGGCCGCAGATGGTTCAGCGCGGATAACTTCAACTGAGCATTGATTGAATTCTAGTCTTCCCCTTGAAATTGTATGAGCCTGTCTCTGTTATTCTGACAAATACAGTATTGTGAAGTAGCTTGCTCATTTTGACAGGATAGATCTGAAAGCCCACCCCGTTTCTATCAAGGGTGATAACAGATGTATCCCAGTCAATGTAGGGACAATTGTGACAAAGCCAGTTAAGGCCAGTAACTACATTGTGGCTAAGCCCTGCCATATTTGGCCCAGAGAGCTTAACCTGGATGTTCCCCATTCTCACATAGAAGGGGACTGTCTCATGGGTAGTTACCACTCTTTGGGAGTCAGCTACCCGTACTGCCTTGAATCTTCTTGGCACGCAAACTACCTGTTGTGAATCAGCAAACGCCTGGTCCACCATAGTGTGGTTGGCCCCGGTGTCTACCAAAAATTTGTGGGTACTCCCACAAAAACAGAAGGGATAAGCTAAGAGGTTTACTTTATTGAAAGAGTGGCTTGCTTGAAGCACAGGGTTGTCACAATGAATCTGGAAGACATCAAGGGTTTCCACTTTGTGTACATTATAGTCACAGGGATTATTGGCAAGGAGAGATTGAGAGTGAGGGTCAAGTGGGGCTATAGATCCTCTTGTAGCTACAACCCCCAGGCTTTTCCTGGGTCCTCAATTTGTGCTATCTGGAGCTCCCCCTTGCAAGGCGTTTAATCTCATTATCCTGCTGATGGGGCTGGCAGTGGCCTACTTGGTTGTGGGCGCTGCCAGGTGTTGCACAAGGTTGAGGTGGAGCATCACTTGTACGGTGGAAGCCCATTGAAGCCTGATTGTTGGCCTACACAATGGCTTTGTAACAGTCATCAATGGAGGTGTAACAACCTATGGGGACCCATTTACAGATTTGGGGCTTGAGCCCATTTACTATCAGAGTCAGGAGCATAGTGTTCCTGTCAGTCATGGCTTCAGGGGCGGCAGAAAGAGCTTGTTGCCAGGCAGCAAGGTATTTGGGAACGGACCCATTCTGTTTAATTGCTAGGAGGGGAGTTCCCACCACAATAGGCAAGAAGTTTTGCTGTAGCAGGACTTCATAGCGTCCCTGAATGCCGGCCAGGTGACCTCAATTTCTTGACTGGCCCAGTTGGTAAACCACACAGCAGCGGGTCTTGTGAGGCACTAGATGCAGTAGCAACCCATATGGGCTCAGGAACTTGACAGATACGCAGGAAAGTTTTGGTGGAGTGAAGCCAACTGACAATGTTGGCTCCTTTTTCCCCACCTGCAAAGGATTCCAGCTGGAGGTTCAGCATACGCTGCAAGAGGTCTAACTGTGGCAATGTGACGCTGGTGTCACGCTGCCCAAGGCAGAGCAAATTATACACACTCATAAGAACTAGCTGATCTTGGTAAATAATGTACCCATTGGGATATCCCCCTCGGGGATTAGCAGTAAGGTCTCTTGATGGGGAGTAGCCATAAAGCCCATACTCTGTCCTTTCTTAGGGGGAATTTTTTTCTTTAGGTAGGCCGTGAACTGGCTTATGCTACCACTGTTGCAACTGAACCAATGAGGATTCAGTATTGAGTTGGGGAAGACAACAGTCCAATAGAAAGGACAGGAATAATAAGAATAAGGTATTGTTTGTTTTAGAATATTGTGATTAATATACTATATGGGAAAAGCCACACGGCCACAAGGGAGTGGCATGATGGCATGTAAGGATTGGAGCTGAGAAATAACTTGTGCAGGGATCAGCAGGTTAAATTGATAGCACTCCTAATTAGGAGAAAGCGCCCGCAATTTGATATTGCCATTATATTGGTTCATGTTGTTAGATACGTCAAGGGGTGACTCATTGAGCGCCCCCTGTTTATTGTAAGATATGTTGACAGGCAAGTCTGGAAACTTGGTTACATAATAATCAGTTGTTGCCCTCCATGTAGAATCTATCTGAAAATTCAGTTAGGATCTCTTTTGGTTTGAAAGCAATGTGCATGAAGATGTCCTTCTTTACTTTCAAACTAAGGTCACCACCAAATTCATCAATTAGAAGTTGCTTCATATATTCCCAGTTATCAATGGTGGGAAGCTCTGGCACTACTACCTCTTGACAGGTTGGGTGCAGACAGGTTAGAATGTGTTCTTTCTTAACCTCATTCAAGGCTCTTCTCATGGAAGCTTCATAGATAGTTAAGAAAGCTGCAACAGTTAAGGTTTTGGGGTCAAAAACTTGCTTAAAGGTAGGCTTTAAATGTGCTTCTGGATTTTGGCCACCATTGTTGCTATTGAGTACATTTATGCATGGGGAGAATTCTGCTTCTGAATTGGTGGGGGGCTGTCTGGCCCACTGCTGTCAAACACTTTCCTCAAGGGTAGTCAAGGTTTCAGCAATGTGGGTGCCCGTATTATTAGCTAGGGTGGTCTGCCACCCAGTAACATCCAGGCGCTGACCCTGTGCTTTTACTACCAAGGATAGTTCAGCCAAACAGGATGTAAGAGAAGGACCCACCAAAAGGCAAGGAGCAAGCCTGCCATTCACAAATTGATTAACTCACTCATTTATTGTACGTTTTTATCAAGCTCAGAGTGATCTCACTTCAGGAGGTCCACTTCATTGGCTAGAGCTATCAACTCCCTAGCACAATGAATGCAGGGGGCTCCTGAAAAGCCAGGGCAACAACTATCTTCACCAACAACTCCAGGTGGACTAACGGTAGATGAAATTGCCTCACACAAAGTAGCAACCTCTAGTTGTAAATCAACAACCTGAGTTGTCAGAGCAAGCACTTGAGGATCAGGCTGAGGGGCTTTGGGAGGGAAATCCTGACTGCAGGTAGATGCTCTTAACTCTCAAACGGTATCCCAGAGCCTCTGTTCTCTATCTGCTAACTCATCAGATGAAGGAGAAGGCAGGGCATCTGATTTGGAGGCAGATAGTTTATTTACTTGAGTCTGGAGTTTGGCAACGGTAGCGGCAGTAGCAGCCCTTTATTGATCAAATTCCTTGCCAAGTTTGCAGAGGCCCTTTTCAGCATGGACAGCTACTTGCTGTAATTGATTGAAGGAGTAAGCACTGAACTTGTTGAGTTGCTGCACAAGTTGTTCAAAGTTGGTGAGATAGGCATTTAGAGTGGAGTCTACTTGGGCACGCCAGGGCTTTTCCAGCTGGTGGAACTCATGAAGATGCTCTCTGACATACTCAGGGATGAACTAATTCATTTGTTTAATGGAGTAGACCAAGTAAGATTGGGAGGTGACAGAGTCGCGCTGATTTTCAGATACTAAGGAAAACAAGGAGTAGATCCACTGCTGGTAGGCCGCAAAATGATCCCAGTGATGAGTGACAACGGCTTGTAGCAGTGAAATCTCCTGAACATGGAGTCCTAACACCATTTGATGATGGGCTAAGGTGGGTTGTACAAAGGATGACAATAAGTGTTCAGCAGAGCCAGCCGCTGAAAGGAGATGCTGTGGAAAATGTGGAGCTACAATCAATTTGTAGTATTCTGCTCTGTTGAACTGAAGCTGGAGGCAAGGGATGGCCCCATCACAGGCTAACCCAAGGGCTACTGCCATGACTTGTTACAAGTCAGGGGTACCAAAAGGATAGGCTACTAGGCGGGGACCACTCCCAAGGTTCAGTACAATAGGGACAATAGGCGGGTTGGCAATGCCTTCCTTAATAAGAGGACTGGTAATTTCAGGGAAAGTTGGCTCTTGTATGAGAGGAGGCAAAGGTCCTGAAAATCTTGTTGCAAAAGGGGTAACCAAGGAGCTTACAGCCCCTGTAGTGAGCACCATTTTTTTGTGATCTGAGGCGTGACACAGAGTCATAACAGGAAATCCTAACCTTAGGATTAGATTTGTACTAAGTCTTGGTTAGAATTGCAGGGAAGGATATGCAATTACCTTGTGGCCCTGATTGAATAATATCTGCTAGGTGTGGCTGAAAAGGCGCCAAAGTACTTAGAGACACAAAGACAAAAATTTGAATAGAATTTAAGTTTTATTGGGTATAGAAATTGGGATTATATACTGTGTAGCTTTACCACAAAACAGTACATAGACAGTAGGATCACTTACCATAAGCATGAGTGGGGCAAGTGAGTTGCGCAGAATCAAGAAACTGAAAATTTTCATTTCCCAATTCAGAGCCAGCCTCAATTTGAAGGGCAAAAGCAAAAGAGAGAGATTTGTCCTCAGAATAACCCAATGAAGGCAAAATCAAAACGTGGTGAACAGCAGCATTCACAACAATGCTCTCTGCCACCTTGGGGGCTCCAAGTTCTTCTCTGTCATGGACTTAGCCTCTGGATACTGGAAAGTTGATCTCTCTCCTGAGGATAGACAGAAGACTGCGCTCATTTTTTCTGAATTATTGTTTGAGCCTACGCAAATGCCGCAAGGACTCTGCAATGCTCCAGCCACTTTCCAACAAGCCATGGGCTCTATCCTCCGCAATTTGAAGCTCTCATGTGTCCTAGTGTACTTAGATGATATAACAGTCTTTAGTGCTATCTTTAACAACCACCTGGCCCATCTTAAGGAAGTGCTTATAAAGATTTGAGAAGCTGGACTCAAGTTAAAGCCATCTAAGTGTGCCTTCTTCAAGGAACTCCTTGAATTCTTGGGACATGATGTGACTCAGACAGGAATTTGCCCCCTGACTAAGAAAGTTGATTCCATTGACAAAATGGTTTCTGTGACTGTACTACAGTCAAATTGGGCTGTGGTTTCACAAAGAGGTTGAATTGTGATGAATTTCATAGGTTGAAATTCAAAGCAACAGGATTGGCCTTGGAGAGACTTTTCAGCGTAGTAATGGATTACCCAGGAACCAATTAGGCTGTACTAATTGAGGGTCAAAATGAATATTCTGAACAATTCAGATTATGAGACTAGGTGTCTCAAATTGTCTAATTAACCACAAATGTTAATTAATACCCAGGAATCAATTAGGTTGTACTAATTGAGGGCCGTAATGAATAATCTGAACAGTTCAGATTATGAGACTAGGTGTCTCAAACCAATTGATTAACTGGGAAGGCTAATTAATTGATACCCTTGAATATGATTAATGAGGATTTAACCATATGGCCAAAATGGACTTGACTGTGTCAAGTAAAGACTTGTTGTCTTCAAAAAGATTAATTAACTGGGAAGCTTAATTAATATATGCTGGGAATATAATTAATGAGGATTTAATTATATTTTTTAATTGCCTGGACTGTGTCAAGAAGTTTGGTTAAGGTTAACCATAAGTAAACCCCCAAATTTTGGGTTAAAAGCACTGTTTTGGCAGATTAATTAGGTTATAAGTGCTGCTGCGCCGCCCAGTGAATGTTTCAGGCGCCACCTGGGAAAGTTCCTGGGCGCTGCGGTAGCGCCTGGTTCAAGTTTCAAAGTGCTTCAATGGGTTTTTAATGCAAAAACCATTAAATGCAAAAAAACAGCTAAATGTAGACAATGGTGTCTATACATTTAGGATTTATCAGCTGGTTTCCAGTTGGAACAAGGATAGTTTGGATCAGGAATATGTATATTCCACAGGGTTTTGGCACCAGAAGTCTGGAATGCTTCAAGCCAAACAATACATTTCCACAGAAGGAATCAGGTGATTCTGGAATTTATTATGGTACATTCTTATAGGTTAAGAGTGTGAAGATCTTTTTGGTAAAGATCTGGATTGGATGAGGCTGTTATGTCATAAACCATGTGATAGGAATCCAGATGAGATTCTGGAACCAGAGGGGTTTTCAGCCAAATATACCCCAATTGGTATATAATGGAAACATGATAATAATTAATAAAAAGGATACTTATGTGTGATGATGGTTGCTTTCCCCTCGATCTTTTTATGCTTTGTATTTTTGGCTTATAACCGAAATAAGACTGCCATAGAATGAAAGAGATAGTCTATAGCTAAGATTATGGGAAGCAAAAAATGTGGAAGTGATCACCAGATGGCAACAAGTTTAACGCCAAGATTGCTTGCCCGGAATCCAAGCTCATCAAAGCTTACATAAAGGATTCCCTGTCAAGCCGTAAAAGAGTCAGACCAAGATAATGAAGAAGCAAGCATGAATTTCCTGGATCCGTCACAATAAGGTAAGCCAATAAAGAGAAATTGGCAGCAATTTTTTAATTTATTTATGTCAATCAATTCTTTTCCATTTTAATATAAGTCAGTTCACATGAAGATACCTGGCATAATATGATCCTGTCCCTTCCAAGGACTATCTTAGATGTTACAGTTCTATATGGGGAGGTATCCATCCTTCAGCCTTTAGTCAATGGATTTTAGCGACTTTATGTTTCCAGTTAGTCTAAAGCATTGAGTCCTACAGTTTCTTTGGCTTTGGGGCATTTTGGGTGAAATTTACTTTGCCTTGAGGAATCCAACATGGTTGGAACAGCCGGTGAGTTTGACCATCTTCCTCATGCCAGACCGGATTTAGTTAATGTGCATCGATGCGAGCAGTCAGTCTCGCTCAAAACCTCTAGGCTGAGTTTTGGTGCATCCGTTAAAATTTATAGGGCTCCTTAAGCTAAGCTATATGGATCGGTTAAATATAGACGGAAGTTGGTAGGGTTTCCTAATTCGATCAAGGCCCAGTTGAACCCCTATTTAAGATTAAATCGTTTGGCTGGCAAATGCTGAGTGAGAAGGTTCTAAGCGCTTGGCAACAGACTGCGAATTGGATCAGCTCTGGAAACTTGGTCATTTGAGAGAAGGGCGGATAGAAAGTATGCTGCCAATAGATATTTTAAAATGCATTTGATTGTGGGGAAATATTCCACGAATGGTTATCTGGTAAGTTGCTAAATAAAATGGGAATTGAGGGGTAAAAATGGTTGGAGTGATATTATCAGCGATTGGTTGGTTTTTCGGAGAATCAAGCGATGAATAGTTGGAATGGGATTACCAGTGGGTGGTGGCAGAACGGGAGGGGGTTCAGTGGGGGATAAGTTGTAAAGCATATTTGAGTAAACAATAGCTTTAATTTCAAACGGCTTAATAGAACTGCCGAGCTGGCTGGTGAGTGTGTTGGATCGGATCGGGTTGCGGATAAGTTCAGATCCGAGAGGGTTTAGTTTCATATACCCAGCAGAGGGTAAGACTAGGTATTCCGGAAACAATGCTTTCAGGACTGGGAGATGGAAAGTCGCGATGGAATGTTCGGGAACAATTAAAAATATATATATTACCGTTGAAAACAGTTCCAATCCAAGTAGTGGGAGTTTGATTACTAAACAGCATTGGATGCTCAAGAATAAAAGGTAGGCTATGCTGTTCCAAGTGCCACAAGGCAGGAGAATAATCGAGCTTACACAAGTTAGCTGAGACCGGGTGGTAATCTTTCAAGCAGGAGAATAGTCTGATGAGCCGCCCAGAAGCTTAGCTTGCTCGATCACTTTGGTCAAGAAGATCTCCAGCATACTCTAGGAACAAATGCCACATCCTTCAAATAAGTTTTATACTCCCCGCCAAGCAAATGCAACATGGGCGTGGCCCAAGTTTCAGGACGTGAAAAATAACTTGGCAAATTCTCGGCCTCGAAAGCTATTCTACTTCGGGATTCACATCCTATTATTTCCGTAAACTTCACTTAATCTGGGCTAAGGAAATTCACTGCAATTGACAAACTACCCTTTGAGAAGTAGTCTGTGACGATTTATAGTTTTCTAAAAAAGACTAGTTTAAAAAACGAACTTTCATCCACTTGTTCGCTGCTAAAATCAACTGGATGATAATTAATCTTGTTTACTCGTATTGAATAAAAATCAAAACTGAACTACTCTTGTCCAAACATATAACATCAACCAATTCAAACTAATTCCAATACATAACCATTCTCAGTTAAAAATAGCAGTAATCAAGGCTCACAGTTACGCATGGTCATCCTGCCAACATCTGGTTTTATCCACTTACAATGTAATTGTATATAATCCAAGCTACTCTCAAGCCTCATTACAAAGTCACATAGCATTACCCCAGGAGCCAACTACATTCATTCAACTTTGAACTAGGATACCTTTTTGATGCTTGGGCAAGGATATATATACTCTATTAAATTGCCCTTTATTTTGAAGACAAGAGCTAATTTTTAAAAAAGCATTGTTGGGTCACATTATTGGGTATGGGAATCAGCTTAGTTATCTCTATAACCCTCTCTTTGAAAGCTTCAAATTTGGTTCAAATCGATGGTGAACTAAACTAACAACAGACAGGCTAATCAGGGAAAGTGGTTGTGATATAGTAGGACTCTTTTCTATTTAGAAAACTATGTAAATTTCTTAGCCAGAAGATAACTCCTACACTATTTGTGAGCAGTGAGAAGCTAGGAAATAAATACCTTGATCCTAACCAAGATTAAAACCATCAGTCCAGAAATCAGCCACCATCTGTATTCCAGAGGGCTCCAAAGAGGGAGCTTTAAAGATAAATTTCACAGAAAGTTATATACTTGTTGACATCAACTGTCTTCAGAAACAGAAGGCTAGACAGCCAAAATTAACTTTCAGGCTTTTAAAATCTTATGCTAACTCCACCAAAACTATTGATAATAATTGGTTATTGCCAATCATGAAAAGATTCAAATAGAAGTCAACCAGAACCCTGAACCCCTCTAACCAGCTGAAAACAAGTAATTTAGTGTTTTTGGTGCCAAAATTGATTTATGCCATCACAATACTTTTGCTTAACTCAGAAGGAGGAATACAACTTATCTCCTCTCCTATACTCAACTAATGATTACTTAAATAATTATGATTTCTAAACACTATCTCTAGTCTCTTGTAAGCTACCTTAGAAGTAACTATACATGCCCAAGCTGTAAGAGTTAAATAGCGTGCGGCGCTATTCAGGGGAAAATGATGAGGGTAAATTAAACAAATTGTTAGCTGTTTAAGCAACACTAAGCCAAATTGAGTGAAGG
This sequence comes from Entomophthora muscae, assembly GCA_014839935.2. Lineage (NCBI taxonomy): Eukaryota > Fungi > Entomophthoromycota > Entomophthoromycetes > Entomophthorales > Entomophthoraceae > Entomophthora > Entomophthora muscae. The sequence goes on from QTSX02006509.1 coordinate 109,895, forward strand.
GGCTCACAAATCTTGAGCCTTTGGAGGTGTAACAGAAGGTAGCCACCAGGACAGAGATTGAGAAGAGCATTTGAAGCAGAAAATTAGAAACATAAGATTTAGGTGACGCCAAGTACAGGGCAGGCCAAGGGACAGCAAAGGAATCAGCAGCCAAGTGGAATAGGGCAGAGGAGACACTGTCAACAACAGGGGCCAGGAGGCTCAAGTATTCTAACATTGAGATCACAATTCTTTATTATATTTTCACCAGGGATAATTAGCTATCTAGAAACAAGTTTCTAGAGGGGAATTGGGTAAGTCTTAAGGGAGTTCAGGATGGGGCAGGAGGGGATTCCACGGCTTCTGATTGGCTGGCAAGAATATTTTCAGCAGTTGGTGGTCCTGCATTGAAATTGAGTCAATTTTGTCATAATCCAAAAAAAATTGACAACCTGCAGGTTGAGCACTGCCATCCCCAAATAGTGTATAACATGTAATTTTCTTGTCATAATTATTTGGGTAAAAATAAGGCAGGTCCAGATTTTTGAGGGCTATTTGGGCAACCCCAGCTTTGACCCATTTTTTGTCTATGACAGCATTTAAGTCATCAATTTCTTTCAGGGGTTTAGCTGCAGTTCTTTGCTGATTTTGGGTTTTACAAGGGCATACTATCCCTTTCATTTGATTTTCTACCGTAACACAAGCCTTTAAGTATCACTTCTTATTGGTTCTCCTTTCTTGCAAATCAATAAAAACCTTAATTTGATTTAAATTTCAAATATTTTATTCAGCAACTTCTGGTGTTTTATAAGCATAAAGCTACTTATTATATACCTTCTGGTTAGGATGTGGGTGTTACACGGTGCTAGATTTGAGCTTGATGCTGTCTCTGGACTGATTTGTGACAAAACTGAGCCCAATTTTTTGGGAATGTCTGAGCTGTCAGTAAAGCATGATTTCTCAAAATTTCTGCCCCCTATTACCAGACTTTAAAACTGTCAAAACCGCAGGCTTGACCTGCCAGCAAGGTTCCAATCAAGCAGGTTTGTGACCCGCAATACAATTATCCGGTCACCCAAAGCCAGACTAGGAAGTCAACTCAAATTACCAAATCCAACAACATGAACAGATGATGATCCTTTACGGTGGATACCTCAATTTGGCGCTTGACTCATTATCAGGATCAAGCCACCCCCTTCTTCCATCCAGCTGTGTGATCATCAATCTTTTTCCTATTATCCTTGATTCACATGAACTATATAATCACTATCTCCCAATAAAGATTATGATCTAGCTTCTAAATATTTTCCCTGTGTAACTCTGCTAAAACAGCACAGTTATGACATTGGTAGCACAGGTAGGTTCTCCATCCTACCTTATCTTGAAAAATTCCGCCTGTTGCCCGCACACGCTGCGGCCAACAAATCCTCAACAGAATCACGTCTGGTCTCCCGCCTGACTGGACTCTGTATACTCCTGGTACCGATACCCAATGGTTTTGTCCTATACCAAAACACGGTAATCCTGCTACCCTCCTTCAACTCCATGTCTGCGCAAGGTTTCTTTCAGGCTCCCTCCTTGATGCTGCAACCAGCTGATGAAACCACCATGCCCGCCTATGTAGCGCAAAGGCTTCAAAGCGCCGCCTTGGAACCCTTTGCCAGGGCCAACGACGACAACACCTCCGCATGAATCCCGTCTACCCAGAGCAAGTTGGCTCAGATTGTCACAAGTGGCAAACTCCTATCAACTATACCTATCAAAAAGCCTCTACTACAAAAATTTAACCCCGGCATCTTGCGGGCTGCCAGCCTGCAGTTTTTTGGGCTCAAATCAGAACAGGATTTGACTTCAGAAAATCCTTTTAAGCTTGATGAACCAGATGTACCTACGCCAATACTCTCCATGATAAAGGTTCCTGATAAAACAGCCAATCAACAGGCAGGGCCAGCCACAGATTCTGAAATAACTCGGGCCCGCACAGAAGGGGAAACAGAGAATTTTCCCATAGAACGCGGGCCACCCAGAGGCAACCAATCCCACAACCTGACTAGGGAATTTGAGCATTCTCAGTTCAAACCAGCCAATGAAATAACCCCCGCAATTGATGCCACCAAAGACTGGGAAGACCTGGTAAGCGGGAAAACCCGGGCTGACAGAAATTTTGAAAGTTTTGCCATGACAGATGGGCATACTTATACCCTGGGCCGCCAGGAAGATGCCCATTGCCATCCTTACAATAAAGTGACATGAACCTTTGGTTCAACCAGATCATTCCATACTTTTTTATTAGTTTTACTTCATTTACAGTCTACTCCTCGGGGCTCCGCACCCCGTGCTCACCTACCCCAAGAAACCGCGGACCAGCCGCCCAAACTTTATTGACTACCAGGAGCTCCCTTTGGCCCAATACATTTTACTGAATACCCACCCAACCCGGTGTATTTGGAGTTTACTCTGGAGGAGATCCTCATCCATGACCCCAAAGCTAGAACTAGAGAGATGGAAGTCTTTTACAGAGAAGGCATCAAAATCACCCTGCCCCCTCTTCTATTCCAAGACAAGTATGATTTCCTGCCCGCATATTTGGTTCCAATGACACTGCCCCTCACCCCGCGGCCCAACCGCCCGCAAGAATCTGTTGCCACTAATGAATCCACTTCCAATCAGATATTTGGGGTGATGTATATCACCCTCACCAGATTGATTCTATGGTGCCTGTAAGCGGACCTGGGGCAGTCCTTGGAAAATCATTATCTTATATTGTAAATTTAGCCCCAATCTTGTGGTGGGCTCTCCCTGCTGGGCCTGCGGGCTGTCCGCCCGCGAGTTCTCAGGAACCCCCCTCAGGTTGGATCCCTGACACAGATGGAATGCCCACAGCAATTTTGGATTGCAGAGATTTCCATTTGCCTGACCCATGACGCTGGCACCTGGTGTGACAACTTGTACAAAGAGAACACTGACAAGAACTGGGATACCTTTAAGCAGGACTTCCTGGCAAGGTTTGTGCTTAAAGATACAGCGCTCACAATCATACATCAAGTAAAGAACTTGACCCAGACAGGCACTGTTAAGGAACTCACCCGCGCCTACAAGAAACTCTGCCTTTGTGCTCCATCCAACATGGCCTTTGACACCCCAGCCACACACCTCATGTACTACAACGCCCTCAAGTCACACGTGATGAGGCATGTGAATCTGGATCAGGTGACCAACCTGCAAAGCCTGTACTGTGAAGCAGAAAAAGCGGAACAAACATCCAACACTCTGCAAAAGGCACAGACTGGGAAACAAGAAAGGCCCAAGGATTCCCATCCAAGCAGGCGCTCTGCTTGACCACCTCCTGGAGGCAACATAAACAACGCCAATCACAAACCCACAGGTTCAAATGGGCATGGAAATGGAAACAATGGCCAGTCAAATCACACCCATTTCCGTGTCATTGCCACACAAGGCAACCAAGATGGGGGGAAAAGCCCAGGGAGAGCACAAGCAAGCCAAGCTCTCCCCACACAACTCCTGACTTGCCCAACAATGAATACCAACCCAAGGACATAGACCAATGCCCAATGATCCAAGTGCCCTTGGAGGACCTGGTACTATACACCATCTCCAGACATCCCAATAAATTGATGTCTTACCCTTTCTGCTTTTGCAGTTACACAGGCTCAGCACTCCTGGACTCAGGCGCAGATCAAACCTTAGTCAACAGTAATTTGTGGATAAGTTCAAGCCAGCCACTAATCCTTTGCAGATTAAAAACGTGGTCCTGGCTGATGAACACCACATTGCTATGACAACAAAAACTGCCCCCTTCTCTGTCATGCTTGAGAACCTCCACTCCAGCATCCAAGGCCCCATCATTGACTTCCCTAAGTTTGACATTGTACTGGGACTAGACTGGTTGCAGAAAAACAACCCCCACGTGGACTGGACAATCTCTGTGTTGACCATCAAGCGTGAAGGCGTCAACCACCAGATCTACCCTGACTCTGTGGACCAACTCCTACGTGACCACGTCTTTGTACACATCACTGAGACTTTGGACAAGAAGGAAAATCTGAAGGCAATTGACTGGAATTCCTGTCAGTATGAGATCATACACTTCAAAGACCACCAGGATACCTCCACGCCTCAGGACCGTGACATTGTGGCCTGCCATCCAGAAATCTTTAAGGAAACATTACCTGGGCTGCCCCCTGAGAAACACATCCAACACTTTATCCAACTCAAGGGGGCTGTACCCAAGGCACGCCCCATCTACAGACTGACTCCAAACAAGGACAACACCCTATGCGCCTATCTCAAGGAGACACTAAAAAAGGACTTATCCGCCCCTCTCAGTCTCCCTTTGGGGCCGCTGTATTATTTGTGGCTAAAAAACAGTACCTTACGCCTGGTCAAATACTACCACGTCTTAAACAAAGTCACCATTAAGAATTGTTACCCACTGCCACTGATTGACAACCTTTTCAATGCCTTGGGAGAAGCCACTGTCTTCTCCAAGATTGATCTAACTGCAGGCTACAATCAGATTTGTATCAAGGAGGAAAACATCCCCAAAACAGCCTTCTGCACTAAGTATGGTTCCTACAAATGTGTAGTACTAAACTTTGGCATGATCATTGCCCCGTCCACCTTTGTAACCTTCATGAACAAAGTGTTTGCGCCACACATAGGCAAACATGCCCTAGTGTACTTGGACAATATTATTGTCTACAGCCCCTTGGTGGAACAACACTACAAAGACCTGGAGGAGGTCTTTGCAACCTTGGCACAACACAAACTGTTGGCCAAGCCCTCTAAATTCCAGCTCTTCTGGGAGCAACTACCCTTCTTGGGACACATAGTCTCAAAAGACGGCATCAAATCTGACAGTCAAAAGATACAGGCTATCTGCAAGATGCCACCCCCCAAGGACAAGTAAGAACTCCGCACCTTCTTGGGAATGGTGGCCTATTTACAACACTTCATACCAGACTATGGCGTCTTGACCGCCCCCTTGTCCGCCATAACAGGCGCCAAGTCTAAGTTTGTATGGACCCCCCAATGTGACCTCTGTTTTAGATGCCTCAAAGAAAAGCTCACGGCAGCTCCCATTCTACAATACCCCAAACAAGGCAGGGAATACCAGATGGAAACTGACTCCTCAGATGCATCCATTGGGGGAGTACTACAAATTAAGAATAGTGACAGTGACTTACTGCCTGTAGCCTAAAAATTGCGTAAACTGACAGATGGCAAGTGCTGATACCCTATCCACAACAAGGAACTGCTGGTCATTGTACACTGCCTAGTCAAATGGCGCTGTTACCTAGAACATCAGGAAAAATTCACAGCACTAACCAATCACAAGTCACTCATCTATTTCAAGACTCAAGCAAATCTGTCACGCCACCAAGCGCAGTGGATGGAAGTATTGGAGAGGTTTAACATGCTCATCCAGTACAAACCTGGGGCTGAGCTTGCCATGGCAGACGCCCTGTCCCGCCTGTATGTCTGTGCTTCAAGAGGAGAGAATGGGCTCAACCCAGACTGGCCTCTCTTAGTGCTACGTACAAAAGACAAAGGATTCCCCACAGGCACAACCAACATCACCAAAGAAACGGTCATTAAGAATGAACACCTCTTTGCTGACGTATACAGGACCCTTCATAGAAAGATGACGGATGGCACAACCATTCCCTATATCCCCACACATCAGCGAGTTGACACCATTCTTTACTACCACAGAGATCTAGGACATACTAAGAGCCAAAATCTATACAAGTTCCTAAAGCATAAAGCCTGGTGGCCAACCTTATACCGCAATGTCCAAGAAGTTCTAGACCAGTGCAAGGTATGCAAAAAGTTTGCTAAAAGCAAAATCCCACCAAAGTCTGTACTCCCCATTTGTACCCAACTACCGTTCAAAGTATTGGCGCTTGACATTGTTGGCCCCATGCCAGGAAAGCACAATAACAAAAAGTACATCATCACTGTCATTGACTTTGCAACAAGGTGGCCAGTAGCCCAAGCAGTGAAGGCACACACTGGTAATGATGTTTGACAATTTATTGGCAAAGAAATAATCAGCAAGTTCAGAAAGCCAGAACTCCTGATAACCAATGGAGGCAAAGAGTTGACCTCCAAAGACACCAATGTATAACTCATCAAAAATGGGGTCAAACACACCATTGCAACACTATACCACCCATAGGCCAATGGACGCGTAGAGCGGCTTAATGGTAGCCTTGTGAAAGCCCTAGCCAAACTCACTGCTGGGAGACCTGAAGACTGGTATAAGCAGCTACTAACTTCATTACTTGTGTGCTAAACTAAAGTGAACAGATCCACTGGAAAAAGCCCGTTTGAACTGGTATACAGCACACAGACAAATATCATTCAATCATTGAAAGGACCTAAGTTGAAAATTCCAAGTCAAGTCCCCCCTTGCTCGGATCCTCAAGTAGCAGAGGCCAACAGCAAACAAGCAGCCAAAGAAAAGGAACCCCTACAAAAGACATTTGTTCCCATCCACAGTAGACATGAGGTTGGGGACAAAGTATGGGTCATGAACGTTGACAAGAGCAAGCTATAATCTAAAAAAGTGGGACCAGCAATCATTCTGAAGGTAAACAATAATAACACTTAACTTGTGCAAGGGCTGGAAAACAAGAGCAAGACAAGACCCTACACCATGATTTCCTACAACCCTACAAAGCAAGACAGAAACCACAAGAGACCACCCTATCTGCCACCAAACAACAACTAGTTCAATATGGCGCCCGGGCCCCTGACAACCTGCCCCCAGAAGAGGCCAACCTTCAGCCGGGGGGGGTGTCAAAACTGCAGGCTCAAACCGCCAGCAAGGTTTCAACCAATCAGGTTCATGACCTGCAATACAATTATCCGTTCACCCAAAGCCAGACTAGGAAGTCAACTCAAATTACCAAATCCAACAACATGAACAGATGATGATCCTTTACGGTGGGTATCTTGATTTGGCGCTTGACTCATTATCAGGATCAAGCCACCCCCTTCTTCCATCCAGCCATGTAATCACCAATCTTGTTCCTATTATCCTTTATTCACATGAACTATATAATCACTATCTCCCAATAAAGATTATGATCTAGCTTCTAAATATTTTCCCTGTGTAACTCTGCTAAAACAGCACAGTTATGACAAAACCTTGGCAGAAGTTTTTGTAATATTTTGGTACATTAGATTTAAAAGCTATGGCAACAACCAAAAGTACCTCAGATTTAAACAAAAATGATTTCATATTTAAGAAAATTCCAACTATCAGGTTAAAATATACACTCTGTTAAGAGGAATTTTTGGTATTAATGGACAAAATGGGTGAACACAGCAACAAATTGCTCACACGCCAAGCAAGACTATTCAAAATATAATATGAAATACACTTATTCACAAAAAAATAGTGTGAGTTGACCTTTGGTGTACACATGTTTACTGTGTAAATTGGTGAAAAAATACACCCAAGTGCAGTGAGTCAAAACACAAACCAAAAACAAAACACAATAGTAACTCAATATGTAAGCCAAACCACTCAATTGTTGTGTGCAATGTATTGTAATCAAGAATGATACCAAGGTATCTAAAATAAGGCACAAGATCTGAAACATAAATTTTAAAAATATTGTGTTGGGTGCTTAAATTTGATGTAAAATCTGGGGAAAAGGGTGTAAATTATTTTGAGTATTTTAAAATGGGCGTTGTAAAACCAAAAAAAACTCATTAAGAAACAAAAAATCTATAGTTGTGATATTGGGTGGGGAGAAATATTAATTTTATATCCATATTCAGATAAAAACAAAAAAATAAAACCAGGGGGTAACTTAATAGAATTTTATTTAGTATTCTATTAAATTTCAAAATGAGAGGAACACAACAACAGATTAGCAATGCACCTGTTGTGCGCCATGATTGTAGTTGTCCTACTAATCAACAAACAGAGTTAGTACAACACAAGTTTCTACTCAGAAAGAAGACAGGAGAGGATATAACAATAGTGTGGTTGCACTGAAACAACTAGTTTAAGAAGCACAGTGTGCAAGGGTACAGATGTCAGGGAACCAATCCTGACTGGCCGGCTGCTAGCATCTGGGAACTGGCGGGTTGCAGACTGGGTTGGCAGGGCCCACCAAAGAATTGGTGTTAACTTAATGAGGTAGGACATTGACTTGTTCAACCACAACCACGGACCAGCAGCGGGGACAATAGTATCTATTACTCCTGTGAGAGTTATATATACAATTCCAAAAAGCTTGTTGGTATGGTCCAGTGGGAGTTCCGCAGTGGAGGCGGGCATTGGCTTGGGGGTGACAGGTGGCTCCATGTCTATTTGGTAGACAGGGAGGAAGTTGTATTTATCTCTGAACAGGCTGGGTTTGGTAATGTACCAAGGGCCTTCTTGGTTGTATCTGGTTCTCTCAGTGATTCTGGCCAAGGGGTCCCGGGCTAGTATGTTGTTGGCGGTATAGTCTCTGTACTCAGGCTTTAGGGGGTACTCTGTGGAGTAGACGGGACCAAATGGAGCACCTGGCAGGCGGTACGTAGCTGGCGGGTTGGCAGGGGAGTCAGATGATCTTCAAGTGAACTGGCAGATTACAAGGATAAAATACAGCAATAATTGGGGAAACCAATATCTCATAACCTTTATTTAAAAATGACAATGGGGTTTTGGTCTTGGCCTGGTAGGTATTTATCCCACACTGCCAGGCTTCACTTCTTGGTTGGGTTTTCTGGACTTGGGCAGGTTGACATCAGGTGTCTCAGATAGCAGTGTGGAACTTGGCACTGGCGGTTTGCCACTGGCTTCTTCAGGGTGAGAAGACTTTGAATCCTTCTGTTTATCAATTTGAGTGTTGGGTGCCTCTTTGGGTTCAGTGCCTTCCCCGGGATTTTGGGAGAGTTTGGAATAATTCCCAGGGGAGATTTGTCTATTTCACCAGGCAAACCGCCAGTGTCAGGCATTGGCACCTCAGGGGAATTCTCAGCATCTTGCACTGGCAGTTTTCTTGCAGAATCTTGTGGGACAGCTAAGGGTTTGGGTCCTGGCAGGCTGGTAGCAACTTCTTTAATTAGTAGCAGGTTTTTGTGTTCCCAGCCTATGAGTCTGGCGGTCTGCAAAGGGTTTTGCCCAGGTTTTGACTCTGGAACTGTATTTGAGATTTAGGAGTATCCAAATTGTCATTCCTGACAACAGAGCATCAATGTTGTGTTTGGCTCCTGGGGGCAACATTCAGGAGGACACAGCAGGAATCTTTATAAAAAAATATTTGAGGTTCAAAGCTAGCCTTGGGTTAGCCTTCAGGGCAAAATTAAGGGCACATACCTTAATTTCCTGGAATACAAGATGTGAAATTCCTTTTGGCAAAAAGGAAAGGAAAAATCTTGAAGAATATTAAAGCCAACGCAAATGTGGATAAACTTGTCTTTATTAGGAGAAATGATTCTACTTAAATAATAGACAAGGGTCAATGATCACTCATTAGGTAGACAGAGTGGCAGAGGGGGTCACGTTGGGATGAGGTCATACCAGGATCAGACAAGGGAAGGTATGGTATTCTGGAATGGGTGAATATTGGCACAGACCCATTTATGGAAATCAAGAAATTTCCAAACTCAAAAGCAAAACCAGTCAAATATTTGTATTTATCATTATTTGAATGCCATATCAAAATAGCATTAATGGCACAATTTCTGACAATCAACTCTTGGGTCTCCAAACTGACCTGGAAGCCCACCAAGGTCACACTACCAAGAAAGTTAGAAATAAGGAAATTGAGCTTACTTACTTTATGTTTGACCCTGTCTACCATCAGGAAGCTGTCCCAACAGCCATGATGGAGAAGGTTAATCCTGTGCTTGATACTATCTACAAGCCCTACATCAGTGATGGCAACCAATAAGCCAATGACAAGCCCAAGCGTGGGGTTCCTGGTCACCAGTCCCCATAGTGTGTCCTGGGTTGTAGCCAGGGACCAGCTTGGAGGAGTTGTCATTCTCCAACAGGGGTGAAGGGTTGATGAGAAGCTTATACTTGGCTTGCATAAGGGAAAACTCCTCAAGTACCTTTCCAATCACCAAGCAAGCATCTCCACCGTATACCTGGACTTTAGCAGGCGCCAGCCTGCCTGTAGGCCAATACCAATCCTGGAGTAGTCTTGAAAACTCTTCTCCAATGAACTCTCTTCCTCTATTTGACATCTCCAAATGCCTGGTCACCTTCTCCCACTCCTCCTGGGCAGATTTACTAGAGGCAAACTTCCTGCACCCTAGGCGGTATGATTCCTCATCCCCTGGGCTAGGATAGAAAATATGGGGCAATTGACTCATGAGACTTATATACTCTTTTCACATGGGAAAATCAGATAGGGGTAATAATAGGCGCTTTATTCTCTGTCAGAAGGAAGATCCCCTTAGAAATCTTCTGAGATATTGCCTTTGGGTAGGGAATAAGGAAGGGTTTATGCCAAAACTTGGAGCCCTTTAACAATATCTTGGACTCCTTGTACTTGGTCTTTGACTCCTGCTCCTTGATCTTGGGCTCCTTTGCTTTGATCTTGGGCTCTGGCACTTTGGTCATGGGCTCCGTTGTCTTAATCTTAAGCTCCTGTGGTCTGACTTGGCTCTGGCTTTCTATCCTTGGTCTCCTGCTCCTTCTGTAGCTTTGATGGCCTTTATAATCCACTTGATCCAGCCCCTGAAGAGTCTCAGATAGCTCTCCCTTTTATAGCCCCTTGTTTCAGACCAAAATCCTCTCTTAGAACTCTGGTTCTTTAAAGCTTAAACTATCATGTTTTTCTTCTTCTATAATAATTTAAACTTTCAAACTTACTTCAGCCAATAAAAGCCCTGAATTTTCCGCTTCTGCTCCCCATTTTTTAGGCTTTAACTCTCAAGTTACAGCCCTTAAAAACCTGATTAAGTAGGCTCTGGGTTGCAGCCAATTAAACATCTTGCTTCAACAGTTTTGCCAAAACAGGTTATCTGGATGACCTGTTCCTGACCTATGTTCAAACTCCAAGCTGCCCTGCTCTGGGTAAACCACTGCTCTGCGTTTCAAACGGTTTCACCGTAATTCCTGTCACGTTTCCCCGGCAAATCTTGAGCGCTTCCACATATGTTTTACTTAGGCAATTTTTGATCCTTCAATTTTTCAACGTTTCTTTGCATTTCTCCGTGTTTCTGTCAACGTTTTGCATCCTCAAACCTGCCTGTTGCTCGTCCTTATGCTCCCCTAGTTGTTCTTGGCAAAATTTGCTCTTTTGCTCTCACAGTTTCTCTGTTCTTCTTCCAGCTTCTTTCTGGTCCTTTTTCTCTTTCATCTTTTTCCTAAAAATAAGATATAGTTCTAATAAACTATAGGTTATTTTTCCTCCTCTTTCTTTTTCTTTATATAATTTTTAATCCTTTCTTTAATCATAATCAGGCAGTATTCAATCATTCTTTAACTGCTTCTTTATATCCAAATTTCTTCTCAAAAGTCACTAAACCAGCTTTTACAGCCTCTGTATTCAGTCCAGCTAGGTCATCCTCTCAACTCTTCAGTTCTTCAGCACCAACTTCTGGTCCTTTGGCCATCCTACCCCATGATCTGCTAGTCCTTCATCCTGTCTTCTTGTCCTTCTGCTTATCCTTAACCAGTTCCACACTAAGAACTTCATTCACTCCTTTAACACACTGAACCATCTTAGTTCATTCCATTCAATATGAATTAACAGTTCATCAACTAGCCTTCACTGTGACCAAAAAGTCCCTCTTGCTAGTTTTCTCTGCTAATTCCGTGAACCACCTTGGTTCTTTATCTCAGCCCCCATTACCAGAACTTGTAGACCCAGGCATGAGTCTACATTGAACTGGCGTTTGACTGGGCCCTTGCAAGTGGCAATCCACTTAGGCCATTCAACCATAAATCTATGTTTATGTGTTGTCTTTAATCACCCAGGTGATGAAATCTGGGCTTTCAGTCGCAGAGTAATCAGCTCTACTTCCCAGAGGCCTAATCACACCAAGTTCTGCAGCTTGCTTCCCCAAGCAAGCCACCTTGGTGACACCTCTGAGCCTGCCTATACCCTCCAATGCTCACTTTGGGTTTCCCCAAAGCTCCCATGCGGGCATAAACAAGGACACCCTGCCAGTTTGTTAGACAGGGTGCTTGCTCACAGACCTCCTGCAAGCGTATTAGGGTACGTTGAGCCCTCAGAGCCCTTCTCCTCCCTGGCAGCCTGCGTTACCTGCCAGGGGTCCAAACTTACTCTTCCCCCCAGACAGACAAAGTTTCCTGCTTGCTATTTCAGTCTTCACCCTGCTAGGTGAAGTACTATAGCCCAAAGCAGCCAACATCTTCTGCTAGGTGGAGGCAACAACTGCCTCTGGTAGTCCTTTGTTACCTACCAGCCAGGCCTTACTTACCCTAGTAGACTATGTTACCTACTAGGCTCCCCTTACTTACCCTAGTAAACCATGTTACCTACTAGAGTTACCTCACTTCTCCTAGTAGACCATGTTACATACTAGGCTTACCTCACTTACCCATAGCAGCTCTATGTTACCTACTAGTTTACAACGTTGCTATCTGACCACACATTGTCATTATTTAGCATATTGTCTTTATTTGAAGCCAAATTCACCCTTGCCTGCAAACCGCACACATGTGGATCACCACACCAAGTTTTTCCAAACCACATATGGGCAGCAGGTGCTTAAGAAGGTTGTGGTCTTCTACAACAAGGTTCACATTCCTTGTGTGCCAGTCCCTGAGCAGGATCCAGGTTCAACTGCTCCCACTAAGCCTTCCCAGAAACACATCATCCTTCTCATACTTAAGCGTGAATCTGGTGACTACAAGGCAGCCATAGCTCTTGTTGGGGTGGATCCCAAGTACCCCAGCAAGGTATTCAATAAATTCACCAATGCTGGACAAGAGCTTGCTGTAGAAAAATACTTGAAATTTTCTATCATGATCACCAAGGAGCACAAATGGGTAATCTGCCAGTGGATACCCGGTACTGCCATCTTGAACTGGCAAATATTCAGGCCATGGTTAAAGCTACTTTTGGGGTCAAGGCCTCAATTTCCTTTTATTACCATCTGGTGAAGGTTCTACTATTTTTGTGGAAAAACTTGGGGTATCCCCCTACAATAGAAACAGTTCTGAAAATATTGAGGTCCGTAAAAATTATGCTGAGGCATACACTGCCCTCAAAAACAAGGGGACAGTGAAATTCTATTTTATTGAAAAATCAGCATTTTCCTTGTCTATGCACAATATCTATGAATATGTCCCCAAAGGCTCCAATGAAAGGTTAGCTTGGCTTGCTGCAGTCCGTGCCACAGTCTATTTGATGATGGCTCTCCTTGGTCCAAGGGTATTGAGCTCTATCAAATGATCTTGGGTTTGCAAAATAGCAGGTCCTTCCTATCATTCCTCCAATTAGTCCGGGAACACCTGAGTTGCACAAGCCTGGGCTTCACCAATGTCTTTTTGTTGGACAATTTTGGTCTCCACAAGGTGGCCAATATTCTTGAGGAATTTTCAATGATTGATACTAGCATTGCAGTGTGCCCCCAGCAATTGACCACAGCAAATTTGCACCTTCTCTCCCTCCCTGCCTATTTGCCATTCCTAAATTCCATTGAGGAGGTCTTTGGTTGGCTCAAGCAAGTTGTCAAGAAAGGGACCCCAACTGGGGACAAGGACTTTATTTTGATTCTCACTAGGCCAGGATCCACACCCTCCCATATGAGACTGTGGCCAAATTCTATGACCACACTGATTTGTTTATCCCCACGTGCCTCTCCAAGCAGCTTGTCAATTAAAGGCTCAGCTATTCTGACTATTTTTTATGTTATTTAATTTACTATTTTAGATTTATGGATTATCATTTTATATTTAGAAGCTTCTAAGCCTACAATCCCATAGAACAGCATCACTGATGCAGATGGTTAATTTTTAGTAGAATTTATGTTTTCTTTTGTATTCTGTGGTGGCTTTCTCAAACGCTTAATATTAAAGTATTATAAGCATAATCCCATGTCACTACTGACCCATAAATATATAAAGTTAATTAAAAAAGTAAAAAGGTGTCACAACATCTTTGATTACTCCCTCTTGGGGAATTAACACCCTGAGTAAATCACCAAGCAGCTCACCGAGTGGTTCACTGCCCAGCCAATAAACTGGTGGCACCATTATCAGTTAACCATCTATGACAGGGATTACTCAAACCAGGTCCCAAATGAAACACAACTTGATTAAGCCTTGTGACTCAAGAGGAACATTACTCAGATAAGCCCCATGACCTCCATGACGTACATGGACAACATATGGCTTGTCATGATACTATATATTAGCCTATATTAATATTCAAAAAAGTATCATACTCTTCTTAATCTTCCCCTTTATTTTGTTTATTATACTTCCCAGAGGTATATACTTGACAGTGGTAGCACAGGTAGTTTATCCATACCTACCCAACTCAAAGGAAAAATTCCTCCCAAGAAAAGAACCCAAGCAATGTCACTCCCTAACAGTTGGAGAGATTACAAAGTAGGGCAAGACGTCCCCCCTGGACTTGTCATCTACAATAATCTCCTTGTACCCATTGACCAGTACAATACCCTCAAAACTCACAGTCTGTTCCCTACCACGCTAGCTACAACAGCGTCTATGCAACCTGAGATACCCAACATTGTGTTTCAACACTTACATACCGCTGAGATTGGCGCCTTTGCAGGACTACGCTGTGAGAATGCCTCTCTTTGGATAAACAGAACTGAGAGCAATTTTGAATAAGTGGAGTACCCCCAAAGACTCTGGGTTAGTGAAGTTGCCCTCTGCGTCACTGGGACTGCCTTGCGCTTTGTTACCAAATGGCTAGCTCAACACCCTGACCAGAAAGAAAACTGGGAAATATTCAAAGCTGCATTCCTCAAAAAGTTCTCCATGAAAGATTCAGACATAGTGATCATGACCAAACTCTGAACCTTCAAAATGACAGGAACCATCAAGGAATACATTGTTGTGTATGAAGGACTACATGATTGAGCACCCAACACCATCAATTTTGATGAACCTGGACCACGCCTGGATTTCTACAATGGTCTTCCTACACATATCAGACAACAGTTTGACATGACCTGCTGCAAGAACCTCAAGGATGTATTCCTAGAAGGAAAACACACAGCTCAGAAGTCTGACAACATACACGCCACCAACAAGCGCAAGGAAAACCCCGCAGCTAAGAGAGAGCCTCGCCCCAACAAGCAAAACAACCAAGCCAACAATACCCAACCTCAAAACGGGAATCACACTGCAAAATCCAACCATGCCAGCACCAAAGATACCAACAAGGAGGGAAAAGCTCAGGGGAGTGCTTAGGCAAGCCGCTCTCCCCCTCTTCACAAGACTTGTACAGAGAACAGGATGTGGACTCCATCACCATGATCCAGGTTCCCTCCAGCAAACCTCTCCTGTTTGCTGCCCAATCTGGAAATAAACTCCTTACCTATCCTTTCCATTTTTGCAGATACCAGGGCACAGCGCTATTTGATACTGGAGCCAATCAATTGCTTATTAACAAGAGTTTTTCAGACCTCATGAAGTTACTCATCATTTGAAGTAATGTCAAATGAGTCATATGGCGGACAACCACAGCACACCAGTTACCCATGAGACCAAACCTTTCTGGGCCCAAATTGGAGATGTCCAAACAACAATTAGTGGCCCCATCATCCCAATCCCAAAATACAATATCATACTTGGATTATATTGGATGCAAAATACAAAGCCTCATATAGACTGGGACAGTGCCACCCTCACAATCCAGCAAGGAGAAGTCCACCATCATGTGTACCCAACACACCTTGACACCCTCATGAGGGACCACATATTTGCAAAGATCATGGAAACAGAGAAAGAAACTGACATCAGCAAAATCAATTGGAGCATGTGTATGTATGAAGCCATCCACTTCAAAAACACATAAATTCAACACAAACAGAATCCAATTAGAGACCAGCTAGTCAATGAGTTTCCCTCCATATTCCAAGAATCACTACCCAGACTACCCCCTGATTGCGGTATACAACATGAGATTGACTTAAAAGGTAGTTTGCCTAAGGTGCGACCCATCTACTGCCTCACACCACAAGAAAACAACGCTCTGAAAGCCTACCTTGACAAAGCACTCAAAAAAGGCCTCATCAGACCTTCAAAATCACCCTTTGGTGCCGCTGTCTGCTTTGTGGAAAAGAAAGATGGAGGCCTCCGACTGATCACAGACTACAGTATCCTCAACAAGGTCACAATAAAGAACAGGTATCCCCTTCCCCTAATTGATGAACTTTTTGATGCCCTGGGGGGGTCCCAAATCTTCACAAAAATTGATTTGACAGCAGGATATCACCAAATTTGCGTGAAGCCTGATGACATTCCAAAGACTGCATTTTGGACTAAATACAGATCCTTTGAATGTGTTGTCCTCAATTTTGGCATGACAAACGCTCCCAGTATCTTTGTAACCTTCATGAATGAAGTATTCAAGGAACACATTGGGAAAATAGCAATCATCTACCTAGACAACATCATCATCTATAGCCCCAACCTACAACAACACTGGGAAGGCGTCTGTGCAGTCCTCTGTACCCTGCAGAAAAACCAACTAATTGCCAAACCATCCAAATGCAAGTTCTTCTCAACTGAACTCCCCTTCCTTGATCATATCATTAGTAAGGACGGCATCAAGCCCAATCCAGACAAGGTACACACTATAACAGAAATGCCAGCCCCAAGAAACAAGAGCAAGCTCTGCACTTTCCTTGGAATGGTAGCATATGCACACAGGTTCATCCCTGACTGGGGCGCCCTAACAGCTCCCCTATCAGCCATCACTGGGAAAACAACCAAATTTGTCTGGACACCTTTACAGGATCAACATTTCTGCCAGCTGAAGGAGCGCATGGTTACTGCCCCCATCTTGCAATACCCAAACCGCAAGGGTATCTATGAGCTAGAAACTGACACCTATGATTATGCCATAGGAGGAGTCCTCTGTATCCAAACGTCCTAGAAAGATTTCCTCCCTATAGCATATGAATCCAGGAAGCTATCAGACAGCAAACAAAGATACCCTATACACAATAAGGAGTTGATTGCCATCATACACTGTCTCATGAAGTGGCAATGCTATCTGGAAGGAGCCCAGACGTTCAAAGTACTCACCAACCACAAGTTGTTGATATTCTTTAAAACACAACAACACCTTTCAAGAAGACAAGCCAAATTGATCAGTCTCATACAGAGATACCCCATGCAAATTGAATACAAGCCAGGCAAAGAGATGCTTACTGCAGACACCCTATCAAGGCTATATAATAAACACATCCTCTGCACTGATGGTGACCCCAAATGGCCCATGTTAATCATGGGGAATCTCCAGGAAGAGTTCCCACCTGGCACACCAATGGACATCCAAGAGAAAGTCCTCAAGAACAAACATCTGTTCAAAAACGTATATGGTACCCTCCACTGAATCCTTCCAACTGGTGACACGGTACCCTACGTTCTGTAAACACAAAAGATTGACACAATCCTCCGCTATCACAGAGACTTGGGACACACCAGTAGCAGAAACTTGCATGAATATCTAAGACTTGCTACTGGTGGCCCAAAATGCTAGATGATATCAGAGAAGTACTAGAACAATGTGAGGTCTGTGAAAAGTACACCCAAACCAAAGCTCCACCCAAATCAGTGGTACCTGTATCCATCACACAGCCCTTCAAGGTATGGTTGTCAGATATTGTGGGACCTATACCTGATGAAAGCAAAGGCAAGAAGTACATTATCACAGCCATCAACTATGCAACCAAATGGCCTGTAGCACAAGCCACAAAAGAGCACAAAGGCAACGACGTGAGACAATTCATTGGCAAGGAGATCATAGCTAAGTTTGGAAAGCCCAATCTCTTAATCACAGATGAAGGTACTGAACTCAAAGCTATTGACATCAACATATACCTCGCCAAAAATGGAATAAAACACATCACAGCCAGTCCATATCACCCCAAGCAAATAGATGTGTAGAACAACTAAACAGCTCTCTAGTGAAAGCCCTCAGTAAGCTATCTGCCAACAATCCAAAAGCCTGGGTTGACATGTTACCAACCGCCCTTATGGTCTGCAGAACACAAGTCAACCGCAATACAGGCAAAAGCCCCTATGAACTTGTCTATGGTCAGAAACCTTCACTTGTCATTAAACCACGGGACCACAACTGCCACTTCCCAAGAAGATTCCAGACAGCAATGACCCAAAAGTACTAAAAGCCAGAAAGGACCAAGAGGTTATGGAACAACAAAGGGTTCAACAAGAAGCAATTCCATTACAAAAAGAAAGGTTCCAAGTCATAGACAAGATCTGGGTTGTCAACCACAACCAGCACAAATTAGACCCAGGATTGCGCAGACCAAGCATTGTCATGGAGGTGAAACCCAATAGCACCTACATCATCAAAGGGATTGGAGCTCAAACCAAACTAAAAATAATGCATCATGATTGACTTTGTTTGTATAAGGCAAGAGCAGCCCAACAAAATTCAAGACTCCCTGTTCCTAACGCCAAACTGGATCAGTACCAGGCCCATATACCAGATACCCTCAAGAAGATTCCCAAGGCTTTGCCTTCCAGCACCCCAGGGGGGATGTCGCAACATCTTTGATTACTCCCTCTTGGGGAATTAACGCCCCAAGTAAATCACCAAGCAGCTCACCAAGTGGTTCACCGCCCAGTCAATAAACCAGTGGCACCATTATCAGTTAACCATCTATGACAGGGATCACTTGATCCAGGTCCTAAATGGAACACTACTTGATTAAGCCTTATGACTCAAGAGGAACATTACTCAGATAAGCCCCATGACCTCCATGATGTACATGGATGACATGTGGCTTTTCAGGATACTATATATTAGCCTATATTAACATTCAAAAAAGTATCATTCTCTTCTTAATCTTCCCCTTTATTTTGTTTATTATACTTCCCAGAGGTATATACTCAACAGTGGTAAAGCTATCAAGGTATATGTGATTTTTATTGATAAATATTATTATTCCTGTATAAAACCTCCTTTAATATTTGTTTTTTTCAATAGATCATTAGAATGAAAAATTGCTTAAAAATTAAATTAAATAAAAATAATCTAAATTTTAGTAAACTTTATTGTAAAAGAGAATTCATTAAGGGCACCTGTAGTGAATTCTTTGGTATGTACCCACCCAGCAATGGAGGTGGCGCACAACCTCAACTGCTACACCATGCACAGTGGATACACCTTGATTGAAGTACTCCTCTCTGCTGGTAAAAGGCAGTATTGGCAGATAGAAATGGAGCAGCAGCTTCTCTGGCAGGGCTGCAGAACTGTAAATTCCAGACAGGACCAGGGCGTCATGGATGACATGGTCCACTGAGTCATATCCTGGAGGGACCTTCTTCTCACCCTTTGAGAGCCTGGCTTTATCAATCCCAAGAAGGACCTCATCCAGGTCCTCAATGTTTTCACCCATACCAAAGTAGAAGAGATACCCAAGATAAACAACAAGGTGAAGCCTTTGCTGGGCAAAGGCTTCAGTAAAATCACAGAGTCTTTTAAAAACAGCACTAATTTTCTTCTTGTGCTTTGTCTTCAGAAAATTTGAGATCCATTACCAGAGGGATCCCTGTCTTGTCAGCACTTCAGGTCAGCCCAAAGTTTGCCAGGAGAATTTTGGTCTTCTTTATAGCTGTTGCATCTGCAACAGCAATTTTCCCACCACACGCCCAAAGTTCTCCAGCAGGTAAGAGAGTGTGTGCTCCACCAGGAAGCAGAAGCAAGCAGCTGCATGGGCCCTGCTCATCTCCAGTATGTTCTTGAATGGGATTGTCTCTGGGACGTTCCAAACAAGCTCAATGGAGTTTACACAGTAAGCTCCACTGAGGAATACTGGGTCCAGGAAGACTTTCACAGACCATATCAGAGTCTGTCTGGGCTCCCATAGGGGAGGCAGGCTGGGCCTGGAAAGCCATGTACACAATAGGTGTAATGCGGACCAGGTAGTTGACTGCAGTGACTAGGGGGCGCCAACTCCCAGTATGGGGCACAACTTGATTGGCCTGTCCCAATACAGTGATGTAGACAAAACCTAGCTTGCTGAAGTCCTGAGTGGGCGGCGCATTTGGGAGAGGAGGTGCAGTTGGAATCTCCTTCATGGTTGGCGGCAGATCCAAATGGTGTGGATGGAAATACTCCAGATCAAGAGCGCAGGGTGGATTGACTGAGATAGCAGGAGTATAACCAGGAGGGTATGGGTAGGCAAGATTGTATTGAGTTGTGGATTCCCAAATAGATACAAAGAGAATAATTAAATTTGAGCAAAAATAGACAATTCCTGTAATAAGATAATAATTTCTAGGCATAAACTTGCTTTATTAAGATGTCAACAGTGAGGAGGGCTTCTCCTTCTCACTATTTATACTTACTGGTAAGTTTGGGGATTTTAGTGACACCAGAGAACTGATGGCATGAATTGCAGTTAAACTTACAATTTTCACTGGAATTTGTGTACTTGGGCCAGGAGGTGGGTGCTCATTGGTTGTTATAACATGATTCTTTCTTGAACTACAGAATGTCAAGGTGCCACAGTTATTTATAGATCCTGCAAGCAATTGAGCGCCCAATTGCGCAATCAAACAATTGCGCTCCTGATGTACCATTTCCTGATAGTTGGGAGGCCCAAATTTGATAGTGGAATCAAAGCCAGGGATTTGAGGCTTGTGTGCCTCTCAAATCCAGGATCATTTTTTAGTTGAAAGGTGGCTTTCTTGCTCTGGGAGATACTTGGCAGGGGTTCCCAAGCTGTGGGTTTTTTGCC
Organism: Entomophthora muscae; assembly: GCA_014839935.2. Lineage (NCBI taxonomy): Eukaryota > Fungi > Entomophthoromycota > Entomophthoromycetes > Entomophthorales > Entomophthoraceae > Entomophthora > Entomophthora muscae. Next base: position 130,799 of record QTSX02006509.1, read on the forward strand.
TCTAGGAAGGCCAGCTGATTGTCAAGGGCATTCTGGGTCCTGACACAGACTAATTGGGCATCCTTGTAGGAATTAAACACCTACTTGGATGCCCCTTCCCCATGTGTAAGCCAAGCTAATGCCTCCTGCAACATTGGAAAGGTCCCATGTATTTGGTCCTCCAGCTTGGCAAAATAGGGGGCAACAGAAACAGCTGTTTGACCACGTGATTGGCATAGTTGGTGTAAAAATGGCAGAGACAAAGGGGACCAGGACCTAGTGTATTTTGCTGTCAATTTTTTCTAAAAAAAACAGGTTGGAATTTTTTAATTTTTATTTATTTTATTTTTTAGTTTACCTTCTACAGTTTCTTCCTTACCAGCGGCTTTGGCAGGCTTGGCCATTATTGGTGCAAGCAATTGCACCAGCAATTTGGTGTCCTCTGTTCTGAATTGCTTTGCTGGCTTGAGATGTGCATACATCTCAGGGTCATTGACCCAGACAGACAGTGCAGAAAGGGCAAAGGACTTAAACTGGAGGCTCTTTACTACAGTTTTTTGAATTTTGAGAAGATGCTCAATTTTCTTCTTGGATGTGTCTGACATCTTGGCCATCAAGGCCTTCACAGACACCTTGCCAATTTTCTTGCCTTTTAGGACAGCAAACTTCACCTTTGCTTTGACCTTGCAGTCAATTTCCTTAATTTCAGCAATTGCTGAGTCAAGGTCCTTCAATACTTTCTTGAGTTTTCTCACTGATTTTTTACTAACCTTTCAATATGTTTGTATAGCTTTCAGCCCAATAAAATCCTTGTTATTCTGATACTATTGCCTCTTTTTTATCCCTGTTTGTTTTCCCATTTACTACATTATCATATCTTTTTACCCATTTTTATATGTTTTACATGTATCTCAATATGTGTTGTTTGCTTTGTGTGGCATTGTTTCCCTGGTTACCATATTATTTTTGGCGCTTGACACAGCCCCTTGTGAAAATATTAACAACAATTTGGTGATCAGCTAAATTTAAATTAGAAAATTATAAGTTTATTGTGTTTAGATAAAGTTGTTTCTGATCCAAGTTCAAAACCTTAATGATAAACTTTAAGCCAATCAGGAGCCAAGTTAGTAAGTGATTGTTGTGATATAAAAGGTCATTCAATAGTTCTTTGATGCATGTGCACTAATCAATATGATTGGCTGGATGTTTTTCTATTGTGCGGCATTGCTGCTGTGGCGAGTTGTTGGTGGGCTAGTGCCCAAAATTATCTGCTGGGTTAGCACTAGTCCACCAACAACTTTCCATTGCAGCAATGGCGCACAATGGCAGAACATCCAGCCAATCATATTAATTAGTGCACATGCATCAAAGAATTATTGAATGACCCTTTATATCACAACAATCATCTTCCCACTTGGCTCCTGGTTGGCTTAAAGTTTATCATTAAGGTTTTGAACTTGGATCAGAAACAACTTTATCTAAACACAATAAACTTATAATTTTCTAATTTAAAGTTAGCTGATTGCCAAATTTTTGTTAATATTTTCACAAAGGGGTGTGTTTGGGTGCTAAAAATAAATGTGTTCTGGATCTAGATACATGACATAATAAATATATGACTTTATAGAAATAAGCTGAACATAAATAATAATCAACCAAATATGAACAATGAGAAAATGAACAATTGAAATTCAGGATAAAGATAATATAAATATAAAATGTTTGGCGGCAAGGAGTTTATGAGGAGGGGAAGAGTGATGCCTAATAGGAAGAATAGCACGGGAAGGAAAGTGTAGAGGAAGTGCTGGCTTGGGGGTCTGGGATTGGGTGGGTGGGGCTGTCAGGTAGGAGTGGAGGCAGGAGGATTGACTGTGATGATTGCCATGTACTGTTTATTGTACTCCTCATCAGTCATTACCATGATTGGCTGGTAGATGGCTGTGACACGGGGTAGGAGGTGCTTGTTCTTCCTTGATTGGTTGTCCATATTCACATGGAAGACAATTTGGGTGAACAAGTCAGCAACCATCTGTTGATCAAAGAGAGAATCATGGTCAAGGACCCCAAGATAGAGATTTTTGAAAGCCTGAGGGCGGCGCTCCTGGACTGTGTCTCCAATATTAAAGAACACAACATCAGCCAGATGGATGTCTGCATGGCCAGCTGGGTACACAGAGGCCTGGTGCCTGCGTCCTTGGATGGCCTGAAAGGCAGTGGAGCTACCCTCCATCTGGTGGCTCAAGAAACCCTGGTAGGTGGAATTTGAGCTATTTCAGGAGTTGAGCAATTTGCCAAGGATATGGCTGTACTTGTAGCCATTGGTGAAACCAGGGGTTTTCTGATAGTAGACAAAACCTGTGACGGATCCAGGCCTAACCAGTCCATCCTGCCATTATCCTGCCCTTGACTCTTATTGCTGTTACCTTCCTGGGACAAAGCTTCAGGGAGGCAATTTTCTCAGATAACACTTTATTGTCATCCCGCCAACGAGCCATGATTTCAACGCTTTTTTCCTCTCGTGCTCTCAACGCCTCAATTTCACAATTTGCCAACTCTTTTATTTGTTGCAAGATTTCATCCCATCCTACCAACAAGTTCCAAGCATCCCAAGCATAAATTTGGTTCCCTTGGATGGGAGTCCCTTCCTTTGCAAAGTAATTGGAATACAGCTCTTTGAACGCAGCCTTTACTTCTACTAAAGATTTGGCAGGAACAGTCTTAGTGACCTCCAGGCTGGTCCAAGCTTCTTCCAATGTACTTGTAGGAACCTCCTTTCTTGCAGCAGCAGTTTCCAAAACAAAGGACACCAAACTTGGCTCTCTCAAATTTTAACAAAGAAGGCATGACAATTGAAAAATAGGTGAGGGGAAAGCGTCAAAACCAACAATGAATATATTTTATTAATGTTTAACTGTTTTTGCTTATATACCATTTGGGGCATACACGGCTGAAAACCCATCCGGTTCCTAAACCAACCAATGATTTGCGTCACGTGGCCTATGACATTCAAGTCATCCAACATAGATCTTTACCTGAAAGATCACCAACAATTCTCAACCTATGAGAATTGACCTACAATGGGCCGAAGTCACCTGACTCCATTCAACCCAATGTACCAATTTGGCATGGAGCTTCCCCAGCTCCCAGCGCCAAAACCCTGTGGATTGCACATCCTAAACTCAGCTATCAGTGTTCCAACTGGGAACCAGCTGATCAAACCTGAATTCCTAGGCATCCTTGCCTTTATTTAGTTATTTTTGCATTTAATGGTTTTTTGCCTTTAAAACCCATTAAACTGCTTCAAAACTTGAACCAGGCGGCGCCCCAGCGCCTGAGAAAATTGGATAGCAGCGCCTCTCAAATTCATTAGGCGGCGCAGTGGCGCCTCTAACCCAATAAATTTGCTGACACGGCGCTTTTAACCCAAATTCTGGGGGTTTTCCCATGGTTAACCTTAACCAAACTTCTTGACAAAGTCAAGGCCATTTTAATATAATTAAATTCTCATTAATTATATCCTGTATTTATTAATTAATCTTCTTGATTAACTAACCCATTTTGAGAGGCCTAGTCTCCAAGATTGATTTGGCTAATCTTGCCTCAATTCTTTTAGTTAGCCTAACCTAACTAAACATCCATATTCTGTTCTTTTATTAAACATAGATATCCAGTTTTTAGGAAACTTTCCCTCAAGAATTCCAAAAAAACCTATCTATATGTAATAAACAGCAAAAACAGAACATCTTTATATTTTGGAGCATTTATTAGGCTAAACACTCAGCAGTGTCTGTAGTACGGTCACAAAACCCTTGGCCAAAACGGCCAGAAACAAGCCAATGAAAGTCCCCCTCTTGACCTTCTTCCTTCCTTTTTGGGTGGCAGCTCTTCCTTGCTTGCCAAAATTATCAAAAGCTATTAATAGCTTGTAGTAGGAGATAAACATGATGTCATTGGATAGACTTGTTAGGCATTGGACTAGGGTAGACTCAATGGCAGAATAATATGGGGAATCCTTGCTGTCACCCCATTGGTTACCGCCAAAATTGGTCAACACCCTGATTAAAGCCACTTTTCTATACATCTAGAGCTGCACCATGCGCTCAGAAATCCATGTCATGGTGTGCAGGCTGCTTCTGGACCTGGGCTAGTGGAAGCTTGGAGTCCTTCTGCAGGAGATCAAGCATAATTGGGTAGGCCTCACTGATCTGAGACTCTGGGGCTTTCTTGGACTTCTTGGCTGTCCCAACCAGATTTCCCTTATTCATCAGGTTGTTGATTTATGTGTTATTGTGGCTCAGGTAAATTGAAACTGGGTGGCAACCTGGTCTCATGTCAGGCCACACAGGTTCAGTGCCACAATTTCCTGGAGAATTTGGGCAGTGATTATTCTGCTTTTGGAGCACTGGGCTGCAGGAGCTGAAGCCTGATTGGCCATAGGGGGAGCAAGTTGGGTGTTGGCAGGAAGTTGTTCCAAATAAGGGTTGCCATTATGATTGGCTTGTTGGTTGGCAGCTTGTGCAGGAGTGGGAGCAAGAGTAGAGCTAGACACTAAGTGACTATTGAAAAAGTCAAAGCCATAGGGGTTGGGGATCAAGTACAGGTCAGCTTTCTCATTACCTGCATCAAAGGCTTGGGTGTAAAAGGGTGCCTCCACGTTCTGAGCGTCACCTTCATTAAATATGGCTTGGCTGCTGATGGCTTGTTTTCTGGCACTTTCAAAAATGTTGTTGTTGAAACCATTGTAAAAAAACCTAGGATAAAATCACTAAAATTATCATTTTAGAATTTTATGTTTTATTTTTATTGTCATCTTGAGACCATATTTGGAAAGTTCTCAAACCCATTTTATACAAATCAGGAGCCATGAAAATGAATGAAATGCAATTTTTTCTAAATTGGATAGCTGTTAATTGGCTGTTAAACTGTTACTATTCTATTTTAGGCTACACATACTACACATCATGTGTGACTTCATTTTTTTGTTTGTAGAATCTTGCTTCTAGATTGCTCAAATTTTGTTTTGTTTTAGTCTTTCTGTTGGTGTCTCATATAAATCCTGGTCAGATTATAATATATTCTGTAACAGCATCCAACCATATCACTTGCTGTGTCAGTTCATTTTGTTTTTGGTTTGAACTACGCCGCTTGATGTTTGATATAATTTTGTAAAATGTGCTAGTAAAATTTTGTTTATTGTTTGATATTTTATTTGTTAACAAAAATATTTAAATTATTTTAATCCTGAATCTTGCGCAACTTAGATTTTGCTTAAATCTGAAATCATTTTGTTTAAATCTGAGGTATTTTTGGTTATTGACATAGCTTTTAAAACTACTGTAGCAATTTTTATTGTCAAAGATTATGTTGACATTGCTCCTATGCTATATAGATTGTGGCGGCTTGAGTACAAGAGTAATGATACAATTAGTCAGGGGGATTTTTTCCAGTGGAGCTGCCAACACATATGTGGCAGCAATAATAACTGCATCCTGAATGATGTGCTTTATTGAGTTGTACCCAGGGGCATTTTTCCCCATCTAATAAATTGCAAATTTCATCCAGATTTATTATTATATCAGACAGTTTGTGTGCTTCTGCCTTATTCCCCATCATTACAACAAGACCTAGGTAAACAATTAAGTGAAGTCTCTGCCCTGCAAACAGGGCTTAGAACCAAAAAAATTATTTGTTTAGGGTACTTTTTTATTTTTAAGGGATGTGATATTAAAGGTTTTTTTCAATGGTTGACAGTATTCCAGACTTGTCAGAGCACCAGGAGGCCCCAAGGTCTCTGAGGACGCCCATAATAGCAGGCAGGACAATGGACAAACTGTTGGTAAGGTTTTTTACTTTTCCCTTTAAATTTTTTAGGACATATGATAATGTGTGTTTGGTTGGGAAACATAAACAGACTTCTTCTTGTCCTCTCTCCATTTTGGGTAAGTTTTGATACTGTAAATTCAGAACCTGAACGTAAAAATGTGGGATTGTCAAATCCTTGGTCCAAATTTTGAATCACTTTTGTGGGCAACTCAGCTGACTGAAAAATAAAATATTTAATAAAATCAACCATTTATTTTGATTTTTTTTGGTTTGTTTAAATTGGCAAATTTTGATTCTCTTGAGCAGATAACTCAACTAGCAAAAGACAAAACTCAGCAAACAAATGCGGGATATATGAATCAGAAATGCGGGATTCTAATGCACAATTTGAGATTTCCTGTGTTTCAATCAAATCATGGACATCATGTAAAAATAAAAAATCTGAAATTGCGGGATTGTCAAATCCAAGAACCAAATTTCAAATCATTATTGAAAGGAATTTGAAATAAATATAATTCATTGGTGTCTCAAAAAGGATGCTAAAGGATATAGAGTGGATTTGTGCTAACTCTTTTAGGAATCATAGGCATTCTCAAAAATCACACTATTCCATTTTAGGAGGGCTAAAATTTAGATGCTTGATTACAGTAGATTTCAGAAAGCGCTAATAATAAAGTAGAATTATATATTACAATATATCTTATCACGTTGTCTTTCCTTTGGTGTGTTGATAATGTGCTTGCAATTAATTGGACAGCTTGATTTCCTATTGCCAAGGGAACTGGAGGTGAAGCTGTCCAATTAATTGCAAGCATATTATCAACACACCAAATGAAAGACAATGTGATAATATAGATTGTAATATATAATTCTACTTTATTATTAGCGTCTTCTAAAATCTACTGTAATCAAGTATCCTTAGTAGCAATACATGAATACACAGTGTAGAAAACTGATGATTTTTCCTTTCCCACCTCTCCTTCCTTCCTCAAAACAAAGTTTGTTTGGCCCCTGGCTACACCAGGGGCCAAAAAACTTTTAAAAAATTCTGCGTCATCAGGAGAGTAGCTCATAAATCATTATATGGTTTTATGGTCGCTATATTAGAGATTTAAAGTGCAGGATATTGCATCATTTCCAGTTTAGATAATTTTTCATTTCACTTAATTTCATGTTTAAATATGGGTGTTTAGATTGGATTTTTCATTTGATTTTATCCAGAGTGGAGCTTCTTTATTTGGGTTGATTTGTCCTAGTTACTTACTGTACATTCAATTTGGATTCCAGTTCCTGCAATTATTATTTGAGTTTACTAGTGGCATTCAAAAGCAATTTGAAATTTGATTCTTGGATTTGACAATCCTGCAATTCCAAAAAACATAGTAACCTTAATGGAAATGGTTGATGGATTTGAACGCTTCAAATCTGATTCCAGTTAATTCATTTTGTCCATTGGAAATATGTGGTTTGACTTGAACTTTGCAAAGTGTCTATTAGTTCCTGCATTTTTAAAAATTCAAATAAATACTCAAAAAAATCAATTTAATTAAAAAAGGCATTCCCGCAAAAGTGATTCAAAATTTGGACCAAGGATTTGATAATCCTGCATTTTTACGTTCAGGTTCTGAATTCACAGTATGACATGGTTTCAACAAAGTCCCAGACAAGGAGAATAAAGAGCTTGCAGAATTTTGAGGGTGGAATATACTGGTCAAGGTGGAGCTTAGGAGCCGCAGCCAAAGCAAAGACCCTCTATTCAGTGACATCTGGTGTGGTTGGAGCTTTTCAAGTTGCTCTGACTTCATAGGGTAATTTTTTCTCATTTTTTTATCATTTTGGAGCTTGTAGCTGGCGTTAGGAGCATCTGACACCCTATGTGGGGGACATAGTTGCTGTAAAAGGTTTGGGATATGTAGGGTTTTAGGTATTGGCAGACCACTCCTTTTTTCTTTTCTATAAATAAAAAAGTTAGTGTAATCTTTTTATTTATTTATTATTTTATTTTTATCTTCTTATATATCTTTACCTGTTGCCTCCTTGCTTGGGGCTACTTCACAGAAATTTTTACTTGATGGTTGCTGGTCTTCTTCTGTCGGGTTCTGTTTCTTTTTATTTTTTAGATGCTTAAACATCTCAGGGTCTTTTGGCCACCTCCGCAGTTGCAAACCCCTGTGGCTTGAACTGTAGATTGGTGAGAAAATCTTTCTGTACATTAAGGAGCCTTGTTGCAAGTTTGTTGGTAGTATTGATTGTATTCTTCTTCACAGCTTTCACAGCAAGTTTGTTCATATTGTCACCTTCTAACACCACCTCCTTAAGCATGTCTTTCACCTTTTGATTGACCTCCTTGATTTTAGTCACCACAGCGTCCAAATCCTTGATCATTGCCTCCAATTATGACATATTTTCTTGTTCTTACCCCAAACTATTTTATAACAATAACAATATCCCAATAAACTATATCTATTCTGTTGTATCTAATAGGGATTTAATAAATACATCTGATTTTAATTATTAATAATAAATAGCTTTAAGTAATACTATGCAATTGATATTAATATTATGTATATTGTTTGTATATGTCACGGCCCATATCAGAGTCCGGTTGGGCTCCCACAGGGGAGGCAGGCCGGGCCTGAAAAGCCATGTACACAATAGGCGCAATCTGTACCAGGTAGTTGAGGGCAGTGGCCAGGGGGCGCCAACTCCTAGTATGGGGCACAACTTGATTGGCCTGCCCCAATACAGTGATGTAGACAAAACCTAGCTTGCTGAAGTCCTGAGTGGGCAGCGCATTTGGGAGAGGAGGTGCAGTTGGAATCTCCTTCATGGTTGGCGGCAGATCCAAATGGTGTGGATGGAAATACTCCAGATCAAGGGCGCAGGGTGGTTCAGCAAGGGCAGCAGGAGTATAACCAGGTGGATGTGGATAGGCTAGTTTCTATATTGTGGTGGATTCACAAATAGATCCAAAGAAAATAATTAAATTTGAGCAAAAATAGACATTTCCTGCAATAATATAATAATTTCTAGGCATAAGCTTGCTTTATTAAGATGTCAACAGTGAGGAGGGCTTCTCCCCCTCACTACTTATACTTACTGATGATTCTATGGCCTTTTGTGCCACCAGAGAACTGATAGCATCATTTGGAGGTGGATTTGCAATTTTACCTGGAATTTGTGCGCTTGGCCAAGAGGGTGAGCTCTCATTGGCTGTTATAACATGAACCTTTTGAATTTTGCAGCATGGCAAGTTGCTACAGTTATTTTTAGCTCCCGCAATGGATTGATTGCCTGATTGCGCAATCAAACGGTTGCATTCCCAATGTGCCATTTCCCAATAGGTAGATGGCCCAGATTTGTTAATAGGCTCAATGCCAGGGATTTGAGAATTGTGTGCCTCTCAAATCCTGGGCCATTTGTTAGTTGAAAGGGGGTATTTTGCCCTGGGAAGTGCTTTGTGGGGGTTTCCATGCTGCATGTTTAGTCACCTCTAGAGAGGCCAGCTGACTGTCCAGGGTACTCTGGGCCCTGACATCATCCCCTACCATATTCAAGCTTGCAGAGAACAACTCTTTACTCCAAGACTTATATTCCTTTATTAGGATGGCAGCATTCTCCAGGTTGGACTCAGGTTCCCAAGTATTCTCTTTGTGGGGGTATCCTTTCCATTTGACCAGGAAGTGAGGTTTTTGGTATCAGAGTTTGTGTCCCAGGATGTCTTTGACCTTGTGTTCCGTGAAGCTTCCTATTTTGATGGGTGGGGGAGCTGTTCTCACTATCTGGTGCAGAAGAGAGGGTCTTTTTTATAGCAGGGAGCAGTGGAATACGGCGTGAATCTTCCATCCGGGGGGAGTTCTAGTTGGTATGCTACGGTGCCAATGTGTTGTAAGACTTTGTAAGGATCTGTTTGATGGGGGCTCAAGCTAGCGCAAGGGGCAGTGGTCTTGATTTTCTTAGCGCTGAGATACACAAGGTCTTCTACTTTAATTGGTGGGCCAGGTCTTTGTTTCTTGCTGACAAAGTCCTTGTATGCTTGTACTGCTCTTCTCAGGTTATTGGCGCATTCTTCTTGGCATGTGTGGATGTTACTAACCCAGTCTTGTCCTTTGGGGTTGTCAGCTTCCTCTGTGGGGGGCACCCATGTGTTGGTTGAATCTGTAGTTGGCTTTGAAGGGGGACATACCAGTGGAGCTGTGGTCTTGGTTGTTGTATGCAAACTGGGCCATTGGTAGGTGGGTTACCCAATTGTTCTGTTCTGAGTGTACGTAGCATTGTAAGTACTGTTCAAGGACCTGGTTTACTCCCTTGGTCTGTCTGTTGCTCTGGGGGTGGTATGCAGTAGACAGCAATCTTTTTATTCCCAATTCCCTTAGTATTTGAGCCCAAAACTTAGAGGTGAATTGTGGGCCTCTGTCTGAGACCACTTCTCGTGGAAGTCTGTGGTTCATGAATACTTGGTTCTGGAATAGGGTGGTGGTTTCCTTTGCTATTACTTTGGTTGTTGTTGGAATGAAGTGAGCCATCTTGGTGAAACAATTGACAATTACAAGGATGGTGTTGAATCCTTTTGAATTGGGTATCTCCACAATGTAGTCCATGAAAACTGACTTACAATGGCCTTCTGAAATCTGGAGGGGTTGTAGTAATCCTTCTGGCTTGCCTTGCTTAGGCTTGGTGTCTCTGCATTTCTTGCAACCACTGAGGTACCCTTCAATCTCTGGCTTCATCCTGGGCCACATTTAGGTTCTCTGAATCCCTTTGAGAGTCTTGGTACGCCCAGGGTGTCCTGACATGGGGGAGTTGTGGTATTCCTTCAGTATCTCTAAGCACAGAGGACCTTCTGGTACATAGGTGTGTATGTGTAGCTGCAGGGTGTTACCATGTAGAGAGTAGCCATTTTGGTAGTATCAACTGTTGATATCTTTCTTTAAGTCCTCCATGATGGAGATTCAGTGCTGGTCTACTGTCTGAGCTTCTTGGATTTCTTCTCTTCTACTGGCTAGTCCCAGGAATAGGAGCATTGGCTCAATCATGTTTGGTTACAACAAGGATTTAGTGTTGAATTCTTCAATCTCTTTGGCACTAGGAAAAAGGGTGACTCTTTGGCTTAAGGCATCTTGCACAACGTTGATCTTGCCAGGTTTGTAGCTAATGGATAAGTCATAGTCTGCTAGGAATAAGGCCCATCTAGCCTGTCACTGGTTCAGTTTTTGTGGTTTTAAGAATTATGACAGGTTCTTGTGATCAGTTATGATTCTCACTGGGTGGCTGGCATCACACAAGTATCTTCTCCAATGTTTTAAGGACTGAATGATAGCAAGCATCTCTTTATTGTATATGGGGTAGTTTAACTCAGGCGGAGTGAACTTCCTTGAGTAGTAAGCTACAGGGTGCAGCTTACTATCATGCCCCTCCCAAAGCAACACCCCCCCCAATGCAAAGTCAGAGGTGTCTGTTTTCACAATTAAGGGCTTATTGTAAACCAACATTGCTAAGACGGGGGCAGAAACAAAGGCATTCTTTAGCAACTCAAAGGCTGACTTGGCGGTATCATCCCACACAAAGGGGTTCTTCTCAGAGGTGAGGCGGGTCAAGGGCAAGCAGATCAAAGAAGGAATTTTGGATGAATTCCTGGCAGAAGTTTTCTAGGCCCAGAAAACTTCTGACCTCCTTGTGGTTCTTAGGTTCAGGCCATGAAGTCATGGCCTCTATTTTATCAGGTGTCATTGTAAAACCTCCCTTCAGTACATTGTACCCCAGGAACTCTACTTCCTCTTGGAAAACCTCACATTTCTGGAGTTTAACAAATAGTCTGTGTTTTTTGAAGCGTTGTAAGACAGCTTGAAGGTGTTTGACATGTTCCTCAGGTGTGCAACTGTAAATGAGGATGTCATCTAAGTAGGCTATGCAACACTGTTCCTTGAGTCCTCCCAAGTCCACGTCCACCATAGTTTGAAAGGTACTGGGCGTGTTGCACAGCCCAAACAGCATAACCAAGTATTCAAAAAGACCTTGCCTAGTCTTGAAGGCAGTTTTCCATTCATTGCCAGGCCTGACCCGGATCTGGTTAAAGGCATCCCTCAAATCAACCTTTGAGAAGATGTTGGCTCCTGAAAGCTGGTCTGAGAGGTCTTCAGCATTGGGTACAGGGTACCTGTTTTTCACTGTGATGCTGTTAAGGTCCTGGTAATTGACACAAGGACGTAAGTCACCGCCCTTCTTTTTAAAAAAACAGTAAAGGGGATGAGCAAGGAGATTTGGAGACATGTATATATCCCTTCTTCAACATCTTATCCAAGTACTCTCTTAAGGCAACTTGTTCCTTCATGTTACAACTGTAGACAGGTCCATTCTTAGGTTGGGTTTTGGGGAGGAGGTCAATGGCGTGGTCAAACTGGCTGTTTTTTGGCAAGGCAGTGGCTTCTTCTTCTGAGAAGACTGACTCCCAAGATTTCAAACATTTTGGGATCTTGGCCTTGCAGGATTCCATGGTGATGTTGTTTAACTCAGGGGTCTGCCTGGGTTCAGGAAGGGGACCTCTAAGGTTTGGCTCTCATGAGTGACAGTCACTTGATGGTTCTTATAGTACAAGTTCAATTGGTGGTCAACCCATCATTCAAAACCTATTACTACAGGTTTGGGAAGCTTCTCCACAACGTGGAATCTGGTGGGAAGCTGCCTCTCATTTAACTTCAAGGAGACAAACTCTTCATATTTGTGTGACAAGTCTATTATCTTGTTACCCAAGGTTACCAGTCGGGAGTTTCCCTGGATTGATACACCAAGTTTCTAAGCTAGGCTACGTTCCATGTAGTTGAGGGTTGCCCCATTGTCTAGGAGAGCTACCGTGCTCACCTCATGGTCATTATAACATAAAATAGTGTCAATGATAGGGTAAGATTGTGAAGCATTGTTTATTGCTGAGATGGTTGCTCCTTGGGTTCTATTAGAGCGGCTAGTACAGTCCTTGGATAAGTGGCCACTCTGGTGGCAATAGAAGCATAGTCCACTTCTGACATGGTGTTGGTACTCTTCAGGGGTCATGTTCAAGGGGGCCTACTTGTATCAGGGGTTTGATTGTTACAGGATTGGCCAGCGTGGTATCCCTGTGGTTGGCTGAAGTCTATGCCTCTGGCAATTGCCAGAAGTTTGTCTTTGGGTAGGTTGCATCAGTGGTGTCTCATCAGGCTGGCATGGTGAGGGTTCAGACTGTTTCTGAAATGCAAACCTGATATGTTGTCAGGAATCTTGGCTGCATCTGACAGGCATAGGAATCTTTGTATGTAGGTCTCCAGGTTGTCTCTTCCTTGGGTCAGGCGGATGAGCCCCATGTAGGCTTGGATCTTGGCCCCATCAGGGGTAGTTGCAGAGTTCATTCTCTCCAGTAATTGGTCATAGGAGAGTATGAGGTCTGGGTCTTCCTCAAGGCTGTTCAAGAAGGTTTCTCTGGCATCATCCTTCAGTTGGGCAGTGTTGTGAATAACGGCATTCACCATGTTTCAATTTCGCCTTTGGTGGGCCATTTTGAAGACAAATCTCTTGCTTTCACTTTTGACTCTTGAAATGAACTGGTTTCTGCATCAGGAAATATGATTGTTCAGTTTCCTGACTCTGCGCAACTCACTTGCTCCACTCATGCTTGTGGCAAGTGATCCTACTGTCCTGGTAGTGTTTTGTGGTATTCCTAACCACTATATAATCCATTTCCTATTTTACCAATAAAGTTAAGTTCTATTCACATTTTTGTATTTGTGTCTTCTGTACTTCCGCGCCTCTCTCTAGCCACACCTAGTAGAGATTATTCATCCAGGGCCGCAAGGTAAACGCATTTACCTTCCCTGTCATCTAAACAAGGCTTAGTACAAATCCAATCCTAAGGTTAGGATTCCCTGTTGTGTGTCTGTGCTGCGCCTCAGAACACAACAGGCAGCCACCATCATAACCTTCTGGGCGTTGTCTCTGAAGCTCTCGGGGTGGGCGCTAAACAAGGCATTTATCATAATCATTCCTTTTCTGAAGCCAGCCAAATCCATTTTGGGCAGGTCAGGAAAGGTCGTGGGGGCAGCAGTATTCTGGTTCAAGGTGGAGATGGTCACAGTCTGGACCTGGGATGGCTTAGTAACAATTTCTTCTTGGCATTTGTTTGTTTCTTGTTTCTTGGTCAAGTACTGTCTTATGTAGTTAGCTGAAGTCATAAATAAAAGCATACAAGATGCCCCTATAATCAAAGAAGAATAGGGGCCCAGGGTTACTAGTTTAGATATGGTTGACATACTGTTACGGCCCATATCAGAGTCTGGTTGGGCCCCCACAGGGGAGGCAAGCCAGGCCTGAAAGGCCATGTACACAATAGGCGCAATCTGTACCAGGTAGTTGAGGGCAGTGGCCAGGGGCGCCAACTCCTAGTATGGGGCACAACTTGATTGGCCTGTCCCAATACAGTGATGTAGACAAAACCTAGCTTGCTGAAGTCCTGAGTGGGCAGCGCATTTGGGAGAGGAGGTGCAGTTGGAATCTCCTTCATGGTTGGCGGCAGATCCAAATGGTGTGGATGGAAATACTCCAGATCAAGGGCGCAGGGTGGTTCAGCAAGGGCAGCAGGAGTATAACCAGGTGGATGTGGATAGGCTAGTTTCTATATTGTGGTGGATTCACAAATATATCCAAAGAAAATAATTAAATTTGAGCAAAAATAGACATTTCCTGCAATAATATAATAATTTCTAGGCATAAGCTTGCTTTATTAAGATGTCAACAGTGAGGAGGGCTTCTCCCCCTCACTACTTATACTTACTGATGATTCTATGGCCTTTTGTGCCACCAGAGAACTGATAGCATCATTTGGAGGTGGATTTGCAATTTTACCTGGAATTTGTGCGCTTGGCCAAGAGGGTGAGCTCTCATTGGCTGTTATAACATGAACTTTTTGAATTTTGCAGCATGGCAAGTTGCTACAGTTATTTTTAGCTCCCACAATGGATTGATTGCCTGATTGCGCAATTGAACGGTTGTGTTCCCAATGTGCCATTTCCTGATAGGTAGATGGCCCAGATTTGTTAACAGGCTTGATGCCAGGGATTCAAGAATTGTGTGCCTCTCAAATCCTGGGCCATTCATTAGTTAAAAGGGGGTATTTTGCCCTGGGAAGTGCTTTGTGGGGGTTTTCATGCTGCATGTTTAGTCACCTCTAGAGAGGCCAGCTGACTGTCCAGGGCACTCTGGGCCCTGACAAAATATACCAACCCATTCTCAGTATCATGAATAGCATGTTTTGTTCATGCACATGTTTTTTTCAAGTACAATATAATTTGTTCTTAACTTGGTATGCTAATTATGTGTGAAGTACAAATTTATTAAAAAAAATAGTCAAACTCAGGGGTTATATGTAGATCATAAATTTTAGAGAGTATATGCAGTGAGATGGATTATTTTTTATTAATTCTATTGTTTTCTATTATAGCTTTAATATTTTTGAAGCGTTACAATAAAGTGAATTTAAAAACTACAAGTGCTAAAGACCTGCCAATTGGAAGGTTGTACATTTGTGCTGTCTTTATGCTTGTCTCAGACCAGACACACCTCAGCTATTACACCCAGTTCAACTTAGTAAACTAAGCCTGCAGAAAATAAAACCTGCCTTTGTTTGCAAATTGGCACACCAACTTGTGATCAATCTAGCACCAGAGAACCCAGTGGTTGGGTGCTAGATTGACCACAAGTTGGTGTGCTAATTTGCAAAAAAAAAGCCATGTCCTATTTTCAACAAGTTTGTCATTAAGTTAAACTGGGTGCAATAACTGAGGCGTGTCTGGTCTGAGCTAAGCACAAAGACGGCACAAATGTACCCCCATTTTAATTGACTGATCTGTAGCACTTAAAGATTTTAAATTCACTTTATTATAGCGCTTCAAAAATATTAAAATTATAATAGAAAACAATAGAATTAATAAATATTAAAGCATCCAAATTTAACTTGTGGCATGATAAAAATCAATCATCACTGTAGTTAAATGTAAAATATATATTATAAAAATAAAAAGTATATACAAGTTAAACCAATATATATTATAAAATAAAAAGTATTGGGGAAAGTTTTTTTAGGCAGAATGGGATTGGGCAGGGCAAACTAGTTGACAGGCTGGATTGTGGAGGAAGGACTTGATTGGCTGAGGGGGTTGGTGCTGGTCACCTTGGAAGATTAGATGGGGACTAGGGCAGCTGGAGGACCCAGTGGTGCATAAGTGCCTTGAGTAGCTCTGAGGAATTCATGATGCATGACATCATACTCAGACTCAGGGAGGACAGTGATTGGCTTGGACACTAGGGAATTGTGAGGGGGCAGCTGGAGATCCTTTGGTGATTGGCTGCTGCTGTGAGCATTCAGGGCCATCTTTGTGCTCATATCAGAGACCTTCTGACAGGGAAACAGCACAGTGTTGTCATTGGTTGTACTAACCACCTGACTGAAAGTTGTGGGGTTGCGCTCACAGATTGTGTCCCCAATGTTAAATAACAATCCATCTCCCAGGTAAAGATTGGTATGGCCAGCAGGGAAAATTGAGATGTTGTGGCTGCCTGCTTTGATCTTCTTGGATTCCACTTCAACACACTCCATTTGGTGTCCCAGGAAAATTTAGAATCTTGAATTGGCTGAGCTCCAGGTGGCAAGAAGGTTGGAGAGGAATTTCCTGTACCAGTACCCATTGATATAGCTGGTTGTGGTTTGATAGAAAACAGTCACTTTTTGGAATCTTCTAGTAACACACCAATTACAATCCCCTCTGGTTCCTTCTTTCTGCCCTTAGGGGTGTTCTTTTTACTCAAAGTTTCATAATCATGGACTTATAATGACAATTTATAATAAGACGTAAATATGAAATTGTCTAAAATTAAGGACAGGCAGCGGGTGATGGTGGCACCAATCACAGGGTCATAGGGCAAATAAGAGCCATCATCCAACTCATTGGCCAGCCAATTGGTCAGAATCAGAACACTGGCTACAATCCCACGCATCCAAGGCTGCACAGTGCAGCAGGCAATAAATATGCCCTTGAGCCCAAGTAAGAGCAGACCTCAGTCAATCAGAAGTATGGGTCACATTGCAGATGGTCAAGCATGATGAGATATGCTTCCTTGATCTAAGAATTTTGCTGCTTCTTGGCCATCTTGGTACCACCTCTCTTCAAAAGGGCCCAGAACTCCTGCTTAATCACCACCTTGGTAAATTGAAGCTGAGTGTCAGGAAGCCAGAAATAGGTAGAGGCATTGGTTGAATCAGGACAGAATACAGCCGGGCCAGAGGGTAATGCCCACCATAGGATGGGTGCTAACTAGATAATATAGTATATGGATTGCCCAAGCAAAGATCAGGGCCCTGAGTTGGGCACCATAGTGTTTATCATTCCCATCAGAGTAATGTAGAGTACTCCAAACAGTTGGATGGATTTAGTCTCAGCTGCGGTGGGGGTCTCCATTGGGCAGTCAGGTTGCAGGGTTAAGGGCAGAGTCATGGGAACAAAGTAGGCAGGCAGATAATTGTACTTGACTTTGAATAATAAGAGCGGCACCTCAATCCTCTTTCCTTCACATCCTATGTATTCAGTTTCTCTAGTCCTTGCCAAAGGATTGGCAATTAGGATGGTCTCCAAGTTGTACTCTGCATAGGCGGAGTTGGGCAGATATTTGGTAAAATGCACAGGTCTTAAGGGGGCTCCTAGGGGACAGTATAGTGACTGGGAAGGGTTGGCAGGTTGGTCTCCAGAGGAGGCTGGTGCCTGATAGTCTACTTAGCCGGAGTTAAGATGAAAGATTACTAAGACTAGATAAGGTAAGATTTGTTTGAACCAAAGGTTCATAAAACTTTATTATCAAAAATGATAATATGGTCATCATCATACCGCCAGGGCTTTTATACCATGGGTTTTTGCTTCTTCAATTTTTGCAGGGTTCAGGTTCTCAGACAAGGTACTGGTGGGGCATGGATCTTGGCTTAGAGTCTTGAGGACGGCAAATCCAGGTTGTGCCTGCTCTGGTGAACAGAAGTGGCAATGCTTTTTCCGCCGCTACTGTTCACCACGTCCCCTGAGTAGTTCAATTGTACTACTCATTCTAGACAGGAGGCTAGCAGCTGCTGGTGGTCATTTGCAGAGTTTTCAGTAGGTTTTGTTTTAACCTCTTTAAGGGAAGCTACAACCTCTGCATAGGTCTGGATCTTTGGTGGCGCAAGGTTGGCAGCAATCTGGTGACCATTTTGGGAATTTTCTTTGGGAGGCTGGCGGGTCTTGGAGTAACTTGTCAACTCGGTTTTGCAATTTAATAATTTGGCAGGTTTATGTCCATTTTTTTGACTCAAGTAGTTTTTGGAGGTTTGGGGGGTTAATTCCAGGGTCTCCAATGTTGATTTTGAACCTCCAGTATAAACACTTGGCAGGTTGGCAGGTTTCTGTTCCTCTTGGTTGGGGTCAGCTATCTCTGGTGGTCCAGAGTTTGACCCAACTGGCAGTTGGGCGGTTTCCTGTCCACTCTGGTCAACATAAGGCTTTCTCTGAGACCTAGATTTTGATTACCAGGTTTCAATAAAAGTATTGAAATGTCATTCATGACACTGAGTGGCAATTTTGGAAAAATTTATGCCACTCTTTTTGAGGCTCACAATCTTCTCTATGATTTCATTGGTTATGATTCAACGTTTTTGGGGGCCTTTGAGAATAAGGGGACCCAGATTAGATAGGGCAAGGTTTACTTGACCTAAATTCTTGGGTAATGATTGGATAGGGATGAAGGGGCCAAATTTTCCCAGTCTCCAGAATGTGGCACAGGTGCAGGTTGGTCCTGGTTGTGGGAGCATCATACTAGCTATTGAAAAAGCCACCGGTGGATGGGCCTGGGGAAACGTACAACTTGGCCTCCTCACAACTTACATTGAATTGGGTGTACACA
The DNA here is from genome assembly GCA_014839935.2 of Entomophthora muscae. Classification (NCBI taxonomy): domain Eukaryota; kingdom Fungi; phylum Entomophthoromycota; class Entomophthoromycetes; order Entomophthorales; family Entomophthoraceae; genus Entomophthora; species Entomophthora muscae. The sequence continues at coordinate 149,543 of QTSX02006509.1, forward strand.
GGAAACACTGTGGCTGCTCTCCTTAGCTCAGCAGCCTGAGCTTATAATAGCTCATGGTACTGCTCCTCAACAACATCAAAGTTATCTTCATTTGAAAAAATCATACCAACAATAAGCAATAGAATTCTATTAAAACATAAAAGTAAAGTATTTCTAGGAAATTAATTTTATCTGAGTGTGTGCTCCTTTTTGAGACATTCTCTAAGACATAAATGTCCAAATTTAGAAGCACATACATTGAAAATAATGCTGTAATTCCCTGGATAGATTTTAATGGCTTCACTCCTGAAATACACTATTTTTAATTTGAGTCCCAAAAATAATCAATATTTTCAAAAAAAATGAGCTGTTTTGTGTTTGAACTCATCACTTTTATGACTGAACCCCGTGTGTTCTCTATTTTTATCATATTTGCCACACACTCATAATCAAATTTGATGTAGAGTGCTTCAGTAAATGACTGGATTGTTTGCGTTTTAATAATGAGTTCTGTGTGTTTTCTGTCTCATTTCTGGGATTTGGGATTTGACTTTATTTTTTTTCTGGTTATATATAAATGGAAGCTTTATTGAGTAAATTGACCTTCAACTAATTCCAGTTGAAATTTGTTTTGTTACTTAACCTATGTGTTCTAAATTGACTAATATATGTTTATCTCAACCAGTTTAAAACTACTGTGTTTTTTATTTTATTATATGAACAAAATAACACCCAAAGTAGTTTATATTTGTGAGTTTGCTTAACTTTATTTAAGAGTACTAGGTAAAAATATAGTATATTTTCAAACAATTTTTTAGTTCTGATGTTGTCTTTGATAACATCTACAATTTCCCTAATTGACAGTGTTAATTCAGCATATTTTTTTCTAATCAACTTTCATAATGCCAACACTTTTCACTTCCCAAATATAAAGCTTTTACTCTTACATAAAAAAGGCACTTGTCTTTTCAATATGATGCATTTTAACTTTTCTCTATCATACTTTTGGAGCTTTAAACTAAACCTTGTTTTCAATTTCAATCTTTTTGCATCTTCTTTTTAACTTCTAAAATTTTCAACTCTTTAATAAAACATGTACTTTTACCCAGTCTTTTATGTTTATATACCTAATAAAAAACTTTTAAATCTATAATTTCTTTTTGATTTTATATATTTATAAATACATTCCTTTATTTTAGAGCCTTTTACTTATAGGAAAAGAATATTTCCAAACAAGCAAAGAGCACCAGCCTTCCTCAAAAGCTATTGAATCCCCAAAGCAGAAGCCTTCTGTCATGAATGTCTTGGTCAACATTCTTGACAACAATTCTCCAACCTTTAAAGAATTAGAAAATAGGGTTCCTTTGTTTTTTCCTGAAACTTCTAAAAAGGTTGGGTTAGTAAGTAATATCTGTTCTTTGTTACCTAAATGGGAACCAGAAACGTCTTCCAAGTCCCTTTTGACTTCAACAAAACTCAAACCCGGGGCAGAATTGAGTTTAAACAATATAACTTTAAATTCAACAACTGTTAGTCTTAATTCAAACCAATCATTACCTCTGAAATTTGACTGCAACCAATCATTGGTTGGCAACAACAATTCAATTCCCTTGGTAGTTACATCCGGTGACGTTGGCATCAAGTATGAAGCAGACACCGTTCTAGGCCTGGTTTTGGGTCCTTTGGTGTCTATTCCTTCCAGTAAGGCTGTTAACTTATCTCCTGGTATCCAGTTTTTTTGTGGGGACAATATAATCATTCAAGCCATGCCAAACAATGATCCTCCAGAGGTTAAGGTGTAATATCATAATATTGAGGTTTGAGGAAACTATAATGAAATAGGTATAATCCCCAGTTTTGAATGTTCCAACTGCCAAATCTCCATGTTATCCCCAGTTTATCCCCAACCTTCCAAAATTCCTTTCCATATATTATTTCTGCTACCATGCTATAAAAAGCTGGTAAGCTCTATTCAAGTATTTGTTCAATCAATAAAGTCTACATTCACCCAAGTGACTGTTTGTTAATCTTTTATTTTTATTCAACCTCTAAATTTCCAAGGCCATGAAATTTCCCAAGACTCCTCATGGGGAGTGGCTTGGGTATAAATGGTTACTTTGTATAGTCCTGCTTTCAATGGTTTTTGCCAGTGTCTCTGTAAGTTCCTGCGCTGACTCAGGGACAACGGCAGATTCCCAGTTTCTGGATAGCTCCTGGCACCGTGTGATTCTGGGGGTCTGGTATACAGCAAGTCCCATTTTCAACAATCCCCCTGTGCGTGAAGAAACCAAGGTTTATGGTTCCTCTCCTTCAACAAACAAACCTCAAGTGTTTTGTTCTTTGGCTTTGGCCTTTTTGTTAAGTTACCTTGGCGTGTACTTCATCCTGGGCCACTTTAATCCCCTCTTAGGCAGATACCAACTTCTGGGGGAGTTATTCCATTTGGGAATGGTCTCCATACCTGTGGAATCCCTGGTCACAGGATTAAATCCCTCTGCAATCATTCACCACCTAGGGGGTTTACTCCCTAGTGGGTGGGTGCCTGACAGATTAATTGGACCCATTTTTGAGGCCCTCTTTGGGACCTCAAGCCAAGTCAAGACCTTAGAGCTTGAGTACCAGCTGGGACTAGTGAAAACAATGGTGTTGGTATTCATCATTACCATCTTATGTCTCACAGTCTATCTAGTGGCAGCAATAAACAAACAACTCTCCTTGCCCAAAACCCGTGAGAACAGCCAGGTTCAGACTGTGGTGTTGAACAGCATCTCTGACACTCAGCCAGAGGACAAAGCCTCCAACAAAATTTTGATGATACTTGCCTTTTCTCAATCTCTCTTTGAGACTGCTCCTGAAAAATTTTGCACAGATGCGCAGAAGGTCCACCACGTTGCTGAACAACTTAAAGACAAAGCCCGCCAGTGGTACCCAAAAATAATTCTTAAGGGAGATGAGTTGCTCCACAACTACCCTAATTTTTGCAAACACCTTATGTCCACTATTTCACCTAAACTCTCAACAGAAGAACTCTGTGACCAAATATTGAGCTTCTACCAGGGCAAAATGGCTACTTCAGAATTTATTGAGGAATTCACGCAAATCAAGAATGCCATTGGGATGGGTAATGAAGAAGCCTGTTATCTCTTACAGAAGCAACTCTCCCCAGAACTGAAGGGGTTTTTGGCCCACCATATTCTTCCTACAGATTACAATGACCTGGTTCAAGAAATTCTTTGCTGGGCCCCTTGGGTTAAACAACTCCCTCCCTGGAAGCCTTCTTCACGCCAGACCCTGCCTACCAAGAAAACCAAACCGGATACTCTCCCTTCTGGTCTTGTACCCAAGGAAGATGGGGGTATCAGCTTTCCGACACTGAACGTAAACGCTGCATTGACGAGGGCTGCTGTCTATATTGTGGTAAGAAGGGTCATCAGGCCAAAGATTGCTTTGCCCTCAACCACGTCCAGCAGACCCCATCCACAGTTTTGGCGGCTGCCAACCCAAATAAATCTGCCAATAAGTCCTATGCTTCCTTTCCTGTTACAATCAAGACTAACCAAGGGAGCCTGGACACCTTTTCACTCTTAGACATGGGTGCCATGGGGAATTTCCTTGATCATTCCATATTGAAGTTACTACATATTGAAGATTACACCCCCTCATTTGTACTGTTGGCAAACAAGTCTGCCATCCATGTCAACCAAATCTCTTGTCTGATTGAAACTTGCATAGCTGGCTCACCTTTCACCCTGAATTATTCCACCATTCAAGGACTTGCCTGTCCTGTCATCATTGGCTATCCATGGTGCAAGCAAGCCCGGATGGATATCAACTGGGATACACATCAAATTGAGTTCTCTAACCAGGGAATCATCTTTTCAGTCCCAATTGGCCAATACAATACACACAGTCACTCTAAGTTGGAACTCATCTCCAGTTTGAGCCAGAATAAAACTCACCATAAGGGGTCACTTCCCAATGAACTTTGCCACTATGAGGGTCTATTTAGTGAGTCCAGCTGCAATGAGTTACCCGCTTATAAGACCTCAGATATCAGAATCAAGCTGATCCCGGGAATTATACCTTCTTGGGGCAAACTCTACCCAAAAAACCAAGCACAGGGCATAGCTCTGAAGGAATACTTGGACAAGAATCTGAAGAAGGGTTTTATACGCCGCTCCAACTCATCATGCTCCTCCCTGATATTCTTTGTCAAGAAGTCAGATGGTACCCTCCAACCTGTAGTAGATTATGCCAAACTCAACTCAATTACTATCAAAAACCAAAACCCACTCCCAGCGGCCAAAACCCTTACAGATAAACTCACGGGTGCCTGTGTCTTTTCCAAGTTGGACCTTCAAAACACCTACAATCAGATACGCATTGCCCAAGGCAACAAATGGAAGACAGCAATCTGAACACCTTTTGGACTTTACTAGTACCTGGTTATGCCCTTTGGTCTTAGTAACGCCCTGGCTGCCTTCCAGGGACTAATGAATGAGGTTCTGTTCCCCTTCTTAGACACTAGCATTGTGGTTTACTTGGACAATATACTGATTTACTCCCCAGATGAAGAAAGTCACATGAGGCACCTAAAGGAGATCATGGAAGCCCTTAGCAAGGCTAACCTTTATTGTAAACTTTCAAAGTGCAAGTTCTTTGCGTCAGAAATTGAGTTCTTGGGGTACTCCATCAAACCAGGCGGTTTTGCAATTGCCCCGTCTAAGATTGATGTGGTGTTAAATTGGCCAGTACCAACTTCTTGCACCAAGTTAAATGGCTTTTTGGGTCTTGCCAACTTCTGTCGGAAGTTCATTAAGGACTTTTCAGCTATTGCTCTTCCTCTGACCGCTCTCACTTCTAGCAAGGTTTCTTTTGTTTGGTTGGCTCAGGCTCAGGAGTCCTTTGAGACTCTCAAATTTTCTTTCACTTTGGCTCCCGTACTGTTGCGCCCTGACCCTGACCGCCAATTTTTTTTGGAGACTGACGCGTCTGACTACGCATTGGGGGCAGTACTGCTCCAGCAAGGGGAGGATAGTGAATTCCACCCTGTGGCCTTCTACTCATACAAGCTATTGGATTGGGACCACAATTATCATGTGTACAAGAAGGTGATGTACGCTACTGTTAATTCCCTGAAGCACTGGAGAAGATACCTCAAGGGGAGCAAATACCCTACAATCATTTGCACTGATCACAAGAATCTTTTGTACTTCACCGAGAAACAAAAGATTGTTCCTTGCTTAGCCAGATGGACCATCAATCTCTTAGCCTATGCCTTTTTAATAGAATATACACCTGGGAAATTAAACATAGTTCCGGACGCAATTAGCAGACAGGAAGATCTCAAGGACAGTCCAGCCACAAATCCTGATCATAATAATTGAGTGGTTTTATCTTTCTCCCAGTTTCTCTCCAGCATCATTGAGATATCCGCCTTTACTGCCCTTGACCAAGAGATTATGGAAGCCCAGATGTTGTTTTCCTTCCAGTAAGAGCTCACCAGCATGCTGAAGAAGACTCCTAAGGCAGTATTGGTTAATAATCAGGGAATTTCTTATGTTAATGGCTCACTAGTCATCCCTGGAGGTAACCTGCAAACTCAAGCGGTCAGCCATATGCACAAAGGACAACTGGCGGGACATGGAGGTCTGATGAAAACTTTGAAGAGACTCAGCAGACAATACTGGTGGCCTGGCATGAAGAATGATGTTTGTGAATTTCTTTGCTCTTGTGTGACTTGTGGGAGGAACAAGCCAGGAAACTCCAAGCCCCAAGGTCTCCTCCGCCTGCTTCCAATCCCAACATGCCCTTGGTCTTCTGTGTCTATGGACTTCATAGTTGATCTACCAGTTAGCAATGGGAATACTGGGGTGATGGTAGTAGTCAACTGTTTCACCAAGTATGCCATATTTATTCTGTTTTTGTCCTGCACCGCCAAGGAAGTGGCCAACATGTTCTTTTCAAGGGTAGTATGCAATCACGGGTTGCCCACAGACATCACGTCAGACAGAGGGGTTCAATTTACATCCCGTTTCTGGAAGGCTCTTATGGAACAGATGGAAGTCAAGGTTAACTTGTCTATCTCCTTTCACCCACAGACAGATGGACAAACTGAACGAGTCAATCAGGTTTTGGAGGGGTATCTTTGTCATTACATTAATTCTTGTCAAGATAATTGGAGTTCCTTCTGTTACTTACCTCAATTATGCTACAATACTGCCTATCACATTTCTATTGGAATGTCCCCCTTCTTTGCTAATTTTGGGTTTGATCTGGAGATTTTTCCAACCAAAGTCTTGGAATTGATGTATCCTCAGGCAGACAAGTTAGCAAACCGTATGAAGAAAATACACTCAGACCTGATCTTGTTTTTGACCAAGGCTCACAAAGAATACAAGAAATACGCCAATTGCCACTGTTCACCAGAGAAGGACTACGCAGTAGGCTCTTATGTCTACCTAAACGCCCGCAACCTTAAGCTAAAAATACCTAGCAAAAAGCTAGGCCCCAAGAAAATTGGCCCACTCAAGGTTCTGGAGAAACTTTCTAGCTTGAACTACAGACTTGAGCTTTCAACTGGCTCCAGCGTGCATGATGTCTTCCATGTGGATCTTCTGACTCCTTATGATGGTGATTCCAATAGACTTGAAGGAAGAAACCCTGACCCACAGATTGTCTCAAACACCTTTGAGTGGGAAGTAGAGGACATAATTGATTCCCGCCAGGTCAAGGGAAAATCACAATTCCTGGTCAAATGGAAGAACTATGGAGAGGAGTCCAACTCTTGGGAGCCTGAAGAAAACTTGCAGCACTGTTATGAGGTCCTAAAAGGTTTCCTTGCTAGGAGGGTTCTTTCCTTAGGTGGGGGTAGTGTCATGAATGTCTTGGTCAACATTCTTGACAACAATTCTCCAACCTTTAAAGAATTAGAAAATAGGGTTCCTTTTTTTTCCTGAAACTTCTAAAAAGGTTGGGTTAGTAAGTAATATCTGTTCTTTGTTACCTGAATGGGAACCAGAAACGTCTTTCAAGTCCCTTTTGACTTCAACAAAACTCAAACCCGGGGCAGAATTGAGTTTAAACAATATAACTTTAAATTCAACAACTGTTAGTCTTAATTCAAACCAATCATTACCTCTGAAATTTGACTGCAACCAATCATTGGTTGGCAACAACAATTCAATTCCCTTGGTAGTTACATCCGGTGACGTTGGCATCAAGTATGAAGCAGACACCGTTCTAGGCCTGGTTTTGGGTCCTTTGGTGTCTATTCCTTCCAGTAAGGCTGTTAACTTATCTCCTGGTATCCAGTTTTTTTGTGGGGACAATATAATCATTCAAGCCATGCCAAACAATGATCCTCCAGAGGTTAAGGTGTAATATCATAATATTGAGGTTTGAGGAAACTATAATGAAATAGGTATAATCCCCAGTTTTGAATGTTCCAACTGCCAAATCTCCATGTTATCCCCAGTTTATCCCCAACCTTCCAAAATTCCTTTCCATATATTATTTCTGCTACCATGCTATAAAAAGCTGGTAAGCTCTATTCAAGTATTTGTTCAATCAATAAAGTCTACATTCACCCAAGTGACTGTTTGTTAATCTTTTATTTTTATTCAACCTCTAAATTTCCAAGGCCATGAAATTTCCCAAGACTCCTCATGGGGAGTGGCTTGGGTATAAATGGTTACTTTGTATAGTCCTGCTTTCAATGGTTTTTGCCAGTGTCTCTGTAAGTTCCTGCGCTGACTCAGGGACAACGGCAGATTCCCAGTTTCTGGATAGCTCCTGGTGCTGTGTGATTCCGGGGGTCTGGTATACAGCAAGTCCCATTTCCAACAATCCCCCTGTGCGTGAAGAAACCAAAGTTTATTGTTCCTCTCCTTTGACAAACAAACCTCAAGTGTTTTGTCATTTGGCTTTGGCCTTTTTGTTAAGCTACCTCAGCGTGTACTTCATCCTGGGCCGCTTTAATCCCCTCTTAGGCAGATACCAACTTCTGGGGAAGTTATTTCATTTGGGAATGGTCTCCATACCTGTGGGATCCCTGGTCATGGGATTGAATCCCTCTGCAATCATTCACCACCTAGGGGGTTTACTCCCTAGTGGGTGGGTGCCTGACACCTTCATTCTCAATAAAATACTGCTCTAAGACTCCTCCTGGAAAGAAGCTCTCACCAAAGCTCTCCCCTGAGCAGAGCCCAGATCACTCCACTGGGGGTAAGGAATTAGATGATTCTCTTAAAGACCACAGCCTCTAAAACTTGGCTTCAGATGAAGAGCCCACCAATAAGTGTTGCTCTGTCAAGAATTCCACCCAATGATAAGTCTCCACCACATGAGGAGAACTAAAAAAAGCCTCTTCCCCCTCTGACTAACTCCCCCAATTCCTGTTCATATAGGGCTGATTCAAAGCTGTGTCTATATTACTTTCCTGGCTTCTACTATTCTCCTACTGACCTTTGGGACCCTCTAGTGATCCACAATATCTGCAACATTGACAGGAAGTTCAAGGTTCCTTCATTCTTGCTCAAATACTTCCCCATCATTAATGTGAAGGGTAGACCTTCCATAATGACCAAAGGGCTCATATTTTCCTGCAATAATGCCAACTTGGGCTTCAAAAGCCAACACTTTTCCTGTGAGAATTTTTTGTGCCCAGCGCAACTCAATATCAAGCACTGGGACAAGGTGCAAACCATCAAGGGTGAGCATAGCTGCACTATTTTTTGTGTTCTGAGGTGCAGCACAAACACACAACAGGAAATCCTAACCTTAGAATTGGACTTTTACTAAGCCTTGGTTAGCTGGCAGGGAAGGTGATGTAATTACCTTTTAGTCCTGAATAATAAGTCTCTATTAGTTGTGGCTAGAGAAAGGCAACAAAGTACTTGAAAGCATAAAGACAGAAATGTGAATAGAACTTATTTTATTGAAGATAAGAAATTGATATATATATTGTTTAGAAATACCACAAAACAATACACAGACAGTAGGATCACTCACCACAAGCATGAGTGGGGCAAGTGAGTTGCGCAGAATCAGGAAATCAAACAGTTGAGTTTCCCACTTTAGAGATAGACCCATTTTGAGGAGCAAAAGAAAAGGCAAGAGAATTGTCCTCAAAATAACACAACAAAGGCAAAATCAATAAAGTGTGAATATTGGAATTCACAACAACCATGCTCAACAATAGCATCTCCTGCCTCCTGAACTGTTGCCTTGTGTAGATCATACCTACCTCCAAGGATCAAAGTGCCACTCAGATGGCTGTGCTTACCTGTAAGCACCTGTCTAGAAACAATCTGAAGAGATTAAACTCACACTCAGTTGGTCAAGTTTTTAAGTGATAGGCACCAAGCTTCAAACCCCCTGACCAAGAGCACCATAGATGTTAAAGACCCAGTCCTCACAGATGCCCTCAAAACTACAGATTATGGTGATATATCCCTGCTTCATGGCATTGGGCAGGAATTGGAGGATGGTATCATAGCATATGCCACTAAAAAAAACCTGGAGAAGCTCAGCACTGCAAAAACTGGGCTGTGATAGCAATTTTGCGCCATGTCATACCTTCTTCAAGAAGCTTTGGGTGCTACATGGGCAGTTTGATGCCCAGGTGAACCCCCTGGTTTTTCTTCTTTCCAATTCCAAAACAGATGTCTGCATTAAGGTCTTTAAATTTTTGGGGATTATATATGCTCTCTCCCTGCCAACAAGCTTAATCCTTTTTCCCAGACCACCAGATCAAATCATTTCTCCTCTGAGAAAGATAAGTATAAAGTTACGCCTCCTCCTCCTTAGTCCACCACTCAAATTCCCACCAAATGCTTGGGAATTCCTACCAAATTATGTTTAAATATTTATCTGAAAAATTACTGAAAAAGCCCAAGAAAAGCCCTCAAATTGATATTTTGGAATTATTCAGAAGATGCCTCCACCTAACCCACCCAAGAGACACCTCTGGTTAAATATCATGTGCAAGAGCAGCCAGGAGCAGTGGTAATTGCATCCAAAGCATATTCCTGATGTTAGTTGGTTCAGTTTTCCTTTTGACTATGACCGTTTAAAATTTGTCAAGATCTTCCTGCCTCAAGAAATTCATTTGTATCTGCTCATATCATTGGTCAATTGGTTTGTGACATTTAATCTACCACCCCAATCCTATCCCATCCCTTAAATGAATGCAAGAGTTGTAAAAGACCTTGCTTCATCATTCTTTATTCTAATAAAGCCCAAAATTTGTTAGTGAAATCTGGTCATTTGGTTTTTTCTGTTGCTTTTGGTGTTCAGTTGATTTCTTCCCCCCTTTGGCCTTCCAGGAATTTTTGGTGACAACCTTTTGGTTGTTTCTGAAACCGCAAATTTCATTGTGGTTGAGAGCTTGGTTTTATTTCCTCCTAACCTGCTCCCCAATTCTCACAATAAGGCTGCCCTTGCAGCTGAGCAGCTAGCTCATGTGCGCTCCCTTGGGAAAAAGGCAATAAACATGGACTTTGAGCTTGCTCAGTTCAGAGCCTTTGAGGCCACCTTTAATGGAGAATTTTAGTGCTGCTTTTTTTATTCCAGTAAGGCCCTCCTCAATAATCTCAATATTGAGAAGGGGCTTTTTATATGTAACTCAATGATGATAATAAAAATTGCCGTTTTGCCATCCATCAACTTGCTATCTTGGCTTTTTTAAAGCATAAGCTTATTTGGCTTAGCTTTGGGGGCTGTAAGATCTTGCCCATATTGATGCAAGTTTATAAACTAGCGCCTGTAAAGCATTAGGATTCAGATTTAAAATGTATAAAAAGGTGGGAACTGTGTGCAAAATAATCTTACAGAACCCTGCTAAAAACCTATACTGAGTTATAAAAGGAGTGATTGAGTTTAAGAACCCTAAGAAAAGAAGATAAAATAAAGTTTTTAATAGTGAGCAATTTGTAACTAAGGGAATGTCAATATTAGGATATTCTCCATCAGCAAATTGGTACATATAACTATTGAAAGATTCCTTAAGGGAAAACAATGGATACAACAAGCCTAAGGCTTGTTGTTTTAAAAGTTCCATTTGTTTTAAGGAAAGAAAAGGCTAAACTTTAAAATGAATTTAATAAAAATGTATAAATTTCTAAAAATTAAGATCTCAAGTTTAAATTGGATAAAAGATTGAAGGAAAGAAATCAGTTAGAATTTTGGCTTAAAGCTTACTCTTCACAAGCTCTTTGTTTATAGAAAAAGTCTTTGACAGTTGCATAATGATAGTCATGGGGAAAGCAGCCAAGAACAGGAGCAACTGGAGAAAGTTGGACAAAAAACCTGGAGGAAAAGGAGATCTTCAAAGCCCAACAGTAGTTGCAGATCAGCAACATTAACTGGGGAGTGGCAACAACGTAAGCAAGGGTTTTGAAAGGTAAGAACAGGTGAAAATATTCTAATTTAAAATAGAAATATATAACAGAATAGAATGAAGACAACAACAATGACAACAATTCAAACTCAAATGGCAAGATAAAACAAGGTAATTAATTTTAAAATACTTATATATTAACTCTCAATTCAAAAAATTCAAAAATTAAAAAATACTGAATTTTAAATTGATTGAAAACAAACAAATATAATAAATTTAAAGAGCCTGCCCTTTGGGGCAGGGCATGACAGGGGCATCTGGGAGGATGCTTATGTGAATAAGCACTCTGCCATCTTTAAGGTTTCCCTTGACTAATTTAAAAAGCAGTGGATCAGTAATAAGACAACTGCTAGGAAAATAAAAATTGATCCTATTACCCTGAAACTGTCATGGTTTGTGCTCAAGTAGCAAAATCAAGACCATCTTTAACCTTGAGTCTTGTTATAAGCACCAGAAGGTTAAGTTTGGTTCCAACCTAAAGTTTAATCATCTCTTCCAGAAGCTCTAGCAGGAGGGAAAACCATCTACAAGTTCCAGGACATTGCCAAGAAGGTTGCTCCCAAAAAGAAGTTTTTCATGGACCAGGAATATCTGAAGGAATTTAAGAAGGTAGATAAGAAAAAGTATCAGGTGAGTGAGGTTAATAAATCCCTTGAAAATGCTGCCACTGCTCTTGATGATGGCACTGATTGATATAGATAAACTTTGCCTTACATTTATAATTTATTTTACTTGATTTATACACTTCATATGTTACTAATATTTTTAAATACACATGGTGATTTTAAGGAATTTTTTTAAGGAAGAAACAGATATAACTATATGTTTTACTATTTATCAGCAAAACATATAGGATTTTCAGCTACTAATTCATGAGATTTATTAAATAAACATACATGAATTCTTATTTTTATGATATTATATATTATTATTATAGTTATTTTTTATATTAATAATACTTATTTTTATACTAAATTAAATAATTTTTTATCAAAGAGCTTAAATTACATAGTAAAATGAGATATATAGGTTATTCCTCCTTATTTTTACCAATTAAGATATATTACATATTGCATTTTCAAGATCATTGGTGTACTTTTTAGGATACCATATGTGTATTGGTTGTTTTTTATATCAAAAAGCTTTAGGTTGACAAGTGCAATTGATTAAAAAGTGTTCCTATCCAGAAGACAGTGTCAGGGCCCAGAATGGGCCAGACAGAAACCTATGTTGCATAGGTTTAATGCCTGCAATTGAGCAATCACATGACTGATTGATTATGTTGTCAATCACATTGATTGACCAAAAAAACTTAATGCCCTGTGGGGGATTAAACCCTGGTAAAAGCCAAACCTGGGGACAATTGGAAATTGTTCCAATGCCAAGAAAAAAGAATTTTAATTGACCCACACCCTCTGAAACAAAGGAATTGGGACTTGGGTTGCCAAATGACCCCCAAATCTCCTACCAGCTTCCCCAGGGCAAAAATAGTGAATTGATCATCTTAACTGACAAATCAGGGCCTGACAATGGAGACTAACTCAAGAATAACTATGTGAAAGCCAATAAGGAGTTCCCATTAAGTACAATTGCAGTTTCCCAACAGGATATAGCTAGGAGCACTGACAACCCTTTCCTTGTTGACATCTTCACTTAATAAACTTTTTTGATTAATGCACACTGAGTGTTGCACTTTTTGCATTACAGCGCAACAATTATAGAGATTATAGGGCACAAGACATTTTCCAGAATACAGTCATATGTGAGGATATGAGTAGTATTGTATCAGAAGAGCCAGGACTGAGCAGGACCATGCTTATTGCCCAGCAATGGCTTCTGATCACGCAGAAGCACTTAAGAATTAGGATAAAAGTCAACCAGATTAAGGATAAAATAAAGATGGTTCCAAAGATTTATTTTATTGTAAATGATTCATTCTTCTTATACCTACTACAAGGTTCATCCCTGGGCTTCTAGCAATATCTTCTAGGACGTTCTAACACGCCCCTAATTTGGGTAATTATTAATCTAGGTTTGGCGCTTCTTGCACGTCAACCAATAGAATATCTTCATCTTCACCCAGCACAGGTGATCCTTGCTGATGTGGAATAATTTAGTTACTTCAGGATCACTTCCTGCTTTCTTAGCATACTGCAGCTTAATGCCTATTAATGTGACAATTAAGGGAATTTGAGATTATGGGGAACTGAACCCAGCGCCTCAGCGCTCAATGTAAAGGTAAGGCGGCGCTGTAGCGCCTGCAATAATTTTCAGTTGACGCGGCAGCGCTTGTCATTGGCTAGTATTAGGCTTAGGTCAGCAGACTACTGCTAATCTAATTTGCATGTAGCTTATACTATCAATTTATGTTATTTGGTAGCTGCAATTCATATCCGCAAGCTCCGTCATAATTAGTGTCATTGTATTTTGTACTACTAATTTATGGATTTGGTTGTAGCAATCCCAATCCGTGGGCTCTGTCATAATTAGCATCATTGCTTGGTCAAAATTCCCAACACTGAGCATTTACACTTTGCAGGGGTTTATTACATTATAACAAATATTATACTGCTGGTGCTATCAAATAGAGAGTACCTCCAGCACCAATGCCAGCACTGGGAAACGGAGCAACTTCTTGCTGCCTCCAACCAACCAAACTCAGCCTTCATCCCATCTCCTAGTTTGCTGGATCAGGAGATAGTTCCTGCTCCTGCACCCCGCCTCTCCTTTCCTGGATCCCTCTGCTCTGCCAACTTGCCTAGTCAAGCCAGACCATGAGCGCCGCTGCAGGAGAACTCCCCCTTGTTCCTTCTGTACCAGCATATGACTACAGCAAACTTGGGTCTGCCTACCTGACCATGCTGGGGCTTGCTGAGCAAGTGATTCCCCACATGGGAGTGTGGCGTCCTTGGGCCATAGCTGCCAATTATGTGATGTAGATGGCCCCTGTCATCTACTGGGCCTTCCAGGCTTGAACCTTCCCATCAACTGAAGGTTCCCCTGGGAGCAACCCAGGCCATGACAGTGGGGCAGAAGCAGTCTAGCTGGGGGCAGGTTTAGATGGTAAAGGGTTGGATAGTGGTGATGGATCTTTGGGGTTTTTTTAATGCTCAAATGTGGGGTCAATATCTGCTGCTGGTTGATGAGGGTTTGGTATAGGATACTCACTTCCATCAGAAATAAAGGGGATGCTGGTTTAGTAGATCTTTACTGCAGCAAAGTTGACTCCAAAATTTGCATTTCCAAAGTCTCCAGTTGGATTTCTGGCTATCAAATAATTCTGCTATTGGATGATCTATTGCCAAACTATTTTCATGATGGGCTTGTCAAGCTCACCTTGTGATTAGCCCACCAGTTGGCTTCATGAGAGCCAACTTAGGCTCCTAAAGGTACAATAAACTTAAAGCCTGAGGATAGGTGGTACATTTCAACCTCCATAAAAAGCATTCTCCATTTAATTTCTATTATAAAAGGTTTGGAAGCTATGAACCCCATTTATTTTAGGTGTTGAAGAGATGTTAGAATTAAACTTTATGCAATTTATATTCCAGTTGCCATTATTCTGACCCCCTTTAATAGCTTTGTGAGCTCACATGTGTGTTCTCAGCTTAGGATGTTGGGATACTAATTGCAGTCTGTAGTTTGGGCACTGGCATGGTTGATGTTCCCAAACACCCTAGTTGCTACATGGATCCTGGCCCCAAATGTCACATTTATTGGTGGGGTTGGAAGAGTATCATCGGCTCCCTTTGTTTGGGAGGGTAGATTTAACAGGAGTTCTGTTATGGCTGGATGGGATTTATCAGGGCACTGATGGATTTGTGGATGGTTGTTTCTAATTGGTTCCAGCTGGAGGATTTGTATTTAGGGTGGCTGGGATGGTGCAAAGTTGTTTGTTTAGGAGATTGGTGGGTTGTTCGTTTTGGGGCAGCTCGGAGAAATAATGGATGGGTGGGTGGCCGGGGCTTCGGACTAAAAATAGATGGTGGATGATTGGGTGGGTGGGGGAGGGAATATTCTGTGGATGAAATCGATTGTTCTGGGCAGGGCGGCAAGGTGGTATCGGATTGGCGGATCGGATCAGGTGCGGATTTAAATGTTAGCGGCTGAAATTCAGGATGGGATTCAGGAGGGAATTTTGCGGTTGCTGGCGTGTGGGTCTAGCTTCGGGGATTCGTGTATGCGGCTTGGGATAAAAGTGCATGAAATTATTCGGGGAAATTGAAATCGGAATTCTACGCGTCGGATTGGCTGGAGGGAAGGGTGAATAAATTAAAAAAAACCTCAATCGAGAATTCTCATGTGGGTGGCCAATGGGGGAGTCCCTTGGCACACTAGGTAGGCAGGCCTAGCCAATTGGAGCAGAGGCTGGGGAACGCAGGTATAAAAAGCAAGGTGGGCTGGGGGGAGAAGGAATGGCTAGCAAACCAAGTACATTGTCGATGCTGATGGGCGACGCCAACAGGGGGCGGCGGGGAGAGGGCAAGCCCTTTGTCAGCTTTACACAGAAGCTGTTTGACATGGTCAGCGACCCAGCAGAGCGAGCCATACAATGGAACCGAGCTGGCGATGGCTTCCACGTCCTCGACACCACCCAGCTATGCGAACACACCTTCCCCCACTACTTCAAACACAACTCCTGGCCCAGCTTCACGCGCCAACTCAACATGTATGGCTTCCAGCGCACCGGCAACCACCAGCCATGCGAGCCCAGCCTCGAGTTCAAACACCCCCACTTCAAGTATGGTCAACCAGGCCTGCTGCGCTACATCCAGCGCCGCGTCGTGTCCGCCACTCCGGACTTTGCCCGCTCCTCCTACGCCCGCCCCGATCCCCAGGACCCCGAAGCTCTGATGGTGGCCTACCGCGAGCAGGCGGCGCGCCACGAAGAGACGCTGCAGCATGTGGCCAACATTCTCACCCACACCCTCACCCTCCCCAACCCCCGAGCTGAAATCGCTCGCGCCATCCAAGCCATCCACCAGTCCCTAGACCACTCCAACATGCCCTCCCCGCCCACCGAGCACAGCTCCCTCAAGCACAACGCTTTCCCCCTCCCGAGCCTAAGTGCCTACCAGCCATCATCCAACGACATGATCCAACTGCCCCCCTTCGCTATTCATCCTCCTAGTATATTAAACTCTGCTGTTTTACTTTGAATTCATTGGCTTATCTTCACTCCGAAATAAGCATCCACCCAGAGTTCTGCCATCAGTCGGCAAAGTTCCACTCTCCCGCTTAAGGCAACCCAATACGACGCCCTATCTTCAATATGCTACATTCAACCGCGTGATCTCTCCAATGTTCCCTTTCGCTCCCTGCTGCTCATAAATCCCAATCCAAAACCCGCCACCCGAAAACTTCCGTAAAAACACCCGTCCCTGTCCGCCACAAACAGAAACGAACCCCAAACTTAAGCAAATGACGTCATAACTGCCCTGGCAGCCTTATCAAATTAGTCAAATTGGTTGCACCCCAATCTAGGCCTCATTTATATGCTCCAATCTACTTAACCCAAGCAACCATCCCAAATGAAATCAACCCAACTTACAATAAACCTCCTTGCCATCAAACCCTACCCCACAGAGATTTCCTAACATCCATCCCCCTTAATCATATCCACCAATCAAAACCAACCACGTGACCCCACCCTGCGATAAACCAATCCAGGGGTTTGAGGCCCAGAAGCCTTCTCATCAGCTTTTGTTACATGGCCGGATTTTCACCACACCATCAACCGCATATAAATGTTCATCCTTTTGATCAAACTATTTCCCTCCCTTTATGAAAGCTTTTATCTTTCCATCGCAACAATTATATATGTTCTATTGCAACAACTATACACATCCTATTATGTCAGGAAGCCAGTTATAGGTAGAGGCATTGGACGGCTCGGGGTGAGGTGTGGTCAAACCGGCGGGTAAGGCCCACCATAGAATGGGTGCTAACTTGATAATATAAGATACAGAACGCCCGAGTAAGGACCAGGGTCTGGAGTTAGGGATCACAGAATCTACCAATCCTGTCAAAGTAATGTAGAGTACTCCAAACAGTTGGGTAGAGGTGGTCTCGGCTGCGGCGGTAGGTTCCAGCGGGCGGTCTGGTTGTGGGGTTAAGGGAGGAGTCATAGGAACAAAGTAGGCAGGCAGGTAGGTAATTGTACTTGTCTTTGAACAATCTTGGCGGCCTTTTGTACCACTTTCCTTCGCGTCCTATGTATTCAGTTTCTCTAGTCCTGGCCAAGGGGTTGGCAATGAGGATAGTCTCCAAGTCGTACTTTGAATAGGCCGGGTTGGGGGGGTATTCAGTAAAATGCACAGGTCCAAAGGGGGCTCCCGGGGGACGGTATAATGCCTGGGGCAATTTGGCAGGTTGGTCTTGGGGGAGGGCGGCGGCCTGGTGGTCTACTTGACTGGAATTAAGATGGAAGATCACTAAGACTAGATAGGGTAAGATTTGTTCAAACCAAAGGTTCATAAAACTTTATTATCAAAAATGATGATGTGGTCTTCACCATACCGCTGGGGTTTTTATACCATGGGATTTTGCTCCTTCAATTTTCACAGGGTTCAGGTATGCAGACAAGGTACTGGCAGGACGTGGGTCTTGGCTTGGGGTCTCAAGGGCGGCAGATCCAGGTTGTGCCTGATCTGGCAAATTGGAAAGGTGATGCTTTGTTTTGCCGCCACTGTTCACTATGTCACCTGAGTAGTCCAATTGTACTACCCCTTCTGGGCAGCATGCCGGCAGGTCGTTGGCAGAGTTGAGAATAGGGTTTGTTTTAACCTCTTTAAGGCAAACTGTAACTGCTGCGTAGGTTCAGGTCTTTGGTGGCTCCAGGTTAGCATCAATCTGATGACCATTTGGGGAACCATCCTTGGGAGATTGGCGGGTCTCGGAGTAACTTGTCAACTCGAGTACACAATTTAGCGAGTTGGCGGTCCCCTGTCCACTTTGTGTGACTTGAGTCGTTTTTGAAGGGTCCTTTGTAGTAGGCCGGCGGAACGCGGAGTGATTCACTGATTTGAGCCCATCTTTTAACGGATTGGCGGGTCCTGGACTGGTCTGGAGGGTTGAATCCGCCTTCTGGGAACCGGGGTTTAACTCTTGGGTTTTCAATACAAGTATTGAAATGTCATTCATGACATATTACAACAATTATAAATATTCTATTGCAACAAGCAGGCTTAGTTTTGAGAAGACAAACATCAACCTCAGTTTGATCTGCCTGGTCACAAAGGCACCAAGCTGTATGTCAAACCCGCCATATTTAACCCTGCCTGTGCCCCCTTTTAAAACCTTATCAAATCCAACTTTGTCATATACAAAGGGATTTATTGCCAACATAAATATCATAACCTTTATAGAGTGATGGTGCAGCTTTGGCTGACAACCCCTCCTGACCCTAAGCAGGGGGTTGATCCACCCCTTCAAAATCCTACCTCCACCCTAAACTGTGTGGCATCAGATCTAAAGCCCCAAGGGCTGAAATTATGGCTATTTGGAAAACAAATCCAGACTGTTAGCTAACCTTTAAAGGCCTGGTCTAGTCCCATCTGTAACCAAGTTTCTCAGGCATCCCTACTTGGCATTTATCCCAGACAGCTCTGCCCAGTTAGCTGGATCAGGCTAAAGCTACATCTCATATCTATCAAGATAGCTCTTTATTTAATACTCACAAAAAGAGGGCAAGGGAGGTGTGTTGGGATTGTTGGTCATTCATGTTAGGCAATTATGATTGAGCCCACCATACAAACTGCTTATAATAAACCCATAAAAATTGCCATTGCTGGGAAGAGCCAGAGTGAGACAAAAGGTGGTTCACAGCATCACTACAGCGTAACTATGGATTCAGATACACCGCCTATCAGAATTGCCACAGCACCAACTCAAACTAGTAATAAGCACCACCTAGTTTGCACTTCAAATGGTTCAATTGATGATCAACTAGTTTGAACCCCATGACTAAAAATAAGAGGAATGATCTCAAATGCCCATAAAATGATCACACTAGCAAGAGTCACCAGTGCTAGGCAAGAAATAGCAAACCATATCAGCAGCGGTAAGGCTGGAGCCAAACTTAGAATATAAATGGCCTAAAGTAGGGCATGCTACAATGCCCTAGAAGATATTGCTACCCGCCTAGGAGTAGCCCAAAACAGGGGTACACAATGAAATTAGGAGTTAGAATTCATTCTTGGCCTGATCCAAAAAGGCTGCCACACAATTTTAAGCTGCTGATAAATTTATTTTCTTGGATCTGTTTGAATTCTTCTCAAGGGGTACTGACTGCATCCTCACATACATCAGTACAGACAACAAGTGTCCTATACACCAGTAAAAAAGAATACATGAGTTGCACCAATATTCAGGGTGCAACAGGCTGCATGGCCCAGATTATCTTCCCATATAGTTTCTCCATTTAGTAGCAGTGAAGATAATTAAAAGGCCTATATTAAGAAGCCATCTATTTGTGTATCCCAGCTATAATCACATGGACAAAACTATCCTTGTTATAGTTACAGAAGCTTTCTGGGCTGTGGGGCTAAGCAAAACTAACTCATCTTTAAGCAAAATGAACCCAGATGCAAACAGCATAGAGGTGAACCCAACCCCATTGTTAATTGTTATAAATCTATTGGGGGTTAACTTTGTTTGAATCCAAGTTGATTTTATTTACAGATTAGTCAATTCTTTGGCATATGCATTGACTTTTCTCAGTGCCACTGCTTTGAAAATCAGTGTATAGACTGAGGGTTGGTGTCAGGGATCCAGTCTTGGGCGGCCGGCCTGTCATTTTCAGGGATAACTCGGGCCAGTTTTTTGCAGGCAATGCCCACCACAAGAGGGGAGCTAACTTTAAAAGGTATGAGGCAGACTTCCCCACCCAAGACCATGGGCCGGCGGCCAGGATTATAGTGTCAATCACCCCTGTGAGGGTGATGTACATAATCCCAAACAGCTTTCCAGTATGGTCGGTTGGGAGGTCAGGTGCGGAAGCAGGCATGGGTTTTGGTGTCACAGGCGGCTCCATGGACAGGTTGTAAGCAGGGAGATAATTGAATTTTTCTCTGAACAACTTGGGTGTTGAAAATATCCATGGGCCTTGTTGGTTGTATCTAACAGCAGATTGTATGTGGGCCAGGGGATTGAGTTCAAGTATCTTTTCCGGGGTGTATTCCTTGTATTTGGGTTTCAAAGGGTAATCAGTGAAGTGGACTGGGCCAAAGGGTACACCTGTAGGGCA
This sequence comes from Entomophthora muscae, assembly GCA_014839935.2. NCBI lineage: Eukaryota > Fungi > Entomophthoromycota > Entomophthoromycetes > Entomophthorales > Entomophthoraceae > Entomophthora > Entomophthora muscae. The sequence continues at coordinate 170,170 of QTSX02006509.1, forward strand.
GAAAGCTGCAGGAAGCGGGACAAGAGGGCCGGGAAATCTTGTACTGAATTGGTAGACAGCAAATACAAAATAAGGCAATAGCTGTATGAGCCAAATTAACATAACCTTTATTCAAAAATGGCAATAAGTTTGGAGCATGGGGTTCTTGGGTCTATATAGTACCCCCCTCCAAACTTAAAACTTTCCATGGGGGGTTCATTAGGGCATTGGGAAGGCCAGGGCCAGGGGAATTGGGTGCTTGGGTCAAAAGGTGGAAAAATGGTACTTGGCCCAGGAGTTCTTTCATTGGTCAGGAATCTTGATTTGGCTGCCTGATTATCTTGCTTTAGTGTTGAGGTCATGGGACTGGGTTGCAGGCCCATGCCTCTTTCCTGGGTTGGCTCTTGATTGGCTGCTAGTGTAGACTTTGAGTTTATGCTAATAGTTTCCAAATCAGTACCTCCATTAGGCGCAGTGATTAATCCTCCATTTGGTGTGATAATTTCTTTGGTTTGGCTCTTTTTACTGCATGGGTCAACATTCTTGGTATCAGCTTGTGGGGGCTCAATCCCAGAAAAACGCGGGCAGGCAGTCCCGCGGTCCACAGGCCCGGCGGCCCTAAGGAATCCAAGTTTGGGGTTCAATCCCTGCTCCCGGGCCCGGGTTTCTAGGGAGGAAGAATTGTCAATTCTGACAGTTGGATTGGGATTTTTCTCTTTGAGGAGGTAGTTTATAGTTCACTTTAATCCTATTTTATTAGGCCTTAGCTTTATAAAAAAGCTGGTATGAGAAGGGTGAAGACTTCAAGGAATAGTGGATAACCCTTCAAGGAAGAGGAATATCTAGCTTTGAGATAGATGTCCATCACCTCTTGAGCAGAGCTTACGTAAAGGATGGGGATTTTGAAAAAGAGAGAACAATAGAGATAAAATCCAAAGTTATCCCCAGATGAGATATAGTTTTCTGGGTGGTTATAATAGGTTTTAATAGGAACTTTTGACAAGGGGGGCAGAAGATAGCCCTGGGGCTATAAGATGATCAGGGTCAACTCTATCCAGCTGGGTGCATTCAGTACACCCCAGCTGAGCTGGGCTAGAACATCTCATCCTTGATCCAACACTACTTTCTCAGCTCCCAGGATATCTTCTAGAATACAGGTGGCTGAGAAAATTCCCCTATCATAATGCAAGCCACTTGATCTGCTGTTTTCTATCCTGTAGTGATCTTAGGGTTGGCAGGCGTGAAATTCAGGGTCCTGTTGTCTGGACCTGGGGGTTTAATAGCTTCAGAGAAATGTCATTGTTTTGCAAAGTATACAGTGAGCTTCATCATAGGAAGCCAACCATATTAGGAGATAGTCAATCTTGTTAATACCACTCCTGTTTTTAAATCTGCTTAATTTCAGCCAGCTAGGTTGAGCTTTGATTCTAATCTAAATCTGTATTCAATCCCCTGATGGCTGGGCTTGGGTTAGATCCCTGGGGGAGGATATTTCTGTTGGCTAAATCCTGATAGAGTGATGGGTGGCAATGTAAGCCAAGAAATCCAATTTTGGTCAATCAGGGTTGCTTCTAGAAGCCTTTCCTAATTTGGACCACCCATTTTACGTGGCTTCTGATGCCAGCTTTAGAAGGGACTCTATAGCTGCCTATATGTCCTGTCATGAATGCTGCCATTCACCATGTTTTGATTTTGCCTTTGATGGGTTATTTTGAGGAAAAATTTCTCTCTTTTGCTTTCTCCCTTTGAAACAACTCTGGCTCCAAATTAGAAAATCCAATTGTTCAGTTTCCTGATTCTGTGCAACTTGCTTGCCCCACTCATGCTTGTGGCAAGTGATCCTACCGTCCATGTACTGTTTTGTGGTAAAGCTACACAGTATATAATCCCAATCTTTTTATCCAATAAAATTCAAGTTCTATTCACATTTTTGTCTTTGTGTCTCCAAGTACTTCAGCGTCTCTCTAGCCATGTCTAGCAGGTATTATTCACTCAGGGCCACAAGTTAATCACATAGCCTTCCCTGCCATTTCTAACCAAGACTTAGTAAAAATCCAATCCTAAGGTTAGGATTTCTTATTGTGACTCTGTGCTGCGCCTCAGATCACAACAAAAATGGTGCTCACTACAGGGGCTGTAAGCCCATTGGTTATCCCTTCTGCAACAACATTTTCAGGACCTTTGCCTCCTCCCATACAAGAGCAAACTTTGCCTGAAATTACCATTCCTCCTATTGAATAAGACCTCTCCAACCTGCCTATTTCTCCTACTATACTGAACCTCAGGAATGGTCCTCACCTAGTGGCCTACCCTCTGGGTACCCCTGACTTGAAACAAGTCATGGCAGTAGCCCTTGAGTTAGCCTGTGATGGGGCCATCCTTTGCCTTCAGCTTCAGTTCAGTTGAGCAGAATACTACAAATTGATTTTGGCTCCAAAATTTTCACAGCATCTCCTCCCAGCATCTGGCTCCGCTAAACACCTATTGTCATCCTTTGTACAAACTGCCTTAGCCCATCATCAAATGGTGTTAGGGCTCCACATTCAGGAGATTTCATCTCTATAGGCAGCTGTCACTCATCACTGGGATCAGTTTGTGGCCTACCAGTAGTGGATCTACTCCCTGTTTTCCTTGGTATCAGACAATCAGGCAACTCTGTCACCTCCCAGGCCTGCTTGGTCAACTCCATCAAGCAAATGCACCAGTTCATCACTGAGTACGTAAGGGAGCGTCTACATGAGTTTTATCAGTTGGAACAGCTCTGGCACACCCAAGTAGATTCCACTCTGAACGCCTATCTCTCCAATTTTGAACAACTTGTGCAACAGCTCAACAAGTTCATTGCTTACTCCTTCAACCAACTACAGCAAGTAGCATCCCTTGCGCTAAAGGTCTCTGCAAACTTGGCAAGGAATTTGATCAAGAAAGGGCTGCTGTTGCCGCTACTATTGCCAAACTCCAGACTCAAGTAAATGAGCTGTCTAAACCCAAATCAGATGATTCACCTTCTCCTCCATCAGATGATTTGGAAGATAGAGAGCAGAGACTGTGGGATGCCATTTGAGAGTTAAGAGCGTCCACTTGCAGTCAGGATCACCCTACCAAAGCCCCTCAGCCAGATCCTCAAGTGCTTGCTCTGATAACTCAAGTTTCTGAATTGCAACAAGAGGTTGCTACCTTGTGTGAGGTGGTGGCATCTGCTGTTAGTTCAACTGGGGTTATCAATGAGGATGGCTGTTGCCCTGGTTTGTCAAGACCCCCCCCCAAATTCACTGTGCTAGGGAGTTGATAGCTCTAGCTAATGAAGTGTATCACTTGAAATGAGATCATTCTGAGCTTGACAAAGACCTACAAGAACTGAGTGAAGTAATAAATTTGGTAAATGATAGGTTTGCACCTTGCCTCTCAGTGGGTCCTTCTCTTACCTCCCAGCTGGCTGAACTTCCCACATTAGTAACAACTCAGGGCCAGCGCCTAGACGTTACAGAGCAACATACCACCTTGGTTAACAATTTGGCCGCCCACACTTCTAAAACCTTGACTACTCTTGAAGAAAATGTTTGTCAACTGTGGGCCAGACAGCCCCCCTCTGAATCTGAAGCAGAATTCTCCCCAAATATGTAATACCCAGTTATGGTAGGTACTACTTGCAGCAGGTATGGCAGGAGGTTGGCAAATTGGAAACCAGTCAGGGTGATGATGATTGAGTAGATGGTCATCAACCAACGGAAGACCTTATCATGGAGGTTGTATCTTCCAAAGCTCCCGGCAAAGTACGTTAACACATAGTACATGGAGGTGTACACTGCAATGGACAGCGTGGAATGCAGGAACACCAGGGGAGGCCAGGAACCAGAGTAGGAGGAGTTGAGTTGTCCAGGGTAATAGTGAGGATCATGACCTAGCCCTTCTAGTGAGGGGCTGAAGAACTCTGGTCCTTGTTGATAGCCTCCAATCCCAAGGCAAGCTGTAAGCACATCTGTGAAGATGAAATGGTTCATCTTCCTTGGATTGGAGGGAGTTTGGCGGGGACTAACTAGTTTTAAAGTTGACTTAAGTTTTAAGTGAATTTAGATTTATTGAGGGTATTAGGCTCAATAATAGCACAAGCTATTACTGAGGAGGGGTCCCCTTATTTATAGTGCTTCCCACTGTGCAAAGTTTTGCAAGTGGGAATGAAAACAAGGGATTGGAGAGCCCAAAAGTTTGGAAAAAGTGATTGGGAATTGGGGTTGGAGAAAGTGGCCAAATTCTTATTCCTTGGCAATCTGTTGGGGTTTTGGCTATTCTTGACTAGAGCCAATGATTTCCCCTGGGGGTGGATTCAGGTGATGTTGAAGGCTCATGTAATTTTCACAATATATTTTGGTCTTAGAAGGCTTAGTTTGGCTGGGGTCTGGACTCAGGCATGTAGTTTGGTGCTCTGAATCCCATTGGTTTGGAGTTGAATTGTTCTCCAAGTTTGAAACCTGAATTTTCCCATCTTCTGGGGAGTCAGAATATTTCACAGAATCTAAACCCTGAATTTGCCCTTCTTCTGAAGGGCAGGAATCAATCAATATTCCCCCCTTTGAAAACAGGGAGTTTTCTGATTGGCTGCAGGTAATGGGGGCTGCTAATTGGCTTTGGGTTGGGGCCTGGGACCCAGGTGGGTGGCTGGCAGCTAACTGGGACCCAGGGAGCAAGTGGGTGGGCTGGGGGCTGGCGGCTGACTGGGAGGCTGGCAGAAGGTGCTGGCGGGCGTGGAAGGCGCCTGCTTGGATGTTAAATTATTCTAGCAGCAATTAAATTCTGTTTCCTCCTTGGTTTGATTTTTATTTCCCCCAATTATAGGGGGAAAGTCCTCATTAAATTTTGTCTCCTTGACCAGAAAAACTATTTTTCTTTTCCAAACTTGTCCTCCAGTGATAATTTGGTTTATGTCAGGAATATTCCTGACAGTGTATAAACGTGCTCAACAGTAACAATGGTGGTCCAACTCCTGAGGCCCACTTCAAACCTACCTTTAAGCAAGTCTTTGACCCCAAGACTTCTACTATTGCGGCTTTACTAACCATTTACAAAACTGCTATGAGGAGGGCCTCTGATGAGGTTAAGAAAGAACACATTCTAACCTGCCTGCACTCAACCTTCCAGGAGGTAGTAGTGCCTGAGTTGCCCACCATTGAGACATGGGAAGAGATGAAGAAGCTTCTGATTGACAAATTCAGCGGCAACCTTAGCTTGGAAGTAAAAAAGGACGCCTTCATGCACATTGCTTTCAAACCTAAGGAGACTCTAGCCAAATTTGCAGATAGATTCTACATGGAAGGACAGTGGCTGATCACAAGCCGCCAGTTGACTGCGCATGAAGCGTACATGGCTTGTGCTCAAGCCCTCAAGGTCAACCAGCTTCTGTGCCTTCACTTCAAAGCCCATAAGGCTATTCTTCCCCTATGAAGAGCATAAAGACACTGTTGCAGGATATGCATCTTACCCATTCTGGAGCAGTAGTGCAGGAGAATTGTGCCGCCTCTAATTCTGGTGTGTCTTCACGTGGCCCTTGTATCCTCACCATGAACTCACAGAATCCTCCTTGACGCCAAGGCTGTCATAACTGTGGGCAGATAGGCCACCATTCTCGAGTCTGTACCAACCCTTGGGTTGAAGGAGCTGATCCAAAAGAGCAGGCAGGAAAAGATCAGTCAACCTAGAGGCAGAGACACTCTTGGTTGACAATTCTTCCCAGTCTCTTTCAATTCCCCCCTCTATATATGACTCCAAGCCTGCTGATAATGAGGCTCCTCCCATCCTTCTCTTGTTTCACAATATCTCTGATGACTCTGACCTAGATGATTCTGACATTGATAATTCTGATGCCTATGGATATTAAGTCCTAGCTGTCTACAAAACCATTGCAGTCCCTTATAAACTACTCTCTGGGAAAGCTACAACAACTGCTAATTCTCTGCCTGAAGCCAAGGAGTTTGTCTCTTGCCCATACCTTACTCAGATTAAGAGATCCCCTGTGGTTTTAGAGTCATCTGATGAAGCTGCTGAGGTTGCTGAGGCTGATTGACCATATGAACTAATTGTATATCCTTCCTCTTGGGAGAGAAAGACAGAAGAAGTCTGAATTGCCCTATCTAAGCTATCTGAAGATATACTCATTTATGACAATAATCTTTTCAAAAAAGTACAAGACCACTATCTGCCTTATGTACAGCCTAGTCTTTGCCTTTTGTTGGTGCTTCAAGCTCATAAGGAGACAGGACACTGAGGCGTTGCCAAGTCTTATGCCTGGCTCCAGAAAAACTACTTCTGGGAAACCCTTTGCCTGCTGATACCAGATGTCATTGCTATTTGCCATGATTGTCAGCTGCAACAACCTTGCGCTGCCTCTCATGAGTTCAAGCTAGTCCCCCTGCAACATGCATTTTACACTGTCAGCATTGACGTTGTAGGGCCTCTTCCTTGCTCCTGCTCTGGCTGCCGCTTTATCCTAATTGCTGTTGATCATTTTAGCAAGTGAGTAGAAGCTCGTCCTACTAAGGACATTACTGCCAAGACAACCACCGCCTTTCTGCTAAAGGATGTATTCTTATGCCATGGTTGTCCTCAAGTGTTGCTATCTGATAATGTGACTAACTTCAACACCAAGTTAGTAACCTATGTGGTTGAAGCCTTGGGGTCTCACAAGTCCTTCTCTGCCCCCTATAATCCTTCCATCAATGGGGCAGTTGAGCACGCAAACTCAAATTTGGTTTCTATCATGAGGAAACTCACTTATTCTGACTCTGCCAACTGGGATCTATACTTACCTGCTACTCTCTTTACCTATTGCCTTAGAAAACATTGTGTCAACAGGTATTCCCCTTTTGCTATGTTGTATGGTTGTGAAGCCACCACTCTGTTGCTCTTGGCCCCCCTAATCTCCTCTGATAAGACCATGAACCCGGGCAACCACATCAAAGATCTAGTAAATCATATCATTGATATTCAGGCCACTGCCTAGGCATCCACATATAAGACCAAGATTCTTGAGCTCTCTTCCAACAATGCTGGACGCTCCCCCTTGCCTGAGTTCAACATTGGGGACCATGTTCTTTACTATCAGCATAGAGTAGGAGGACACACTCATAAACTAGACTTGTTGTGGATTGGGCCCTTGGAAGTGACCTTTAAACAAGGATCAGAATACACTGTGAAACTCCTCTCCAGTATTTGACCATTTGTCCAAGTGCATGCCAAGTTCCTCCGCAAAAACTACCCCCCTAAGGCCAATCTAGAGGGGGGCAATGTCGTGAATGCCGCCATTCACTGTGTTTCAATTTTGCCTTCAATGGGCTATTTTGAGGACAAATCTATCTCTTTTGACTTGCCTGTTGAAATGACTCTGGCTCCAAATTGAGAAATCCAATTGTTCAGTTTCCTGATCCTACGCAACTCACTCTCCCCACTCATGCTTGTGGCAAGTGATCCTACTGCCCATGTACTGTTTTGTGGTAAAGCTACACAGTATATAGTCCATTTCACTTTTACCAATAAAATTTAAGTTCTATTTACATTTTTATCTTTGTGTCTTCACGTACTTTGGTTCCTCTCTAGCCACGTCTAGCAGGTATTATTCACTCAGGGCCACAAGGTAATTACATAGCCTTCCCTTCCATTCTAACTGAGACTTAGTACAAATCCAATCCTGATGTTAGGATTTCCTGTTGTGACTCTTTGCTGCACCTCACATCACAACATGTCCATCCTATCATATGCATAAATTTTTGATCCAACCTTTTCTACAGCTTGGATTTAAAATTGAGCTTTATTTCTTGAACAAGGGGCTATTAGGTCTGAAACTCTCAGGTACAGGACCCATCCTCACCCTTTAGCAACTGTATAGATTTATTTAAAGTACTAAACCTGTTTAGGTAAAAGAATTTCATATACAGCTTTTTGGCCAGATATTTTGGGTACATCACACCTTCTGGTCTCTAGGCCTGGGTTCAAGCTTTATTGTAGGGTTTGAGACCTGCCTCTATATGTTTATTTTATCTACTAAAACACAGCTTGATTGTTTTCTAGATAAGCTGGATAGATGAATTTTCATCCACTGGTGATGTTTCATTAGGGTGCTTTAGCTTAATAGGTGTACTAAGAAAAGGGGAGGCTTTTGATAGCTAAAATTCAATCATGCTCACCCTCCAGGGGTTAAGGTTTACCTTGACTTGGTATTTGAAAATAAAATGCTTTTAAAATCAGATGCTGGATAGGGTAAACCTGAGCACCTATCAATCTAAACCTTTCACCAAGGGTGATCATATTAGGGGCTTGCTAACCTCTTAACCCATTAATTTAAACAGGGCTGGTGCTTTATTGAGGGCTTTGAGAAGAAATTGTGCTGCAGCTGAGAAAATCCTCTTCTTTATGACATGAATGCGCTTCTGGGAGGGATATATATTAGGGAAATCAGTGAAATGTAAAGGAACCAATGTTCTTATTGAGTTAGGGATGGACCCTTGTATGGCTATAAACCTGACCCAAGGTTTTCATATAGATCATGTGTCATTTTTAAGGAGCTTCCTGAGAAGGTTGAGCTTTCCCCAATAGAATATTGGATCAAGCCTTGAGATCACCAACTAGGCTCTCTAAAAGGATCCCTAAAAAATAACTTCATGAGAGGGAGAAATCAAATATTTTGCTGCAATTAATTTTTTGATAAATGTTACCAGATCAGGTTGAAAGGTGCTCCAGGATGAAAATGGCAGATGGCCCTGAAGGAAATTGAGGTAAAAAGCTTTAGGTGCTGAAAGCGTGATAGCTTAAATTTGGTTGGAGAACCCTGAAAACGGTTAGTATATCTTCTCAAAGGCAACCATAATTATTTCAAAAAATTCACTTTTGCAGCAATCCAGGTGGGCAACTGTGGTAAGTTTGACTCCCTTAAACTCAACTCTCTGGTACTTGACACTTTGTCAAGTACCAGGGAGTCAAGTGCTGCATATTTGAATCTATTAGTATTTTTGGCTTAACCAATTTTAAGCTAATTTTTACTAGTAATTTAGGGGTTCAAAACCAAAAACCAAGGTTAAATTTACTTGAACTCAACTCTGTTTAATAAATTGGTTAGCTAAAATACCAATTTAAGGGGCAATTTATAAGTAAATTTACTAATAGAAACAAAAAATACCTGTGTTCAACACTCTAAACCCAAAAGTGACCAGTTCAACACTTTTTAAGCCAAATTTTAATTATATTAATAAAATAAATATGCGCTTATATAAAATTTATTATTTACTATTATATTTTTATTATTAGTGCCCATAGTAGTTGATTAGGCTCCCAAGCACCACTATACTGGATTTAGTGGTATAGACATTAATCAAATACCCCACTTGTTTTACATTATGTCATTCCAAGGTTTTTGGATTAAGTGGTGCCACATAAATTAAGCCCAATTTATTAAGAGATTTCATATGTAATTTATAAAAAACTGAAACTTGACACTTTCTTTGTTCAACTCTATCCACTTGACACCTGATCAGTTTTGGATTTAACTAATCAAAGGCTCAGAATTAAGGCTAAATTAATATGTGACGCACTATGAGCGCCACTTGACACTCACCCACTTGACACTTTAACTTGGGGATTAGTACAGAGAGCTTCTTAACGTTTTAACCAACACTATGGTAAATAATTCACTCCCAGCTCCTCACAGCATAACTTAAACACTAATAAACACATTCCCATTCATTTACTTTTTTAACTTATGTTGTATTTTTTATTTTTGAGCATACAAAACTGCCTTGCTTTTGGGTTAACTTTTGAACCCAGTTTAAATTTAAGCAAGTTTTATATGTAAAAAACATAGTAAATTTGATGTTTCTGCTTGACTCTGGCATACTTGACAGTGAGAATTCAGCTTTTTCTGGCTGATTGACAGTGCTAAACTTGACACTTTACTATGTTTTGAATTTTCAACTCTCAATAAAAAAATTCCACATAATAATTTTTTAAAATTTTTTTGCTATTATAATCTACTACTTTTTCTGCTGCTCTCCATATAATTTTCATATTTTTTTTGATTTTCAACTAAACTTTTACATTGATTTAACACTAAGATGTTATGCTGAACCTAACATCTTTGATGCTTCATCATAAATTCACTTATTTTCTATGTTTTAACCTTTATATCTATACTTCTAGTTTCTATTTTGCTTCTATTTACTTTTTTATGTTTTTTTCTTGATAAATAAAACTTTATTTGCATACTTTTCATTTAACTTTTGCTTTGTTTTACCTCTGTGTTTTATATCTTTCATACTTCTATTATTTACAATGCTAAACTTTTCTTTAGACAAAATCAAACAAGAACAGCCAACAGCCCAAGCGCCAAGCCTCCAAGGGCTCCAAAGAAACTGCCTCCACTCCCAAGCGTGCCAAGAAGCCTGAAAAGGCAAAGTCTCCAACCCCATCTCCTCCCACTCCATCTCCTCCTACTCCTCCCCCTCCACCCTCATCTTCTACATCCCCTTCACCTTCCCCCCAAAAATCCTCCCCCAATAAATCTGATGGTGATCTTACCGACCACTCATTTTATCACTCAGAAGCCAACTCCAAGCCCACCAAGGAGCAGCATACCAAGAAGTCAAAGGCTGCCAAGGAGCCCACCTCTTCTTCTGGTAAGAAAAAGGAGGCATTCAAGCAGGCCTCAAAGAACCCTTCCCCTTCCCCTCCCAATGGCTCTTCCCCTCCTTCTTCACCTGACCCCCAAGATGAGCCGGAGGATTACTCCAAGAAGTTTAAAGCTTCTGGTCATGTGGCTTGGGATCCACTGGCCATCCACAACATTTGCAACATGGACAGAGAGTTTAAAGCTCCCAAGCGCTTCCCCTGTTACTTCCCAATCATGTCCGTAAAGAGCGGCCCTGGTTACGTTGCCGACAATTATATCTTTAATTGCAACAACCAAAAGCAGCAGACCAAAAGCAAGCACTTTGTCTGCAAGGATAAGACTTGCGGGGCCCGGTTGAACACCATGAGCTGGGATCAAGTAACGTTGGAGAAGGGGGAGCACACTTGTGAGCCCCCCAATCATCTAATCACTCGGATGTTAAAGTGGTACCTTGTGCAAGCAATACCCACATCCTCTCATCTCTGCACATCAGATCTGGCCATCAAGGCCCTCTAACATCTCAAACCCAACAATCTCAAGTTGGTACCAACACAGGAGAAGTTGGTCAAATTCATCAGCAATAAGCCTATTGCTGCCAATCCCCCTCCCCCCAAGGCTTCTGACGTCCTCTCTGAGCTCACGCTCACTTATGAGCTTAAGCAGCTTCCAAGTGGGGAGCACTTCCTGCTTCATGATGACGGGCCTGCAGCCAAGGACCACATAATCTGCTACTCAACTCAGCAGAACCTGATGGAGTTAAAGAGGGTGTCAGCCTGGCTAGTTGATGGTACCTTTGCCACTTGCCCTCAGATGTTCAAGCAGCTCTGGATGATCCATGCCCAGATTGACATCCAGGTGATTCCACTTGTGTTCTTTCTTCTTCCTGGGGCCACTGAGGCCATCTATATCCGCGCATTCTCCATTCTCTGCCAAGCAATTGCCCTCCTTCCTCCTGCTGACAATGATGAATCCAAGAAGACTCCCCCCACACCCGCACCAACCCACCTGCCTCTGACAAGGACTAGGCCACCCTGGACTCAGAGAAAAAGGCGAGGCTAAGAGCTCCTGGGCCTTGCGTGTGCATTATGGACTTTGAGTCTGCTCAGTTCAATGCATTCAAGCAGCTGTTTAGCAGGGAGGTGCAGGGGTGCCACTTACACTTCTTCCAAGCAGTTACTTGTAACGTGCAGGCCCATGCAGAGCTTAGTAGGTTGAGCCAGAGGGATACTTTGGACACCTGCAGATTTGTGCTGGTACAATCTAGTGCCTTGGCTTTTTTAAAGCCAGAGCACACTGCACAGGAGTTCAAGGTGCTCTCAAAGGATCCCTACATAGTGAAGCACCCAGAGTTCAAGCCTTTCCTTGAGTACTTTGAGCCCCAGTGGATTGGGAAGGTTGCCACGCAGAGGCGAGGCAAGGCCTGTGCCAAGGCCAGCTGGAATGTGTACCAGGCGGCAGTGAATGGTGATCTCAAGTCCACCTCAGCGCTAGAGGCTTACCACAAACACCTCAAGGCCAACTTTGGGCTCCACCCAAAATTCAATAAGTTCTTTTCCCTCCTGCAGCACAAGCAGGAGAAAACCATCTCCAAGCTGCGTGATCTCCCCAACCGCGTCCCCCCACCAAGCCAATCACCCGCTGTACCCTCTTCACCAAGGCCATCCAGGGTGCGGTCAAGCACAAATACAAGGCCTCTGAGCTTAAGCAGCAGCTTGAGCTTATTGCCACTGCCCTCCTGGAAGGGGCCAAGATGAAACAGGGAAAGAATGACAAGGAATATACTTGCTTGCTTGGTTATATGATTTTTACTTTTAACTTTTTAACTTTAATTTTTACGTATTTGCTTTGATCATTTAGTTTTTAGTTTTAATTTTAAGTTTTTTTAACTTAATTAGATATCAGTAATTGTTCTATGTATAAATGGTAAGTTTGAGATGAATATTTATAGTTGGAAGTAGGTGAAATATCTTAATTTTTGTTAATGTCCAAATAAAACATATGATATTCACAGTTGTGCTTATATTAACTATATCAAATAAATATTATATTTTTTATATTTTTTATATTTTGAATGAAGTATATTGTTGTGTTTATCTTTATTTTTGTTTCATTGGAATTTTAATTTTTATGGTAATAAAAAATATTTTTATAATGAAGAGTGTAAATTACATAGTAAAATGAGAAATAATTGCTTATTTCTCCTTATTTCTATTAATTAAGATACACTTTTATTGCATTTTTGAGCTCTCTGGGGTTATTTTAGTATACCATAGCTGTAAGGCTTAATTCTTTATATTAAGAGTTTTCAGTACATCAAGATCCGTTAATTAAAAAAGTGTCAATTTCCAGTTGTTAATCAGGGCAAAAGCTGAATTCTCACTTTACTATAGTGTTGACTACCAGGGAGTCAAGTTTAAGGGAGTCAATTACCAGGGAGTTGAACTTACCACAGTTGTCATCAGGTGGAATTACAGCTAGAACATTATTTAACCAAGATACTTATCCCAGATGCAGCTGTCACCCATATACCATGAAGAATGCTACAAGAGCTGCCTCATGTTGGATAAACTCCAAGAAGCTTATCAGCTGGGAAAATCCCCCAATTTTAACTGGCTAACAACTTACTTAACCAGCCTTTAATATATTAACTCATCATAACAATATGGATGATAAAGATAATATCTTCATTATTAGCATGAGGGCTATTCTTTCACTATAAATCTCATATTATTATAATTAAAAAACACATATTTCATATTATTTTATTATTTTTAGGCTTCTCTCATGTTGCTTTACCTAGATTTGTGAACCCACATATGTTCAGTTAAAGCATCATTACAAAGATGTATAATTTATTTAAAAATTATAGTGTGTAGGTTTCAGGACATTCCAGTACCACTTACCATTACCCTGAAGGCTCTTACCACTAGAAAATTCTTGATGCAAAACTTTGGAGATTTTTATCTTCATATCACTGTCATGAATGATATTACAATACTTGTATTAAAACCCAGGAATAAAACCCTGGGCCTCAAAAGAAAAGCCTTGTGTTGACCAGAGTAGGCAGGAACCTGCCAGAATACCCAGTATTGAGACTGGAAGTTCAATATCAACATTGGAAACCCCAAAATCAAACCCCACCCTCCAAAGGCTAATTGAGTCACCCATGATAGACAGGGACCCGCCAACCTGCTAAGTTGCAGACCCAAGTTATCAAATTACTCCAAGACCTGCCAGTTTGTTAAGAGAGATTCTCTGAATAGTTGTCAGGGAACCAGCCTGTGGGGGGTTCCTGGGAACTTGCAAGCAGACGGCCTGCAGGTCCTGCAGGCAGAGCCCACCACAAGATTGGTGATAACTGTACAATATAATATATCAATTTGCTCATAAGGGCCCAGGGTACGCTCACGGGTACCATTGAATCAATCAGGCTATTGAGAGTGATATAAATCACCCCAAATATCTGAGTGGAGGTGAATTCATTGGCGGTAATGGATTCCTGCGGGAGGTTGGGCTGCAGGGTGACAGGTGGTGTCATTGGAACTAAATAGGTGGGCAATTAGTTGTACTTGTTGCAGAATAGAAGAGGAGGTATGGTGACTTTGGTCCCTTCTCTTTAAACAGTCTCCATCTCTCTAGTTCTAGCCTCTGGGCTGTGGATTAAGATTTCCTCTAGAGTGAACTCCAAATATGCTGGGTTTGGTGAATATTATGTGAAATGTACTGGGCCAAAGGGAGCTCCTAGTGGACAATATAGTTTGGGCGTCTGATCTGCAGTTTCTTGGGGTGGATAAGTGAGAGGCACGGAACCGCAGGAGTTGGTCTACAAATGAAATAGAACTAAAATCAGATATGGGAGGACTTGGTTGAACCAAAGGTTCATGTCACTTTATTGCAAAAATGGCAATGGGTAACTTCCTGGTGGCCTAGGGTATAACTATACCCATCTGCCACAGAGAAACTTTTAAAAATTCCTTTGGGCCTGGTGCTACTGTCTACCAGGCTTTTACAGCCCTTGGTGGCATCTGTTGCAGGTGTTATTTCATTAGCTGGTTCAAACTGAGAAAACTTGAGTTTCTCTTTCAGGCCGCGGGATTTTTCATCTTTGGGTGGCCCACATTCCACAGGAAGTTTATTTGCTTCTCCCACTGCGGTGGCCCAAGTTATTTCAAGATCCTTGGCTTGGCCTGCACTATCATTGGTCAGGCTAACAGAAACCTTTGGCGTGGGAGGCCTCAATGCAAGTAATTTCTGTTCATCAAGCCTAATGAGATTCCCTGAAGTCAAATCCCGTTCTGGTTTGAGCCCAAAAATCTGCGGGCTGGCAGCCTGCAGGGTAGTGGGGTTTGAATCCCGTAGTTGAGGTTTTCCTATGAGTATAGTCAATAGGAGTTTGTACTTTGTGACAATGGTCACCAGATTGCTGTTAACCATGTGCTATCAAAGACCCAGATCTACACAGAGGCTGTGGCTTGCCTAAAGGAGGTTAAGACAAAACCTACTACTAGTCCCACCAATGAGCACCAGCTGCCTCCAGTCTCCCATCCATAATGGGCAATGCAATTGGCCAGCTCAGGTGACATAGTGAACAGCAGCGGCAGAATGAAGCATTGTTTTTTATGTTCACCAGAGTAAGCCTAAATAGGATCTGCTGTCCTCAAAACCCTAAGCCAAGATCCATGTTCTTCCAGCAAATTGCCCACAGACCTAAGTCCGCAAAAAGGCAAAGAAGCAAAACCACCTGGTATAAGAACCCTGGCGGTATAGGGATGACCCTATTGTCATTTTTGATAATAAAGTTTAATGAACCTTTGGTTCAAACAAATCCTACCTTATCTAGTCTTTGTAATATTTCATCTCAACTCTGGACAAGTAGACAATCAGGAAACTGCCCCCTCCAGAGACCAACCTGCCAACCCACCTCAGGCACTATACTGTACCCCTGGTGTGAGAGAGGAGAGCTAAACTAACTAAGTTTGGCTCCCATCCCAGCGAGATGAATCACCAGGAGCCGCCCAGTGGATTAATAGAATGGTCACTTGGAGAGGGGATCAAAGTTAAGGCGCGAGGGACAGCTGAGGAAAGTATGCATTCAATCCCATCAACACTAACCCAGTGAGCAACCAGGGCGTGTGAGTGGGAGCAGGAGGCAACTTCACAGGTGCTTGGAGAGGTACCAAGCTGTCCCTGTCCAAGCTGAGGAGGGTAGACATCAGTACCTCCTCCAATGTGGGGGAAGGCACGGTGTAGGCCACATCTTGAAAGTCCAAGTCATCACAAGTTAGGCTCTTGACAATTGTCTCACCCAAAATGAAAAGTTCACCAGGGAGGTGCAGGAGACTAGAGGGATTGTCTCCCACAAGGCAAGCAGAAGTGGAGAATTGAGACCATAAATCAGGGGCAGTTGTCCAGAGAAGAATCAATAAAGGAGCCAAAAAAACACCATAAATTTCAGAACAGGAAGGATCATAGTTGCAAACACCAAGAAATTTGGAATTCAAGAGTGCAATTTTTGGGTCTCAATGTTATAAAATTATTTGCTGGTAGGGCAGCCACAAGGAAAAAACCAGGTGCAATAACAGGGGACACTTGTGGGTGTCTTTACAACGGTCTCAGATAGCTTGAGTGGGTTTAAAAGCAAAAGCAGGTTCAAATCCAATAAAATCAAGTAAAATCTTAAAATAGAAGTACAATTTTTAATGAATTTTAAATTAAATCTAAAGTTTAAACAGTGATATCAAAAGCGTAAACAGCAGACGCAACAATTAAATGTTAAACCTAAGCTTAAAGTCTTTGAAAAGATGACCAGATTCAAAAGTGATCACATAAAGGTAAGGTTTAAGGTGAAAACAACTAACACTTTGTTTATAATTAAAGAAGACTCCACACCAGAGTCAACAAAATTAAATGCCAAGATGAAAGTAACTGTTTCCAGATTTATTAAGTTAGAAAATTGACTAGCAGGGGACTCAAAGTCCTATTGCTTTGTTAAAAGGAGTGAGTTACTGAGGATTGAATCACATGACCACTTGGATTGCATCTGACTGGCTGAAAGAGAAATTTTGCTGGCCAAGGCCAGGGGTGCTGGAGAGTTCCAAGGTAACTTCTGCGGCTCCACCTGATTGGCTGGAATTAATCCCAGACATTTCAGATTCATTTGACTTCCTGGACTTTGATGTGGCGTCTTTTGATTGGTCATTTCTGATTGTTTTTAAAAGTGGGCAACACCATGCCAACAAATAATCCAAATTGATCAGTGTTTCTTCCCAGGGAGGAGCAACCAGAGCCAGGGAATCTACAGGATAGGCCAGGACAAATATCTCATCCACAGTGTGTGTCACATCCCCTAAGGAATTAAATGGTTTGGCTGTTATTTTTAAGCCCTTTTTGGTGTGACGGGGAAAACAGTTCAATCCAAGGCCAAAGGTGGAAGTGAATTTACACCTGTAGCCCCTTTTAGACCTATGCATTTTATCAAATACCCTCCCAACCCCGCCTAATTGGAGTACAACTTGGAGACCATCCTCATTGCCAATCCCTTGGCAAGAACTAGAGAGACCAAAAGTATAGGACACAAAGGAACGTGGTACAAGGTGCTGCTCTTATTGTTCAAAGACAAGTGCAATTATCTGCCAACATACTTTGTCCCCATGACTCTGCCCCTAACCCCACAACCCAATTTCCCAATGCAACCTCCCACCGCCGCTGAGACCACGCCCACTCAATTGTTTGGAATACTCTACATTACCTTGATGGGAATGGTAGACTCTATGGTGTCCAACTCAGGGCCCTGGTCTTTTCTTGGGCAATCTGTATCCTATATTATCAAGTTAGCATCCATCCTATGGTAAGCATTACCCACTGGCCCAGCTTTACCATGTTCTGAGTCACCTAATGCCTCTACCTATGCCTGGCTTCCTGAAATCATTATCTTTTGACTAAGCTCCTTGTTTTGTCCCTCCACTTGGCTAGCATTTTAAAAACGTTTGGCTTCCCTTCACTTCAATCCTGTCATCTCCCTATTGGTTGTGTGTTGCATCCAGCTGAAAATTTCATCCAAACCAAGAAGCAAATTGTGCAAGCCCCAAGCAGGAACTTTGTCCAACAAGGCCAGTGTCCCCTCCCTTGAAAATTAATCAGAGTAAAGCTCCTCAAAATCAGCTTTCACCTCTGATAGACATCAATCAGAAATGTATTAACTAACTCATGATCTCCCCAAGAGTCTCCCAGGGAACCCCAGGGATTATCTTTGATAGGGCAGCACTTGCAACTCTTGAAATTAAACAAAGCAAATACAATTAAATGGAAAGATGGACAAGATGAAAGCAACTGATGTTAACAAGGGGATCTTATTTGATACCATGGTTCCCATTTATATACCATTTGCAGCATACCCAGCTGAAACCCCTCCTGGTTCAAGATCTTACCTGGATCTCCCTAAAATCCTTGGTGACAACCCTATCAACCAATCCTGATCCTACTTTGTTGGGAAGTGATTTGTTCTTTATCCCACAAGGACATGGCTGAACTTTGTCCTGGTCCACCTTGACTCATTACCTGGACATTCCCATTATAGCTTGCAACATCCCCTGCCATAGTAACCTATCCATAATCCAATGATCCAAGCTCCCCAAAGCCCCTATAAGGGAAAAGCTGATCAAGCCTAGATACATCATTACCTCTATCCCACCAAGCCCAATTTACTAAACCCTACCCTGCTGTGAAGAATTGTTGACCAAGGATTGTGGAAAGCCTAATTTATTAGGCATTTAATGACATATTGTTAAGGGCCAATCAATTACCCTTTCATGAATTAGTGTCATTAAAAGTACATTAATAAATGTACAGTTAGTGGCCCATGACATTGTCATTGAGATTAATCCCGCCACACCACTGCCACCCTAGATAATGGGCGCCGGGACGCCAGCAACCTCAGAAATGTGCGCCACAGCGCCAGCAGTAATTATTCTTGGCGCCAGAGCGCCGCTACAGTTTACATAAAGTGCCGGGATGCCAGCACAATTATTTGCAAGCGCCAGAGTGCTGCAATAATTAACATCAAGTGCTGAGACACCAGCTTTGAGGTGGAATTACGCCAAGGCGCCAGGCTCATTTTGACTGATTGATTCAACTCCCAATAAAGGTCAAATATAGAAGTGATTATACACCTAAAAAAGGATTACTGATTAATGTGCTAGCAAAGGGTGTCCTTGTGCTAGGCATTACAGGATTTTGCCCTAAAATGGGAAGTTACCCCTTTTTCTGCCAACACAACCAAGACTCTACAGTGCGCTGGCATGTCCTAGAAGACATGCCACTGACTAATGATTATTAATATGAGAATACCCCTATATAGTGCATTGGTAGTAAATGCCAGGAGGTAGAATTTTTACCTACTTGTATAGGATCCAAAAAAGTTGTCCATTACAAATCAAGTTGGTCAATGTCTTTGGAATCCTCACATTCAAAGGCATATAGCAAATGTGTGCCCCTGTCCCCTAAATCTTCTGTTGAATCTTCTGGTGTACGCCAATTTTCAAAACCTGCCAACCTTTTCATCATAGTTGGGACTTTTTAATGTTAGGTCTAAGCCCCATATCAAGACTGGCAAGGTATCCAGATCCCAGGGATGAGCTTTCTATCAACCCCAGCTGTGGGGTTCAATCTGCCTTCCAGGTCAAAGGAGGGGTTCCAGGACCCTGAGCCTCAAGGTCTGATCTTGATCCAGGCTGCCCCAATCCCACCCATCAGTCCAGCTTAATCAGCCCTGGGATCTGAACCTATCTGTTGTAATACCCAGTTATAGTAGGTACCAATTTCAGGATTTAGGGCAGCAGGTTGGTGAACTGGAACCCAGTCAAGGTGGTAACAATAGGATACACAGTCATTAGCCAGCAGAAGACCTTTGCATGTTTGTTATATCTCCCAAAACTCCTGGCAAAGTAGATTAAGGTGTAGTACATGGACATGTACATCACAATAGAGAGTGTTGAATTTGGAGACACCAAGGGAGGCCAGGGTCCAGTTTGAGATGAGTTCAGTTGACCAGGGTTGTAGTGGGAGTCATGACCTAGACTATCAGGGGAGGGTCCAAAGAACTCTGACCCTGGTTGGTAGCCTCCAATCCCAAGGCAAGCTGTGAGCACAGCTGTGAAGATGAGGTGGTTCATCTTCCTTGGATTGGAGGGAGTTTGGCAGGGGATGATTGGTAGTTTTAACTTTTAGTGGTAAGTTGAATTTCACTTTTATTGAGGGTATTAATCTCAATAATAGCAAAAGCTATTACTGAGAGGAGATCCTTTATTTATAGTATTACCCCACTTGCAAAATTTTGCAAGTGGGAGTAAAAGCAAGGGACTGGAGATCCCAGAAGTTTGGTCAAGGGAATTGGGAGTTGGTGTTTGAAAGGATGGCCAAACCCTTGTTCCTGGGCAATCTGCTGAGGTTTTAGACAATTCTGCTTGGAGCCAATAATTTCCTCTGGGCATGTGGTCAGGTGGTGGTTACAACTCTTGGGACTTCCCAAATATATTTTTGGGTTGGGGAGGCCAGCTTGGCTGGGGTCTAGGCTTAGGTAAGTGCTGTGGTCCTTCAAATCCCATTGGTTGGGGGTCACATTATTTTAGCCTTTGAAACCAGATTCTCCCTTTCTTCTGAAAGTTTAGAATTGGGATTGGTTCTTAAATTTTGAGTTTCTCCTTCTTCCTCAGGGCAGGAATTATTCCTAATATTTTCCCTTTTTATCAGGGGCTTTTCTGATTGGTTGTCAGGGATAGTGGCTCCTGATTGGCTGGGGAATGGGGCCTGGGGTCTGGGTGGGTGGCTGGCCATTGGCTGGGGCCTGGGGAGCAAGCGGGTGGCCTGGGGGCTGGCAGTGGGCCCGCAGGTGCCAGCCTGGGCCGCAGGGGCTCAGTGGGCAAGCAGGGGGGTTGGCGGAGGGCTTTCTGGCAGCTGGCTGGGTGCAGGGAGGCTGGCGGGTGGGGCAGGCGTCTGCGCGGTGGCAGCAGGCGCCTGCCTGGATGATAAATTATTCTGGTTTTCACCAAAATCTGTTTTTCCCAATAATTGATTTTTCTTTCCCCCTGAAAATGGGGGAAATTCTTTATCAAATTTTGCCCCCTTATTTGGGCATTCTATTATTTGTTTCCAGCATTTTTCTTCAGTTAGAATCTGGTTTATGTCAGGAATATTCCTGACACCTGTACAGGTACCTGGGGCTCCCTAGAACTCTTAACCCCCATCTATAGAGGTACCCTGATCCAACCTATGTTGTCACGGTAGTGTCATTTTTGCCTGGGATAGATCACCCCAAGAAGAAGAAGGGGAACAGGAAAGCAGAAAAACCCTTGAAAGTATTGGATGATTTAGATCTAGCCATTGACAAAAAATGGGTTAAAGCCGCCCCTGTTGACGGGGAAGAAATTAACCTACATCTCCCTGAATTTTGCCTAAACAATTATTTGTTGAATATTACAAGATATCACTACCCGGCGGCGCTTGGCCATTGACCGGCTGGTTGCCCAAAAATATCAAATAGTGATGTCATTGACGCTTTGAAAGAAGTCCTTAACCAGGAGGTGAAAATATTTCTGGCCAGCCAATTAGATTTAAGTTTGTCCCTCCCAGTTGAGTTATAGTCCCTCCCACCTCCCCTCTGAAAACTTGTTTCCAGATAGTTTTACCTACTCTCAATAAAGTTGTTCCCCAATATATGGAAGCTACCCTGGGGTCAAAAATACCCCCTTCTCAAGCCATGGCTGCTGTCCTCTTGGCATGGTTGAGAAAAGTCTCCACACAGGACCAGCAGGTTTGGTACCCCTTATCTTGAAATCATTTCTTTTTGGTGGTCCATTTACACCTCCT
Source organism: Entomophthora muscae (assembly GCA_014839935.2). Classification (NCBI taxonomy): domain Eukaryota; kingdom Fungi; phylum Entomophthoromycota; class Entomophthoromycetes; order Entomophthorales; family Entomophthoraceae; genus Entomophthora; species Entomophthora muscae. The sequence continues at coordinate 191,660 of QTSX02006509.1, forward strand.
GTTTTCTGTGTTGTTAGTTGTCTTCATTTCACGTTTTGTTCCTTTCCTTTGTAGGTTTGTAGGTTTAAAGCTTCAGTGTACATCCTTGTTCTTGGTTCTAATTTTAGTCTGGGTGATTTATCCCCACAACTTTTATTTGAGCTTGGATCTTATTTACACAGCTCTAACATATGTATCAGGATACTGGATGTATTGGGCTTGCCAGCAGGGGGAAACAGAGATGGGGCGGGTACAGGCATATCCTACCAGATGATGGGACCTAGATTTCATGAATAGAGGAGGGCCTGCCCAGCCCCAGCCCAGGGATTGGTTGGGGATGAGGCAGAGTTGATCAGCTCTGTGAGTGCTAGTTAAAGCCCTTCAAGAGGTTGACTTCTCCATCCAGCAGCATCTGAGTTGAATGGGGCTGGAACAGCTGGTTTGAGTATCATGGGGGCTCTATCAAAACCAGGTAGGCAGAGGGGTTGTTGTACTTCCTATTGAATGTGTGGGGTACACATCAATGCTTGTGCCAGTGTAGGCTAGGTGATACAAGCCCTAAGGAGTTTCTGGTCTGGTGTACCACAGCAAATCTTTCAAGGTCCACTGGTCTTGGTTTGGGTTGGGAGGGTACTCAGTAAAGTGCACAGGACCAAAGAGGGTGTCAGGCAGGCATTAGTGAATCAGGAGCTTCTGGGTCTCCAGCTGGGGCCTGATATTCCACTTCTGATTGAGAGTGGTGATGTTTGGGCAGTTGCAGATGAAAGAGTAGGCAAGACAGGTGAGGTGATGTGTCTGCAACCCAAAGGTTCATATTGAGCTTTATTTGGTAAGGATGGCAATAACCAGTCTCAGTGGGATTCTGGGAGTCTATAGTTACTCACTTGCAGGTGCCTCTTCATGATATTCTCTGACTATCTGAGTGACATGTTTGGGTATCCAGGTTCCTGTCATCTGGTTGGCAGGCATACATCTATTAATAGTGTTATCAAGCATAGTTTATTGGCCTTTCAGTGGCTTATATCTGCTTATCTGGCCATTAGTTATTGAGGGGCTGGTTGCAGGTGTCATGGGGGCACAATCAATCTGGTTACTATTTTGATGCTGGTCTAATAAGCACTGACTGGCTTGTACATCTTGGTTAAAAAAGGTTCCATATTGGGAGCCCCAAATGACTAAATGGAGGTGGGGGCCCAGCAGGTACAACTGGGTAGCTAAAAATAGCCTGTCTAGTATTACCTGGGTCTCCCAGTTTTTGGGTATGGCTCTTGGGGCCCAAGTTGGGCCCTGTCAGCTCAGGGACAGCAGGGGTGGTTCCTGCACATGAGTTTTTGTTTTTTGAAGCAAAAGTAGGTTCAGGTGCAGATCCCACCTGGTGGCGGGATTCAGGTTTGATTCCTGTGGGGGGCATCAAAATTGTTACTTTTATAATACTATGGGGTTAAAAATTGCAGGTGGTTTTATTAATTGAATCACCAAAGGTGGCTATCATACAGTCACAGATGGATCTTTAAGATGAATTGAGTTTGGATAGGCAACTTTAAGTCAATCAGGATAAGAGGGTACTGGAGCCTTCATAACTGGTGGGACAAAGGGTGAAATTGGCACAAAGGAAAATTTGGCCACCCACTAAATATGTATATGGCAATGAGGATCCATTTAAAAGTGTGAGGATAATAGATGGATATGAATAGAACCAGTGGGATGGAGGATCCAAAGAAAAAGAAAATGGTCAGCAAGAAAAGGCGCTGGAAGCTAGATTGGATATCCTCTTTAAAATCAAGGGGATCTTTACAATAATGATACTATAAGGAATAATACATTGTTTCAAGGGAATATTTGGTAAATTTTGTGTGTGAAGGGGGCGCTACTGCTTATAACTGATGGTTGAACTGGGGTCAAGCCTTGAACAGTTTGGTTGATAAAAATAAGTTTATGTCAAGGCCTTTAAACCTTGAGGGGTTATTGTTTTTTGGGACAGGGATGTGTTTGTAAACTATCAAAAGAAGTTCCCTGCTTGGGATGGGAGATAGTAAGAGGTGATGAGTGGATCTGTAGGGAAAGTTGATTGGCTGTAGAGAAATATTTTCTGGTCATCTTCTAGTTTACTGTTGATGTTATTCATGGTATCATAGCTTGGAAATGTTGGGTATCCACCAGTTAGCTGCTAAATTTCAAAGGTCTCCTGTAGCACATAGTTGGTAAGATATAGTTGTTTGGCTGTAATTTAGAGAGGCTATAAATGTTTTTGGATGGTGAAATTGGGGCTAAGGAGACATATTTTTTATCCATTACCATATGGATATCTTCTAGCACCTTTAAGGGATTGGCAATCTTATGCTTCTTTTTAATAGCCTATCAACTCCAGGAAAACTACTGCTGACAGATTCTATTATTAATCAATTTAAATAGTTATTTTATTTGGCACAGCATTCCCATATGATTTAAGATGAGTTTGTTTATCCTGACAGGGTAAAGTCAGCAGCAGTAAAGGATATAGAGCTCTGGTTAAAGTTAGAGTAGATATTATATTGGGCTTATGAAGTGATTTTTATTGAAGTTGATTTGGCCATTTCTTTTTGATCTGCTGTTTTTAATAAAATAGCGCCAAGTAAAATTTAAAAAGGATATTTAGGATTTGAGGATGCGACTTGTCAGATGGGGTAATTCAGCCTGCACGAATGGATGCCCCTTTGGATAAAAGGTGAGGAGGATGCAGTGATTCAAGGGGTGCATTAGTTGAATCTATTTATAGATTTGGGCTGCGCTTGGCTAAAGGTTGTAATGGGAGTTTGCTAAAGAATTTAGGGTTAATAGGTAATATTTATGATTTCAATTGATTAGTTGAATTCGGGTGATGACGCATAGCAGAGTTGGCTCTAATATTGCTAGCGATAGCGTGATGGATTCAGCATTGTTTTAAAGCCAGATGATTGGGCAATTAGGCTAAATATGTCACCATGTATTTTCAGGAAAGTGGTTATATTAAAGGCAGGGTAATCAACTTTAATGCACCTAAAAAATTAATAGTTTCAAGTTATTTATAGCTCTTCTACAATACTAGCCCAAAATGAATCATTGTAATCTACCAATCATCCTTGCAGTTCAAGCTCATTCAACTTGCCCAACTCGAGAGTCACGCACTCAAACATGTGAAATATGGGTATTTTAGCTTGCTTGGTTAGCAAATCCACCGCCAAGCAAGGTGTTTGAGTGGAACATCCCTGCATCCCAACTAGCAACCAATTATAAATCTTTATTTGACTTTTAGTTTCACACTTTAAAAAGTAATTTAAATCCTACCGAAGGAGCTATCAAGTAGAAGTCATTTGCTAACCAGAACCAGAACAAGCATGCTGGCAGATGTACAATTGAATAAGTTTATGCTCATCCCAACCCTGGGATTGATTGCTCGATGGATGGAGATCACCGCAGCTTTTACTAAACCAAGCGAAATTGACGATCTCGTTCATCACCTTTTTGGGTCCAGATGGATTCACTCCTGAATTGTCGCCAAGTTGTATCCTCTGCCTCCTGACCTCTGGATCCCATCCTCGTGACGAATCACGTTAAAGAAATATCTTATAAAAAACCAATTTAAAAACTAGTTTAAATAAATGGTTTAATTAACTAGTTTAACTAACTAGTTCTCTCATAAAATCCAACACGACTTTCGGATCGTAAAAATCCCAACTTTCAACGAAACCCCTATCGCGTTCAATCCGCCAGATGCGAACGCCTAAAACCCCATCCAGATGATCCAAAATCCAACTCAACACCCCATTAAATCCACCATCAACGGAAAAGCCTCCTATCCCCTTTTAAAATCAAAGAAATTTATGTGCAGCCTTAACACCTATCTTTAAGATCCACCAGCCAATTCCGTCATCTTGCTGGAAATAGGCTCTTCACTTTGGTTTTGCAAGGGGAAATAATCCCTAATAAAACAACCAAATTCCTGAACCCTAATCCATTCAAGCCACTCTCAATTTCTGCTAATTCACACGAATAAAAAATAGTTTCTATATCTTTAAAATTCAATAAAACAAAAATATTATCCAAAAACTAACAATACACTTCACCAATACAAGCTTAAAAACAGGATCCAAATATTTATATTGATAAGGAGCACCTTTTGAGGAAGCTTCAAATATGGAATTAGGAGAGAAGAGAAGTATATTTTATTGGATAATATTTTAGACTTATATAGATTGGGCTGCGGCGGAGATTTAGTTGGATCAAACCTAGGGGTTGGTCATGTGCAGGATGGATTTGAGCCACTGGATACTTGGATTGTCATGTGATATTGCTTGGTTACCATTCTCAGTATGTCAAACAGTATATTGGAAGGGTACCAAATCAGGCGATGTCTGGATGTTAAGTAGGTTGGTGGTAGCCAGAATGCTTGTACATCCAGACCCTCGACAATATCTTTGGCTTTTCCAGAACAGTTTCCCATCAAACCAGATATGTTAACTACACCAAGCCTCAAAACATCAACCCTTAAGAACCACCCTACAACCCCAACCCCTCCAATGAAATATAAGAGCCTACAGCATCAGCTTTGTCAGGATTGACAATTCTTCCTCTCTGGAAACCCGGGCCCGGGAGCAGGAATTGAACCCCAACCCTGGATTCTTTTGGGCCGCCGGGCCTGTGGACCGCGGGACTGCCTGCCCGCGTTTTTCTGGGATTGAGCCCCCACAAGCTGATACCAAGAATGTTGACTCATGCAGTAAAAAGAGCCAAACCAATGAAATTATTGCACCAAATGGAAGACTAATCACAGCGCCTAATGGAGGTACTGATTTGGCAACTATTAGCTTCATAAACTTGAAGTCTACACCAGTAACCAATCAAGAGCCAACCCAGGAAAGAGGCACGTGCCCACAGCCCAGTCCCATGACCATGACACTAAAGCCGGATAATCAGGTAGCCAAATCAAGATTCTTGACCAATGAAAGAACTCCTGGGCTGAGTGCCATTTTGCTGCCATTGGACCCAAGCACCCAGTTCCCCCGGCCCTGCCCTTCCCAATGCCCTGATGAACCCCCTATGGAAAATATTAAGTTTGGAGGTGGGGTACTATATAGACCCCAAGACCCCACGTTCCAAACTTATTGCCATTTTTGAATAAAGGTTATGTTACTTTGGCTCATACAGCTATTGCCTTATTTTGTATTTTCTGTCTACCAATTCAGTCTGAGATCTCCTGGCCTGCCTGCCCCACTGCCTGCTGTTTTCTGTCCTCCTGGTGTACCCTTTGGACCCGTCCATTTTAACGACTACCCTCTTAAGTCTGAATACAAGGAATACACCCTGAAAAAGATACTTGAACTCAATCCCCTGGCTTGTATACAATCCACAATTAGATACAACTGACAATGCCCATGGATATTTTCAACACCCAAGTTGTTCAGAGGGAAATTCAACTATCTTCCTGCTTACAACCTGTCCATGGAACCGCCCGTGACCCCAAAACCTATGCCCGCTTCTTCACCTGACCTTCCAACTGACCATTCTGGCAAGCTGTTTGGGATTGTGTACATCATCCTCACTGTGACAGAAATCACTGGATAATATGAAGCTGTTTTTAAATGATGGGGAATTACCACCCAAATCCACATAGAATTGATGATTAACCACCAACGCGGCTTTAAATATCTTTTTGTGAAATTTCTAATTGAAACTCCAGGATTAAGTAGAACAATCAATCCTAACCAGAGTAAACAAAGATAAATGACCTGGGAAAGCATCAATGCATCTTCAGCATAGAATTCTGGGCATTGAGAAGTGACACAATTTTCATTTTCCAGAATGGGGAGAGGAGCTACAAAATTGGCTGGTATGAAATTAACATTTTGCGGCGCCAACAACAAAGTTCTAGATGCTGGGCCCCATCTTCCTGAAATGATTCTGTTCAGAATCAGATTGTACGGGATATACTGCAACAACCTGAGCACAGGATGCATTTTTAAAATTTAAAATTAGAACTTGGGATAATTGATTTTTATTGAGTAAATTTAGAAGGACTCAACTCTTAGAGTTAAAACAGGGAAAATTATTCAACATATATCAGAAAAATTGACTAAGCAATACCACCTGAGTCTTGATCTCCTCTTCCTTTGGCATGTTCAAGTAAGTATCTAGTCCAGGTTGCAAAGAACCCTTGCGTGACCAGCTTCTGACAACCATGCTGATTAATGAGCTTATATTGGGACCCTCATATTACGTCAATTTATCAACATCAGTTTACAAGGGGGAGCTGGTTTCAGCTGGCATACTGGAGCAGCCGTGACCCATTTTTGATTGACCGTTTGGTTTAAATCTGTTAACTTGGTCAATTTTGATACAGGTTTTCCGGCCTTCTGTGCCTTTTTACTTGGACAGACAATACCCGGCATTATGGAACCTACTGTGACACTCACAGGGGCAATTGGCACTATAATCCCGGCTGCTGGCCTGTGGTCCTGGGTGGGGAAGTCTGCCTCCTACCTTTTAAAGTTAGCTCCTCTCTTGTGGTGGGCATTGCCCGCAAAAAATCCGGCCCAAGTTACCCCTGAAAACAATGGGCCGGCCGCCCAAGACTGGATCCCTGACAAGCTTGAAACCTCAGCAAACCCGCCTTTTAACCCCTCAAACTTTACTGCCAACAACTAATGAACACAAAGAAACTAAAACATGCCAATCAAAGAAAAGGTAACCCATCTTACATCCATAACCTTTCTCACCTGTTTAACTTATACCAACAACAAACCTCCTTTAGATTTACTACTCAAGAAAGGGCTCAACCCCGCTAATAAGACCCTTCAACCAGAATCCAGCCAACCTTGTGAGGGATAGTATACAAGAAACCCACCAGCAGCTCATCCAGCTGGCCCTATCACAACTGGGCTGGGTACAGTCCTCCCATCAGATATACAGCATATGAAAACATATATTTGACACTTCCTCATTTCCTCTCAAGGTTGCTTATATCTGGTTTATCTGCTTTCAAGAGGGCCAACTTGGAAATCTCAAGGGTGTGCAATGCTTCCCCAAAGAAAGAGATCCCCAAGGGTTCATTGGGGGACGCTTGGGATGGCCTGGAAGCAGCAAGAACTTTTCCTAGCAGATATTTTCCTGAAATGAGAGCTGTTTTTGAGAGGCTATATCCAACCAACTCTCAAAGGAGGGAACTCCTGCCCTAGGGAGCAAGGGGTCTGCATGAGATTTATTGGACCAGGTGCTTGAATCTGATGAAACTTTCAGCCAGATAAAGCACACCTCTGCCAGGGGACAGAAGGATCAAAGCTGACAGAAACCAAGAGTGCAGCTGTGATTGCAGAATAGAGGGCAAAAATAAGCAATCCAGCCAGAACACCGTGGAGCTGAAGCCAACCCCTGCCAAAGCTTTTCTGTAGGGGTCATCAACCAGTGAAATATTCTGGGTAAAAATCATGGTAAGCAAAGCTGGGACGTCCTGGGCCCGACAAAGCGTCCTAAATCATTGGATCACTCCAGATATGGAGTACCTAGAGCCAAGTGGCACTGATGTGTAAATCTACAGGATGTCAACTGAGCTTTAGTAGATTATGAGAGTGTTACAGTAGAAAATCAAATGGAAGGAATAGTGCGCCCTTGTAAAACCCAAAATCAGCAAAGAACTGCAGCCAAACCCCTAAAAGAAATTGACAACTTAAATGCTGTCATAGACAAAAAATGGGTCAAAGCTGGGGTTGCCCAAATAGCCCTCAAAATCTGGACCTGCCATATTTTTCCCCAAATAATTATGACAAGAAAATTAAGTGTTATACGCTATTTGGGGATGGCAGCGCTCAACCTGCTGGTCGCCGGAATTTTTTGAATTATGACAGCATCAACTTGAATTCCAACGCAGGACCACCAACTGCAGAAAATATTCTTGCCAGCCAATCAGAAGCCGCGGAATCCCCTCCTGCCCCATCCTAAACTCCCTTAAGACTTTCCCATTCTCCCTCTAAAAACTTGTTTCTAGATAGCTTATTATCACTGAGAAAAAAATAAAAGAAAGTCTCCAAAAATCTTAGCTCATCTGGGGCTGTTTGCCCCCATCTTAGAGAAATTAGCCTCTGTGATGATCAAGGTTGCTATCAATTCCATGTCAGCGCCTTGGCCCGCTCTCTACACGTTAACTCCATTGGATTCATCTTCTAATTTGCCCTTACAAATCATTCTGACCGCAACAATTTTGCTATCCACCTTCTGCTACACCAATGCTGGATCCAAAATGCTGAAGCTGTCCTCCTGAATTGGTATCCTGTTGCTCAAACAACTTACAATTTGTCTTTTATATCCTCATTGTTTATCTTTGAATCATGTCACCTACCATCTCACTATAACAGAGAGGAATCAAGGCTCAGCTGCCAGGAACATTCCTGATATAAATAGAAAATAAGTCTTACCACCTTGAGGAAGGCAGAAGCTAAAAGATATGAGCAGCAGTTTCTGTCATGAATAATATTTTGATACTTGTATTGAAAACCCAGTAATTGAGCCCCAGCCCTCAGGAAATACCTTGTTTAACCATGTTAGACAGGAGCCCATCAGACTACCAGTTGGGCCAAACTCTGGGCCACCAGAGATGCCTTGCCCCAACCAGGAGGAACAGGAACCTGTCAACCTGTCAAGTATCAAGACTGGAAGTCTGAAATCAACATGGAAAACCCCAGAATTGAACCCCAACCCTCCAAAGGCAAATTTTTCACTCAGTGTTGCAATGTGCTAAAATGGAATGGATTTGATGGACATTAAATTCAAAGTCAGACCCAGAACAAAATTACTCATAGGCAATTGCTCAACAAATTTATTGAGAACTAGTGGATACCAGAGCATTCTGAATTCCACTCAAATCTTCTCAGTAATCTGGCAATATGGAGGTTACATAAAGGGGCAACAAACAAGGCCTTCAATTTCAGAATCAAAGCCCATAATTGGCGCTTGATTCTGGAAACCTAAATGGAGGTGATATCAATAATCTGATTGCCTGATCAATCTTTACTTCTGGGTGCAAACTCAAAAGCCTATATTGATATTTGGATGATGATATTGATGCCAAACCTGGCCTAATTTCCTGGCCTTCCATCCCACCAATTTCCCCTCTACCAATTTACCATCTTGCTATATATACTTGGCTTTTATATGAAATAAAGATAAGTTTTTACCCCCACATATTGTTCACTCCACTTTGGGTTTACTACCCTGTGTTCAGGTATAGTAATTGAACAATTACCTGGGCTAATTCTTGCTAGCTATATCCAACATTCCAAACATGCAACACTCAGGAGGGGCAGGGACCCTCCAACTCACAGAGTTGTAACCTGAGTTGTTGAATTACTCTGAGACCTGCCAGATTCTTAAGGATGATTCCCCAAATGGTCCCCAGATTGCTGTTGACCTTGTGCCACCAAAGGCCAATACCTATGCAGAAGTTGTAGCTTGCCTAAAGGAGGTTAAAACAAGGCCTACTGCTAGCCCTGCCAATGATCACAGCTGCTGCCAGTCTCCAGTCCAGAATGGGCAATGTAATTGGCCTGCTCAGGTGATGTGATGAATAACAGCGGCAGAACAAAGCATCACCACTTATGTTCACCAGAGCAAGCACAACTAGGGTCTGCTGCCCTTGAAACCAAAACCCAATATCCATGTCCTGCCAGAAAATTTTCCACAGGCCTGAAGTCCACAAAAAACAAAGTAGTTAAACCACCTGGTATAAGAAACCCGGCAGTATGGAGATGATCCTATTGTCATTTTTTATAATAAAGCTTTATGAACCTTTGGTTTGAAAAAATCCTACATTATCTAGTTTTATTGATCTTTCATTTCAACTCTGGCTTAGTAGACAACCAGGCAACCCGCCTCAGGCACTATATTGTCCCCCTGGAGCCCCCTTTGAACCTGTGCATTTTACCAAATACCCACCCAACCCCGCCTACTTGGAGTTTAACTTAGAGAACATCCTCATTGCCAACTCCTTGGCAAGGACTAGAGAAACCAAATACATAGGACACAAAGTAAAGTGGTACAAGAGGCTTCCAAGATTGTTCAAAAACAATTACAATTACCTGCCTGCCTACTTTGTACCCATGACTCTGCCCTTAACCCCACAACCCAACCGCCCAATGGAACCCCCCACCACCACTGTGGCCACATCCACTCAACTTTTTGGAGTCCTCTATATTACATTGACAGGATTGGTGGACTCTATGGTGCCCAACTCCAGGCTCTGGTCTTTACTTGGGTGATTCATATCCTATATTATTATGTTAGCACCCATCCTATGGTGGGCATTAACCAATGGCCCAGTGGTACCCCGCCCTGAGTCATCTAATGCCTCTCCCTATTCCTGGATCCCTGAAAGAACACCAGTAGCAATGATGAAGCCATGAAGATGTTATCTTTGGACCTTCAGATGGAGGTCATTCCAACAGAAGAAATGACGGGCCAGAAGGTTCAGAATGGGCCTGGAACTCTTGAGCTGGAAGAAACTGAGCAACTCAGTTATCAGGTGATGAGTTAACCCAAACTTAGCATTTTAAATGATATTTAAACTCTGTGGAGTCTTGTTAAAATGGTATTGACATTCTGAAATAAATAAGATTATGAGACCTTGGGCCTACCATTTTATTCCTTATTTAGTCTTGGTTGTCTTCTACTTTACTACTGTTCCAACAGAAAATCCTGGCCTGACAGCCTGCATTTCTGAGGAAGTCCCCAAAACCCTGACCACATTTTATTGACCTCTTGGAGCACTCTTTATCCTGCTGCATTTCTCTGACTACCCACTTAAGCCAGAATACAAGGAGTTTACCTTGAAAAATATCCTCTACTTCTCTGCCTGGCCCAACAGAGAACTCTGCAAACAGTCTATCAGGAAGGTGCCTGGTACAAGCATCAAGCTGCCATATTTTTGAGAAGTAAAACTATTTGACTACCTTCCAGAAAAATATGGAAGCACCCCCAACACCCAAATCTGACTGCCTACCCCATCTCAGATCTGTCTCCTCCCACAGCCAGTCAATATTCAGGCATAGCCTATATTACCTTGGCTGGATTAGTTGACATCATGGTACCCTCCACTGGCCCTTGGTCCTTGGTAGGTCACTCAGCATCTTATCTCATCAAGTTAGCACCCATCCTATGGTGGTCTCTTCCCTCCTCCCAAAAGATAAAGTTGGCAGCTGAGGCCAAAAGAACCCTCACTGGGATGTAGTATCCTGACATTATAGCAATCTAACCAAACCTTGGTAACCTGAGCCCCAAGATGTTGATAATTCTTGGGGCCTTTTGAATGTTGTTTTTATTGATTATCAGTTATTATACATATAAGATGTTGGAAATTGTGCCATTAATGCTATTTCAATATGGCCTTCAAATAGTGATATGTGCAAAGATTTGGTTGGTTTTGCTTTTGACTTTGGATATTCCTTGCCTTCCATAATTGGTTCTGGTCTAATATCCATCCATTCTGGATTATCATACCTGTCTGTGAATGATCCTGGTATGACCTCATCCTAACGTGACCCTCTCAGCCACTCTGTCTTTCTAATGAGTGATCACTGTCCCTTGTCTACTATTTAAGTAGAATCATTTCTCCTAATAAAGACAAGTTTATTCATATTTGCGTTGGCTTTAATATTCTTCAAGATTTTTTCTTTCCTTTTTCCCAAAAGGAAATCCTTATCTTGTATTCCAGGAAATTAAGGTATATGTCCTTAATTTTACCCTGAAGGCTAACCCAAGGCTAGCCTTAAACCTCAAATCTTTTGTTATAAAAAAATTCTGCTGTGTCCTCCTGGATGTTGTCCCCAGGATCCAAACACAAAAAAAATGATGCTAACTACAGGGGCTGCAAGCCCCTTGGTTACTCTGTTCCCCCGTGCCTTCTCTGGTCCTTCTCCTTTTGTCTTAGAAGTACCCAAACAACACAAAGTCTCTAGTCCACCTCTTGAGAAAGATATCACTGATCCCCACTCTACTTCAATGGTAATAGTATTGTCTCCTGGGCCTGTGTGGGACCCCCTTCCAGCTTTCTCTTTCAATTATGAACAAGCTAGCAACACCGCATGCTCCCTCCTTCACACAGGCACCATGGCAATGCATACCATTCCTGGCCTCCAACCTGGCTATGCCTCCAAAGATCTGTGTTCCTTCCTACTGGACTTTGGTCTCCTCCCCTCTCTAATGAAATTCATGAAAGACATTAGTGTGCTGTTAAACCAGTAAATTATCCTGCCTTGATCCACCATCAACTAGGGTTGGGATTACAAAGCAACTCCTGTCTGCTGTGGAGTCCACAGTAATTAACAATCACACACAAAATATGGCTACCAGGAATGATCCCATAGTCTATTTCCTGTATTCCCAATAACCAATGTAAGTCATTGGACTCACAGAAATACTTAATCTTGTCCTTGAACTCATGTTGCTCCTTGCTCCCTGGTTACATCAAAGACCAACTATGCAAAATAGATGACCACTAAGCTACATGGTAAGGACAAGTAGAAACAACTCTCTTGAAGTATTATCAGGATTTTAAGACCTTGGTTAACAAGCTCAACTCATTTTGAGAACATGTCAATTCTCAGCTTGAGTTGGTTGGAGACCACATTGAAAAGCGGGGTCAACATCTGCACCAACAATATGGTTTGGATAAGGCCACACTAGGCAACATTCTGTTTCAGGTTCAGAACTATGTTGATGACAGGGTATCCTCAATTGAAGTGACTCCCCCCTGCTCCTTCTTTTTAGATCCCATCTGCCTTTAAAGCAAAGGTATGGGAATCCATAGCTGAGCTCAATGCCACTACCCAACGCCAAGCCTCTGTTCAAAATCCTTCACCAGAAGAGCCTATTCCCAATCATTGCATTGTTTTATTGACAGACCAAGTAGCTACACTGTGGGGTGAGATCAAGTAATTGGGTCAACAACTTTCTAACCCAGGTAATTTGTCCTCTAAATCTGATGGCAAAGGAGAGGCAGAGGTCATTGATAACCCTGTTAATACAGACCATGGGTGCTGCCCTGGTTTGGAAGGCCAACCCCGTATCAACTGTGCCCTTGCTTTGGATCATTTAACAGCAGTGACAAATGAAGTTGCAGATATACAGGATGCTCTGGAACTTGAAGTGCAGAACCTCACTTGCTCAACAGAAACAATGAATGAGCAGGTTACCCCTTTGACAACCCAAGACACCTCTTTAGCCACTTGTATCAATGGGATTGCTGGCACCTTGGCAGTGCAACAGATAAAAATTGATGAATTTAGAAATGTTGCCACTACCACCAGGGATATCAGTGGAAAAAACAGCTCTACTCTAGACACTTTTTAGGAGAGCCTTCAACTTCTCTGGGCTAGACAACCAGCTTCAGAATCTGGGGTTGAGGGAAATCCCCACATTAATTTTCTCAATCAGGGTGATAATAGTCAATCTACCTTGTTGTTCATTGACCCCAATTTTAAGCCCTCATTCAAACAAATATTTGACCCTAAGACCTCTACTGTTTTCGCCTTTCTGAAAATCTACAAAACTTCAATGTGTAGGGCTACTGAAAAGATTAAGAAATTGCATATTCTTACCTTCCTGCATCCTACTTGCCAAGAAGTTGTAGTCCACAAAACTCCCATCCATTGTCACTTGGGAGGATATAAAATGCCTTCTTATCAAGAAAATTGGAGGAGATTTCAGCTTGGAGGTCAAGAAAAATGTGTTTATGCACATCACCTTTAAGCCCAAGTGAGCCTGGCTGAATTTGTCAATTGTTTCTACATTGAAGGACAGCAGTTAATCACTAGTTGTCAGTTAACTCCCCAGGAAGCTTACACAGCGTGTTTGAACGCTTTAAAGGTGAACCAACTCCTATGTCTGCACTTTAAGGCACAAAAAGCTTCTTTTACGTCTATGAAGAGTATTAAGACCCTCTTGCAAGACATGCACTTGACCCATGGGGGTACTGTGGTTTGCAAAAGTAAGGCCAACAACTCTGGAATCACCTCCCAACTCCGCGTATTATGACTCTTGACTCAAGTGGACAGCCTAAGAGACAAGGATGTCATAACTGTGGTCAAATAGGGCACCAGTCTTGTACTTACATCAATCCACAAGTAGAAGGTTGTGACCCAAAAGAGCAGGCGGGAAAAGAGAGGTCAGCTTAGAGGCAGAGACGCTCTCTGCTGACCAATCTCTCCCATTTCCTCCTGATCCTCCCTCCAATGAGGAATCTCCCTCCTTTTTCTGGCCCAGATATCCTTCACCTGTTCTATAATCTTTCTAGTGATTCTGAACCTGAAGATTTGGACTGCAATGAATCAGATAGTTATGGCTATTCTGTTTTGGCTGTCCCGGAAACTGTGTCTGTCCTGTACAAGCTTTTCTCAGGAAGAACCACAGCTACATTGTGCCCACCTTCAAGTGAATCCAAAGCCATGGTGGCTTGTCCCTACCTTGCACAGGCCCATTGACATCCTGTTCTGGTAGAATCTTCTGAAGAAGCCGCTGAGCTAGCTGAGGCACTCTTCCAGAATGTGACTGTATCTCTCCCATTGCAGACTGTGTATAAGAAAATTCCTGCCTTAAGATGCATGTTAGCTAAATGGGAGAAAGAGCTGGAAGCTGCCCAAGACTTTCTGGCTGTCTTACCCCTTTGGGAAAGATACTACCCACATGGAATTATCAATTCAAAAGACTAAAATCAAGGCTATCTTGGACACAGGCTCTCACGTCAATGTGGTATTGTCCAAGCTAATGAAAAAGCTTAAGCTGGCCCCTGGCCTCAACTATGCTCAATCATATGGTACAGCTGGCACAGCCCAAACCCAAGCCATTGGCGCCTATTCCTCCCTGCCAATGAGGTTTGGAAAGCTTCTTATTTCATCCCCCGCTGTTGTCCTAGAAAACAAAAGCTACAATCTCCTGGTTGGTACACAATTCCTCTGAGAATAAAATGGAGTTGTAAATCTTCAAGATGTGTACCTATCTCTCTTAGGATACAAGGTCCCATTAATATTTGAAGAACCTCTGCGCCTCCCAGGCAAGCACCTTAAAACTTGTGTGCTCAATTACCCCGGGTATCTTCTTGCTCAAGTACAGAGATCACTCTTCCAATATGCACTCCCCCCTCCTTCTTGCACTTCAGAAGGTGTCCCTTTGCTTGCTCATGTAGCCATCACAATTTCTCCTGGCTCTTAGGTGATCATTGACTCTCAGATGTCTTATGAGCTCTCTGAAATTTTTTTCTTAGAGTTGTACTCTTCTAAATCTCTAAGTTGCAAAGAGCCTTGGTTGTGACCTGAGATTCTAGACCAAACTTATAAAGAGCCTGTACACCTGCTGCTAGCCAACCTGACCTCTTTGCCCATGCAGGTTTCTAGAGGCCAGGTTGTGGGATATGGACGCATATTAGAAGCAGAACAAGTGGCTTCTCTCTATCCATTTGAAGCATTTAGCAACTTTAACCTTCCAGAAGAAGAACCTCAAGTTCTCTCCCTATTCACTGCTGCAGACTTTCCACAACTATCACTAATTCAGCAGAAAGCTTTATTAGAGCTTATTGATCAGTTCAACAACACCTTTGCTTCTGGGCCCAATAACTATGGTCTAGCAAAAGGGGTTATTCACCAAATTGATACAGGTGACGCTCCTCCTTTTTATGCTAAGCCCTACCACTGCAGTAGGTTAAAAGATGCCAAGTTTCCAAAGAACTTAAACAAATAATAGATGCTGGACTCTTGGATCCCTCCCAGAGCCCTTAGGCCTCTCCCTTGTTGATCCTTAAGAAGAAAGATTGTTGTGTTTGGCTCCTGGGGACAAGTTCCAGAAGGACACAGCAGAAAATCTTTATAACAAAAGATTTGAGGTTTGAAGCTAGCCTTGGGTTAGCCTTCAGGGTAAAATTAAGGGAACATACCTTAATTTCCTGGAATACAAAATGAGGAATTACTTTTGGAAAAAGAAAAGTAAAATCTTGAAGAATATTAAAGCCAATGCAAATGTGGACAAGCTTGTCTTTATTAGGAGAAATGATTCTACTTAAATAGTAGACAAGGGTCAGTTATCACTCATCAGGTAGACAGAGTGGTCAAGGGGTTCATGTTGGGCCAAAATCATACCAGGATCAACTTAGGGCTGGTATGACAATCCAGAAAGGTTGGATATTGGAACATACTCATTTATGGAAGGCAAGAAATATCCAAATTCAAAGGCAAAACCAACCAAATCTTTGCACATTCATTATTTGAAGGCCATATTGAAATAGCATTAATGGCACAATTTCCGACATCTCCCCCCTCAAGATTAGACACAGGGAGTTGATATTTGCAGAGGAATTTGGAGTGAAATTTAGCAAAAGAACAGCTAGATGATAGCAGCTTTATGGTATATGTTGTGAATGCCGCCATTCACCATGTTTCAATTTTGCCTTCAATGGGTTATTTGAGGACAAATCTCTCTTTTTTGCTTTTGCCCTTTGAAATGAGTCTGGCTCCAAATTGGGAAATTCAATTGTTTGGTTTCCTGATTTGCGCAACTCACTTGCCCCACTCATAATTGTGGCTAGTGATCTTACCTTTCATGTACTGTTTTGTGGTAAAGATACACAGTATATATTAAATTTCTTTTCTACCAATAAAGTTTAAGTTCTATTCATGTTTTTGTCTTTGTGTCTCCACATAATTTTGCGCCTCTGTAGCCATGTCTAGCAGATATTATTCAAACAGGACTACAAGGTAATTACATAGCCTTCTATGACATTCTTACCAAAACTTTGTAAAAATCAAATCCTAAGGTTAGGATTTCCCATTGTGACTCTGTGCTGCGCCTCAGATCACAACAGTATACTCAACACCCTTCTTTAAGATGACTTCACAAGGTTCAACCCAAAGAGAATCTAGCTTATGGGCTCTGGCTAGTATAATTCTGATAGTAGAGGACTAGGTTACCTACCTGGTATTCAGGGAGGGGGCTCTAAACTCATTGTAAGGTTAGAGCTCTAAGGCCTTGACCTTATAGGCAGTTGAGTATGCTGATGCTTGGATTTCAATGATGTGATTAGTCAAGTACTTGACAGGGGTCTCAGGATTGACAGACACGTCAACTTCAATAAAAACGGGTCCCAAGATTGAGGGGGTAGTGGCTTCACGCCCATACAACATGGCAAAAGGGGATTGGCCAGTCACTTGGTATTTACTGAGTTAATAAGCAAAGAGGGCAGCAGGGAGAAACATATTCCAAATGGCGGCATCAGAGAGGGTGAGCTTCTGTTGCAACTGAGTCTCCCTCCTTGCCTGCTAATGTATCTTACAATACACAGGGGGCGCTTGAAGAGTTGCCCCTTGACGTATCTAACAACATGTATCAGTCTGAAGGCAGTATCAAACTGCAGGCACTTTCTCCTAATTAGGAGCGCTACCAATTTGACCTGCTGATCCCCACATGAGTTATTCCTTGGCTTTGAACCTTACATGGAGCATGCCACTATGCCACCCCCTTGTGGCCTTGTGGCTTTTACCCCAATAGTATATTAATCATGATATTCTATAATAAACAATACCTTATTATATTCTTTTCTGTCCTTTCTAATGAACTGTTTTCTTCCCCAATCAAATACTGAACTCTAATTGGTTCAGTTGTAACAGCAGTAGCAGCGGTAGGTTCACAACCTACCTAAAAGAAAACCCCCCTAAGAAAGGACAGGATATGGGCCGTATGGCTACTCCTCATCAAGAAAATTTCCTTCCAATCCCCAAGGGAGACATTCCTGAGGGGTGTTTTTTACCAAGACCAGTTAGTACTCACAAGCGTGTATAATCAACTTTGCCTTGGGAAGCGCAACATAAGTGTCACCCTGCCCCAATCAGACCTATCACAATGCATGCTAAATCTCCAACTTGAGTCATTTGTGGGTGGTGTCAAAGGAGCAGGCATTTTCAGTTGGCTCCATTCTACCAAGACCTGCCTTTGTATCTGTCAGGTGCCTGAGCCCATGTGGGTTGCCACTGCTTTGGGACGCCTTACAGGGCCTGCTGCAGTGTGATTCACCAACTGGGCCAGCCAGGAGATAGATGACACTTGGGCGTTGTTCAGGGATGCTGCAAAGTCCCAGTACAGTGAAACCTTTTCACCTATTGTGGTGGGAACTCCCCTTCTGGTCATTAAACAGACCAGATCCATCCTGAATATCTTTCAGCCTGGCAGCAAGCCTTTGCCACCACCTCAGAAGCTGTCACCAACAGGAAGGTCATGCTACTTACACTAATAGTCAATTGGCTCAAGCCCCATATCTGCAAGTGGGTTCCTGTGGGGCGCTATATTTCCATCAACGGCTGTTACAAGGCCATTGTGGAGGCCAATAATCAGGATTTCATGATCTTCTGTAGATCCAATGACGCACCACCCCAGTCTTGCCCTGCACCTGGCAGTGCCCACAGTCAGGTGGGCCGCTTTCAGCCCTGCCAACAAGAGAGTGAGGTTAAGTGTTACTGCAAGGGGGAGCTCCAATTAGCACAAATTAAGGACCCAGAAAAAGCCTGGGGGTTGTAGATATGAGAGGTTTTACAACCCCACTTGACCCTTGCTCTCAATCTCTCCTTGCAAAGAACCCCTGTGATTACAATGTTCCTTATGTTGAAACTCTTGAAATCTTCCAGGTTAATAGCAACAACCCTGTTCTCCAAGCAAGCCATTCTTCAAATAAAGTAACCTGTTTGGCCTATCCCTTCTGTTTTTGTGAGAACACCCACAAACTTTTGGTAGATACTGGGGCCAACCACACTATGGTTGACCAGCTGTTTGCTGACTCTCAACAACTAGACCAGGTGCCCAGCGCTTCAAAGCAGTACAAGTAGCTGACTCCCAGAGAGTGACAATTACCCATGAGACGGTACCCTTATTTGTAAGAATGGGGAAAAACCAGGTTAAGCTCACTGGACCCATTATGGCTGGACTCAGCCACAATTTCATTGCTGGCCTTGACTGGCTACAGCACAACTGTCCCTATATCAACCAGGATATGTCTGTCATCACCCTTAACAGGAATGAGGTAGGCTTTCAGATATACACTGTCAAAATGAGCAAGTTATTGCATGATACTGTGTTTGCCAGAATTACAGAGACAGATACATACAATTTCAAGGGGGAAACTGGACTTCAATCAATGTTCAGTTGAAGTCATCTGCACCAAACTCTTGTGACTTCCCCTTTGGTCACTCCTCCCCCACCAGCACTTGCCGCACTTCTCAAGGAGTATAAGGACGTTTTCAGTGAGACACTGGATCAACTTTCCCCTCCCCAGGAGATACAACATGCTGTACAACTACAAGGATTGCTACCCAAGGCGCGCCCACTCTATTGTCTGACACCCAAGGAAGACAAAACTCTCCATCAACACCTTGTGAAGCACTCAAAAAGGGCTTCATCCACTCTTTCCTCTCACCCCATGGGGCTGCAGTCTTCTTTGTAGCCAAGAAGGATATGTCCCTTTGCTTAGTAACTGATTACTGTGCCCTAAATGAAGTAACAATCAAAAACAAGTACCCCCTGTTGTTGATTGACAACTTGTTTGACACACTTGCAGGTGTAAAGGTCTTTAGTAAGATTGATCTTACCGTGGGGTACAACCAGGTCTGCATTGCACCAGGAGATAAGAAAAAACTGCCTTCTGCACACGCTACGGGTTGTTTGAGTGTCAGTGTCCTGAAAGCCGCCATTCACAATGTTTTGATTTTGCCTTTGATAGGTTATTTTGAGGACAAATCTCTCTCTTTTGCTTTTGCCCTTCAAAATGAGTCTGGTTCCAAATTGGGAAATTCAATTTTTCAGTTTCCTGATTCTGCGCAACTCACTTGCCCCACTCATGCTTGTGGCAAGTGATCCTAGAGTCAATGTACTGTTTTGTGGTAAAGCTAAACAGTATATGTTCCATTTTTAGTCTACCAATAAAATTTAAGTTATATTCACATTTTTATCTTTGTGTCTTCACATACTTTGGCGCCTCTCTAGCCATGTCTAGCAGATATTATTCAATCAGGGCCACAAGGTAATCACATAGCCTTTCCTGCAATTATAACCAAGACTTAGTACAAATCCAATACTAAGGTTAGGATTCCCCATTGTGACTCTGTGCCGCACTTCAGATCACAGCAATTCTTGAGTCTACGCCAATCCTCAAGTTGAAGGAGCTGATCCCAAAGAGCAGGCAGGAAAAGAACAGTCAATCTAGAGGCAGAG
The DNA here is from genome assembly GCA_014839935.2 of Entomophthora muscae. NCBI lineage: Eukaryota > Fungi > Entomophthoromycota > Entomophthoromycetes > Entomophthorales > Entomophthoraceae > Entomophthora > Entomophthora muscae. Next base: position 211,880 of record QTSX02006509.1, read on the forward strand.
ACGCTCTTGGTCAACAATTCTTCCTGTCTCCTTCAATCCCCCCTTCATTGCTGACTCTGATCCTGTTGATACTAGAGCTCCTCCCATTCTGCTGTTATTTCACAACATCTCTGATGACTCTGTGTCAGGAATATTCCTGACAACACTGGTGTTCAGAAGGATGTTTTGTGCACACTTCAGTATAAAGAACAAGATAAAAAAGGCAGCAGTTCCCCCTTATTGGGGAAACTGCTGCAGAAAGCCAGGGTTTCAAATCAGGAATTAAAAATAAAATTCTTAATTCAGATGGGTTTTATACCCTGTCCGCGGGCCGCGTGGCCGGCCGCCGGCCGCACACTGGGCCTGGCGGCTTGCCCGCGCACGCCTGCCAAATGGGGAAACCAAAAAAGGCAATTTCCCCAAACCCAAATGGAGGGGGAACTGCTGCCCAAATTTGGAATCTACCAAATTTGGAGCGGGTTGTTAAGCAGTCCAGCATTACAAATAATGCATCAACTGCAAAAGCTGAATTGAAATGCATTACTGTGCCTGAAGATGCTCCAATTCCATGCCATGCCAAGGATAACAATTCATTGCTTGCAAAACCACTCCCATTCCACTCCCAAAAGGGAATTCCAGACAACACCAAGTGTTTGGGGTCCCCTGTCCAATACTTTGTACTATTCATGCCCCACTAAGGATGACAGTATATAATAAATCTCAATCACTTGATGGTAGTTTGTGCTATCATTGAGTAAAATTACCCCTCAATAGTATCACATAAATCAATACCAAAAACTTTTACACTACAGAAAGTTAAGACAATAAGCTTTGTCTGCCCTTTCCCAGGAACTGAAGATGAACCACTTAATCTTCTCTGCTGTTCTCACAGCCTGCCTTGGGATTGGGGTCCACCAACACTCTCACCATAATGGGCCTTACAACAATCTGGCCAACAAGTACTTCTACAAGGATCCAGCACAGGTCAACTCCTCCAAGACGTACTCCTGGCCCACGCTGGTGTTGCCCCGCTCCACCCAGCACGTAGCAATATATTCCTTTGTCTTCTACGTGCTTACGTACTTTGCCAGTAGTTTTGGACGTTTTAATGTACAGCCAAGGTCTTTAGATGGATGATGATGGTCTATCCCATCTTGACAGCACTCACGGGATTTCAAGGCACCAACTTGGTGCCTACCTAGCTAAAATACTGCCTCATTTTATGGGGCTTTATACTCTGATATGGATGATTCAGATGTGGAAGATCCTGACACCTATGGGTATTCAGTTCTTGCCGTCCCTGAAACTATTGTGGTCCCTTATAAGTTGTGTTCTGGGAAATCTACAACAACTGCCAAGCTGCTGCTGGAAGCCAAGGTGGTTTTCTCTTGCCCTTACCTCACTCAAGCTAAGAGGTCCATGTGCTTGTAAAGTCATCCAAGGAAGCTGCTGAGGTTGCCAACGCTGTACTCAAGAACGTTTAAGTCTTGCTTCCTCTCCAGACTGTCTATAAGGAGTTTCCAGAATTGAGATGCATGATCAAAAAATGGGACAAAGAGCTAGAAGAAGCCCAAGTCATTCTGGTTGACCTCCCTCCCTTTGGCTGTACTACCACTTGGGTGGAAATATCCATCCAAAAAGTGAAAATCAAGGCCATCTTAGACACAGGTCTCCTTTTAATGTTGTCTCCTCAAAGCTTGTCAAGAAGCTCAAACTTTCCCCCAACCTTAATTACCACCAGTTGTATGGCACAGCTGGGCTATCCATGAATCACGCTATAGGGGCTTATTCTTCTCTTCCCATGTGGTTTGGCAAGCTACTCTTGGCTGTGACTGCTGTTGTCTTGGAGAATGAGAGTTATGACCTCCTAGTGGGTACTCAATTCATTAGCAAATACAATGTGATCATCAACTTGAAGGATGGTTACATCTCCATCCTAGGGTACAAAGTCCCTATGATCTTTGAAGAACCTGTCAAAGTCCCAGGGAAGCGCCTCAAGATGTGTGCCTTAGAGTATCCTACTGGTGTTTTCAACCTAAAATACTGTACATATTCATCCAATATAAAGTGTCCCCCTGTGGCTTGCCCTGTGTCTGAAGGGATCCCTCTCTTGGCCACTTATGCTGTAACCATTCTCCCTGGGTCTCAAGCCATCCTAGACTTACAAATATCTTATGAGCTACCTGAGCGTACGTTTATAGAGCTATACTCTCCTTCCTCTCTAGGACACAATGAGCCCTACCTATGCCCAGGAATCTTGGATGTCTCTCATAAAGATCCCGTTCAATTGCTAGCTGCCAAATTAATAGCTCTCCCCATAAAAGTGTCTAGAGGGCAGTTTTTTGGCTATAGAAAGTTGTTTAATACTCCCAAAGTCCTGTTGCCACATCCCTTTGGCACATTTCAGGATTTCAATTTACCTGAAGACAAGCCCCAAGTCCTGTCCTTGCTCACTGCTCAAGATTTCCCGCAACTATTCCTGGTATAACAGAAGAAGAGGCTGGAATTGCTAGATATGTTTTCATATATTTTTGCTAAAGATAGCACTGATTATGGTCTAGCCAAAGGTTTCATTCACCAGATTGATACTAGTGATGCTCCCCCTTCTGCGCTAAACCTTATTGCCACAGTTGTATGGAAGACACTCAAGTGTCTAATGAGCTCAAGCAACTATTAGGTGCTGGGCTATTAGACCCTTCCCAAATTCCATGGGCCTCCCCCTGCTCATACTGAAGAAGAAGGATGGAGTTCATTGTATTGTGATGGATTACTGTCTTTTGAACTCTCTCACTAAGAAAGACTCATACCCCTTGCCCAGAATTGACAATGCTCTCAGAAAGCTGGATGGTTCCAAGTTCTTCTCCACTATGGGTTTAGCTTCTGGATACTGGCAAGTTGATCTCTCTCCTGAGGATAGATAAAAGGTTGCGCTCATCACTTCCAAAGGACTGTTTGGGCCTACATGCATGTTGCAAGGGCTCTGCAATGCCCCAGCTACTTTCCAGCGGGCCATGGACTCCATCCTCTGCAATTTAAAACTCTCATGTGCCCTATTATACTTGGACAACATAAAAGTCTTCAGCGCTACCTTTACAGATCACCTGACTTACCTCAAGGAAGTGTTCATAAAGATTTGAGAGGCTGGCCTTAAGTTGAAACCATCTAAGTGCGCTATCTTCAAAGAACGCCTTGAGTTCTTGGGACATTAGGTGACTCAGACTGGAATTCACCCCATGAATAAGAAATTTGAGGCCATCAACAAAATGCTTCTGTCCAACCTAAAAGAAGTTCAAGGCTTTCTGGGCATTATGGGATACTACAGACAGTTCATCTATGACTTTGACAATACTAGTGAGCCTTTGGTCCAACTGTTGTGTAATGTCCCTTTCAAATGGACCGCCAGTCAGCAACAGGCCTTTGAGACCCTTAAGAAAAAGCTCAAAGAGGCTCCCACTCTAGTATATCCTGACTACAATAAGGAAAACATCCTATATACTGATGCTAGTGACCTGGCTATTGGGGCTATCTTGGCTCAACTAGATGATGAAGGTGTAGATCATTCTGTAGCTTATACCTCTTGTGTCCTCAACAAGCACAAGAAGAATTACAGTGTCACAAAGAAAGAATGTCTTGCTGTGTTGCATGCCGTCAAGCAGTTCTACCATTACATATATGGCACCTGTGGTGACTGCTCTAACAAGTTGTTAGGCTTAAGCATTACTTAGATATGTGAGCACCAGGAAAGGTGGAGTACATCATAATAGGCCTTGCCAGCATAAAGCTGATGAGTTGCCAACTATTGTCAATATATGAAGATCATATTATTAACAACAACAGAAGAGGTTCAGGTGTTGGTTGGCAACAGAGCAACATGACAGGATACAGGGTCAGTGTATAGTAGGCAGTCAGATACCAGATAGACAATATATACTTTGGGAAGGATTAGGTTGTTGGTCAGCAACAAGACAACAGAGTCAGAACAGGACTGGGGGAGGAATGGGTATATGTTAATCAGTCAGAATCCAGACAGACAATGGATACTGGGGAAGGGGAAAGAGAGGATTAAGAATTGATAAGTGGCATACAGCATACTTATTGTTGAAACCGCAGTCTTGACCCACCAGCAAGGTTCCAACCAAGCGGGTTTGTGACCTGCAATCCAATTACCCGGGCACTTGAAGCCAGACCCGGAAGTCAACTTGGATTACCAAATCAATCAACATGAACAAATGATGATCCCTCACGGTGGATACCTCAATTTGGCGCTTGACTCATTAACAGGATCAAGCCACCCCCTCTTTCATCCAGCCGTGTGATCACCAATCATGTTCCTTCTATCCATTGATTCACAATAGCTATATAATCACTATCTCACAATAAAGATTATTATCTATCCTCTAAATATTTTTCCCCTTGTAACTCTGCTAAAACAGCACAGTTACAACATTATGATTCCTAGGTGTCTCTCTATTAACAGTGCTGATAACACAAGCTCAACATCTGTTTATAGCTTACAGGAGCTATCATGGTTGTACAGACCCAATGTCTGCACCTCTGCAAAGGCATTTGACAAGTAACTTATCCAAGTTAAAGGAGAAACAACTGTATTTGGTTTACAATAAAAGGTCTCTAATTTATTACATAAGTCAAATGAAGATTATATAGTCATCTGTGAGATGATAGCCAACTGAAATGTTGATCAACAATATGGAATATTGTTGATTAATCAAGCTAGTTACTACAGTTTCATGTGGAGATTACAACTGACAAGAGTGGTTGTAAGTTAGATCAGCAGTGTTAGTTGGCAACTGGTTGTTACAAAGGCAATTGTGGCAAATCAATCAGAATATAGAAAGATTATGAAACAGACAGTTTAACATATCACTTTTACCTTATCTGAGCAAAATATGTGACATGTTGAATGATCTGGCCAACATCTCTATCCTTAGACTTGTCTGCAAACAGCCAAAGCCTTTAGCTTTGTATGGATGACAGGAAATGCCTATAGCATTTTATGACCAACAGATGAGGCCTATAGCCTTCTATGGCTAACAGGTATGGCCCATGCACTTCTATGGCCAATAGATAAATCCTAAAGCTTTATATGGACAGCAGATAAGGCCTATAGCCTAGTATGGCCGACAGAAGCTGTTAAATAGTGTCATAGCTCATAGCTATTTCACCACAGCACTCATTTCACTGTGGTCACTGATCACGCTTCTCTTAAGTGGTTACAACAACTCAAGGAACCAGAAGGACAACTATCTAGATGAGCTCTCTGCCTGCAAGGTTATGACTTCACTGTGCTCCATTGCCCAGGGATTCAACATCAGAACGCTGATGGGCTGTCCCAAATGTCCATCATTGCCCTACATCCTGCTGAGGCTGATTGACTATATGAACTAATTGGGTATCCTTCATCCTGGGAGAATGAGACAAAAGAAGTTTGTATTGCCCTATCTAAACTATCTGAAGACACACTCATTTGTGACAACCAGCCTTTCAAGAAAGTAAAAGACTTTTACCTACCTTATGTATAGCCTAGTCTTTGCCTTTTGTTGGTGCTACAAGCTCATAAGGAGACAGGACATGGAGGCATTGCCAAGACCTATGACTGGCTCCAGAAAACCTATTTCTGGGAGAAAATTTGCCTGCTGATTCCAGATGTCATTTCTAGTTGATGATTGCCAGCTCCAGAGACCACAAGCTGCCTCACACAAATAAAGGCTAGTCCCCCCTCAACACACCTTTCATACTGTCAGCATTGACACTGTAGGGCCTCTCCTCTGCTCTCGCTCTGGTTGCCGCTTTATTCTAATTGCTGTTGATAATTTTAGCAAGTGGATAGAAGCTTGCCCTACTAAGGACATCAATGCCAAGACAACCGCTGCCTTTCTGTTGCAAGACGTATTTTACCACCATGGCTGTCTTCATCTGTTGTTATCCGAAAATGGGACTAACTTCAATGCAAAGTTGGTAACCTCTGTTGTTGAAGCTTTGGGGTCTCATCAGTCTTTCTCTGCCCCTATAATAATTATACTAATGGGTTGGTTGAGAGTGCAAACTTAACTCTGGCCTCTATCATGAGGAAACTCACTTATTACAATGCTGCAAACTGGGATCTATACTTACCTGCTGCTTTCTTTGCTTATTGCCTTATAAAACATTGTGTCACCAGGCAATCCCCCTTTGCTATGCTGTATGGGTGTGAGGCCACCACTCTGCTGCTCCTGGGGGCTCCCCTCCTCTGCTCTGATAAGGCTGTGAACCCAGATAACCCTATCAAAGATTTAGTCAACTGCATGTCATAAGTGACAAACTCCTATTGACCATGCTTACTGGAAACCCTTAACTACAGGATTCAAACCCTGACACCCTGCGGGCCGCCAGCATGCAGGACCAGCTGCCCGCAGATTTTCAGGCAGGAACCAGAACAGGATATGACTTCAGAAAATCCTTTAAAGCGTGATGAGTCAAAATCACCTACATCAACATTCCCCACGTTAAAAGTTCCTGTTAACTCAACCAATCAGCAAGTGGGTCTAGCCATAGAACCCAAAATAGCTTGGGTCACCACAGAAGGGGAAACAAAGAAACTTCCTATAGAAAGCAGGCCACCCAGAGATGACCAACCCTGTGGCCCAACAAGGAGATTCAAGTATTCTCAGTTCAAAACAGCCAATGAATTAACTCCCGCAATAGATGCCACCAAGGACAGGAAAACCCTGGTAGACGGTAACACCCAGGCCAAAGAAATTTGTAAAAGTTTACCCATGACAGATGGGCATACTTATACCCTGGACTGCCAGGAAGTTGCCAATTGCCATTCTTGCAATAAAGTGACATGAACCTTTGGTTCAACCAGGTTATTCCATATTTGATATTAGTTCTATTTCATTTACAGTCTACCTCCTGCAGTTCTGCACCTCACACCCATCAACCCCAAGAAACTGTGGACCAGCTGCCTGACCTTTATTGTCCACCAGGAGCTCCCTACAGCCCAGTACATTTCACCAAGTACCCCCAACCCTGTGTATTTGGAGTTCACCCTAGAGGAAATCCTAATCTACAACCCTGAGGCAAGAACTAGAGAGACCAAGACTGTTTACAGGGAAGGCAAAAAAATCACTATACCTCCCCTGCTATTCCGCAACAAGTACAACTACCTGCCTGTTTATTTGGTCCCAATGACTCCGCCTCTCACCCCGCAGCCTGACTGCCTGCAAGAATCTGTTGCTGCCAATGAATCCACTTCTAATCAGATATTTGGAGTGATGTACATCACTCTTACCGGCTTGATATATTCTATGGTACCTGCCAGCGGACCTTGGGCCCTCCCTGCTAGGCCCACAGGCTGTCCGCCTGCAAGTTTCCAGGAACCCCCACAGGCTAGATCCTTGACACCGCATTATTGATATACAAGCTACTGCATACACCTCTGCATACAAGACCAAGATGCTGGAGCTCTCTCCTGACAATGCTGGGTGCTCTCCCTTGCCTGAGTTTAATGTTGGGGACCACATTATCTACTATCAGCATAGAGTAGGAGGACGTGCTCATAAGCTAGATATGTTGTGGGCTGGACCTTTATAAGTGATCTTCAAGCCAGGGTCAGAGTACACTGTGAAAATCCTCTCTAGTGGTTGACTGTTTGCTTGTGTGCACGCCAAGTTCCTCCACAAATAATACCTACTAAGGCCAATCTAGAGGAGGGCAATTGTCAGGAATATTCCTGACATAAACCAAATTATTATTGGGGGCAATTGTCAGGATTCTCCTTTCTATTTTTGCTGCTAGATTTTTCCTTGGACTCCATTACTTTACTTTTGAAGAATTGGGTTATGATTGGCTCATTTTTTCAGAAAAATTCCTTATTTTGATTCTCCCTTGATTGGCAACATTCTTTCTATTCTTTACAGTTAGTATTAAGTTTGAAGCTTACCTTGTTTTTGTTCTGGCCAAGTTTCAAACCGCAGATCTTTGTTGTTAGTAATAATAATTCAATCCAAAACCCGAATACCTTTTTCTCACTTTCCTGCTTACGCCAGCATCCTCAGACCAGGTTTTTCCCGCTCTTTGTATTTTTGCTCCTGCTCTGACCTCCTTCCAAGCACCAATGCCCTTCTGTTGTCTCCTTTACGCCGGGCTCTAACTTTTTAAGTTTAACCCAGAAGAAACATGTGTTTCTGCGGTTGTTTTCTTCCATCAATTTTTATAACCAATTTTGGTTAAAGTTTCTCACCTCAATTCTGCACCTCAAATACCAATTAAATAAAAGGCTTGGTTTTCCAATCTCAGCAGTAAGTTGAGATTGTTTGACTTGCACCTCAAAAAAGGTACTTGTTAGGTTTTGTGGCTTGTGTTTTCTTTTTAATTTAGTTAACTTCTTTTCCTTCTTTAATCTTATGATTCCTTTTGACTTTCTATTTCACCAGTTAGGTAGTTTCTATAATAATACACACAATCTGATTATTGATAGTTTTTACCCTCCAACTAGTGGTGAGCAATTCCCTGACTTAGAAATCAACTTTTTGACCAAATCCTCAGTCATTAAGACGGGGTTCTATTTTATTTTCTTAGGATTAATCAACCGCCTCAGTCCTTATTTTACATCTTATAAGCTTCTAGGAGCCCTAGTCTAGTTGTTACTACAAACTTTACCTACCTTTTTATATTTGACCAACATAAATATCAATGGTATTAAAGCTTTAGTCTATAACCACCTTCCTCAAACTATGAGACCTTACAGCAATATTGGAAAACAATGGAGGGGTACCCTGTCAAGAGTCAAAATTTTAATAGGGATTTCTCCCCTTTAATGGGGAAAAATAAAAATCAAATAACAGGAAAAACAGAATTAAATGAATGCCAGAATATTTTATTATCCAGGCAAACGCCCGCCAGTGGGCCTCCTGCCAGGCCCCGGCCAGCCTCCCACTTGCCCAGCCAGCCACCACTGGGCCTGCTGCCAGCCCACCTGCTTGCCCTCTGGGTCCCAATTGGCAGTCACTCACCCACCTGGGTCCCAGGCCCCACCCCACAGCCAATTAGAAGCCCTCATACATTACAGCCAATCAGAAACATCCCTGAATGCAGAGAAAAAAAAAACCTGAAGAATGCCTGCCCTCCAGAAGAAGGGGAAATAAGGTCTCAGATTTTAAACTATTCCCGCCCAACAGAAGAAAGCCAAGCCCAAGTTTTACATTTGAGCAATAATTCCTCTCATTACCAATGGTTTTCTGATCCCCAGGTCACAAGGTTGAGTCTAGACTCCAACCAAACCATGTACCCCAAGACAAAAATAGATCTTGAAAATCTCATGAGTTGTCACCACCACATGACCCCATGTCCAGACAAGATCATTGGGCCCAATCAAGAATGGACAAACCCCCAACAGATAACAGAAGAACAAGAATTTGGCCAACTTCCCAAAAACCAATTACCATTCCTATCTGCTAAGCTTTTGGGGTTTCCCATCTCCTGCTTTCCACTCCCATTTGTAAATCTTTGGACATAATGTTGCACTATAAATAAAGGATCCCTCCTCAGTAATAGCTTGTGTTATTATTGAGCTTAATACTCTCAATAAAGCTAAATCTCACTTAAAACTTAAGTCAACTTTCACTAGTTATCCCCAGCCAAACCCCTCTAATCCAAGGAAGATAAACCATCTCATCTTCACAGCTGTGCTTACAGCTTGCCTTGGGAGTGGAGGCTATCAATAAAGACCAGAGTTCTTTGGAACCTCATCAGAAGGGTTAGTTCATGATCCCCACTATAAACTGGACAACTCAATTCCTCTCATACTGGTTCCTGGCCTCCCCTGGTGTCTCCACATTCCATGCTGTCTATTGCAGTGTAAACCTCTATGTACTATGTGTTAACCCACTTTGCTGGGAGCTTTGGAAGATACAACATCCACGCCAAGGTCTTCTGCTGGTTGATGACCATCTACCCAATTGTCACTGCCCTGACTGGTTTCCAATTTGCAAACCTCCTGCCATACTTGCTGCAAGTAGTACCTACCATATATGGGTATTACAGTAATGTTGTGAATGCCGCCATTCACTGTGTTTTGATTTTGCCTTTGATGGGTTATTTTGAGGATGAATCTCTCTCTTTTGCTTTTCCCTTTGAAATGAGTCTGGCTCCAAATTGGGAAATTCAATTGTTCAGTTTCCTAATTATGTGCAACTCACTTGCCCCACTCATGCTTGTGAAAAATTATCCTACTGTCCTGGTAGTGTTTTGTGGTATTGACAACCACTATATATTCTATTTCTTATTCACCAATAAAAATTAAGTTCTATTAACATTTTTGTCTTTGTGTCTTCAAGTACTTCAGCACCTCTCTATCCACGTCTAGTAGGTATTATTCAATCAGGGCCACAAGGTAATTACATAGCCTACCCTGCCATTCTAACCAAGACTTAGTACAAATCCAATCCTAAGGTTAGGATTACCTGTTGTGTATCTGTGCCAAGCCTCAGAACACAACAGTCAGGTCATGAACTTTGGAATAACCAACACTCCCTCCACCTTTGCCATGTTGATGAACAAAGCATTTGAGGATTTGATCGGAAAGTGTGTTGTTGTGTATCTTAACAACATCATTGTCTTCAGTCAAGACCAAACCACACACCTCCAACACCTCTGTGCTGTCCTCAACACCCTTTTAGAGAACCAGCTGAAGACCAAGCCTTCCAAATGCAAATTTCTCAGGTCAGAGCTCCTATTCCTGGGACGCACTATCTCTGCCAAGGGGTTACTACCCAACCCTGCCAAAATCAAGGCAATCACAAGCATGTCACTTCCCACCAACGTGGGCCAGGTGTGTATATTCCTAGGCATGATTGCCTATGTGCGCAAGTTTATCCCCAGTTGCAGGGAACTAATTAAACTTCTCACTGAGCTCCTAAACACCAAACAACGCATCCAATGGACCCCTGTCCGAGATCAAGCCTTTGATACGTTGAAGCAAAGACTTATAACTGCACCCGTATTGCAGTTTTCCAATTGGAACTGCCAAATACAAACTCAAGTCTGATGCCTCTGACAGAGCCATAAGGGGAGTGCTATGGGTCAAAACTGATGAAGGTGTCTTCCTCCCTGTGGCTTAAAAATCCAGGAAGCTCACCAACCCAGAGCATTGCTATCCCATACATGATAAAGTATAGCGGCAAATGTGCACTGCGTCAATAAATGGTGTTGTTACCTGAAAGGAGCCACTTTTCTACCCTGTATCCTGATGGCCGCAAGTTGCTCCAGTACTTCAATACACAATCCCATCTGAATTGACTTCAGGAAGGCTGGGTTGAGCGCCTTTCTTCTTACCAACTACACATCAAATATAAGCCTGGAAAGGAACTTGTCACAGCCAATGCCTTCTCCAGGTTATATGTGGTGTCCATCACGGGGAACCGCGGCTTAGACCCAGACTGGCCAATGCTCTACATGCGCCCTGAAGCAACCCGCTTTAAAGGTCTTAACTCCACGGCTATCTCAAAATTAAAAGACAACAAAAGCCATTTCATCAATGATGCTGGCAATGTTTGTTGCCAGGCAGAGACTGATGAGAAGACACTATACATTCCCACCACCGAGTGAGGAGACACCATACTGCATTATCACTGCACTTTGGGTCACATCAGAGGATGTAACCTCTTCAAAATAATAAAGCAAAAGGTTTGATGGCCTTGTATGCACCAAGATATCTTGGACCTCCTCAAAACATGTGTGAAGTGTGAAAAGAACACGTCCAAACCTACCCTACCCAAGTCTGTCCTGTCTATCAAAGCCATGGAACCCTTAAAACAATGGGCTCTTGACATTTTGGGCCCCTCCCTTAGAAACAACTAGGCAAAAAGTACATCATCATGGCTATTGACTACTTTACCCATTGGTCCATAGTGTGGGCAACCACCAATCACACTGCCACCACCATCACTTGGTTCATTGGCAAGGAGATTGTGGCGCAGTTTAGACTCCCCAAGTGTCTCATCACCAATGGGGGACCTGAACCTGTAGGTAACGTTATGAAAGCACACTGCGCCAAGAATGCCCTTTAACAAGTGGTCACAACACCATATCACTACCAAGCCAACAGACACGTAGAATGCCTTAATGGCTCCCTGGTACAACTAATTGCCAAGCTCTTGCAGGAGCACTCAAATACTGTCTGGATTAAACATCTCCCCATTTCTCTACTTATCTTAAAATCCAGGATCAACCAGGGTACAGGTTTCAGCCCAGCGTCTTGGCCTTTAGGACTCTTGAGGGTCTGACAGGAGTGGAACAAGGGAAATTATGGCCCACAGTTCCTGAAAAGCCTCCCCTTATAAATACCTCCTCTCTGAGTCAATAATGTGTCAAAACTTGCAAAATAGAGCAAGAATGGATCAAGGGGGGACTAGACACCTCAAATAAATGTATGCTGTGGGTGACACTGTCTATGCCCTTAATCTTAATTCTGCAAAGCTTGAACCCAACTACCTCAGGCCCTTCAAGATAGCTGCAGTCTATGGCAACCACACCTATCAACTTGAAGATTCCCAAGGAAACACCAAGAAACTCCACCATGATTGCTTGTGCCCCAGCCACGCCATCCCCACACAAAAGTTGTTTGTTCAGACCTTCCCAGATCTCCCGCAAACTCTGATCCTGGTGTCTGACAACAAGCAGGGGGTGTTGCAACTGAGTCTCCCTCCTTGCCTTCTAACGTATCTTACAATACACAGGGGGCGCTTGAAGAGTTGCCCCTTGACGTGTCTAACAACATGGACTAATCTGAAGACAGTATCAAACTGCAGGCACTTTCTCCTAATTAGCACGCTACCAATTTGACCTGCTGATCCCCACATGAGTTATTCCTTGGCTTTGAACCTTACATGGAACATGCTACCATGCCACCCCATTGTGGTCTTGTGGATTTCCCCATATAGTATATTAACCATGATATTCTATAATAAACAATACCTTATTCTATTCTTTTCTGTCCTTTCTATTGGACTGTTGTCTTCCCCAATCAAATACTGAATCCTCATTGGTTCAGTTGCAACACTTCCTAATAATGGACACAAGGGAGAAATTTTCTCATTCAACAGTTCTATTAGTTAACAGATTATACAGTGCAGAGAAAGATTGATGGATATCCATAGCTTTTATAATAGACGTAATGAGGCAAGCATTGAAGTTAGTTCCATTATCAGACAGCAGGACTTGAGGGCACTCATGTTGATAGAAGATATCTTGCAGCAAGAAATTTTCAGCTGTCTTGGCAGTTATATCTCTGGTAGCTCTGGCTATAACCCATTTGCTAAAGTGGTCTAAGGCTACCAAGATGAAACAACACTCAGTCCTAGAACAAGGGAGAGGCCCAACAGCATCAATACTTGCAGTGTGGAAAACATGTTTAGGCAGGATGAGCTGGAATCAATTCTTGGAAATTCAAGGTTGCTGAAGTTAGAAAGTATGACAGGATGAGAGGACATCAGGGATTAAGAGGCACATTTTTCCCAGTAGAAGCTCTTGTATAACCAGTCATGAGTTTTTGATATACCCCAATGTTCAGTATCAATGTGGTCTTAGAGAATAATGGCTATTCTCATACCAGGGCAAATGTATTGTAGGTGGCATTGTTGACATTCTTGAAGAGTTGTCTATCCCAAATCACAGTATCTTTTGATAAGGCCTGTAGAGCCAGCTGGATCTCCTCTGGTTCAGCGGTCCAAGAGTCAGGATATACTAATAACTTGTATAATCAATCAGTGTCAGCAGGATAAATAGCTAATATAGGCATTCTAAACAATCCATCAGAGTTCTGATATTATGCACTAGGCCGGTGTACTACAGTGGAATCATATCCTTTCAAATGCAGGGCCCAATGTGCCAATCAATCTTCAGGATCTTTTAGCTGTTGTAGCCATTTAAGGGATGAGTGGTCAGTGATTACGGTAAAGTGGGTCTCGTAGATATAGTGTAAAAACTGCTTCACAGCATGTAGCACAGCCAAGCATTCCTTTTCAGTGATACTATAATTCTTCTCATGCTTGTTGAGGACTCAGAAAGAATAGGCCACAGGTTGATCTACACCCTCATCATCAAGCTGGTCTAAGATTACACCCACAGCTACTCCACTGGCGTCAGTGTACATATTGAACTCCTTATCATAACCAGGGTAGACTAGGATGAGAGCCTCTTTTAGCTTGGTCTTCAGAGCCTCAAAGAATTGCTGTTGGCTGTTAGTCCATTAAAAGGATATGTTCCAGAGTAGTTGGACAAGGGGCTCACTCAGTTCAGCAAAGTCAGGGATGAATTGTTGATAATATCCCATCATGCTAAGAAATACTTGGACCACATGTAGATCTGTGGGGGACAGCATCTTACCAATAGCTTTCACTTTAGTATTCATGGGGTGTATTCCAGTTTGGGTGATCTCATGGCCTAAGAACTTGAGTTGCTCTTTAAAGAAGGAAGGCTTGGAAGGTTTAAGCTTCAACCCAGCTTCTCAAATTTTGATAAAGGTAGCCTTGAGATGGTCCAAATAGTCAGTGAAGGTGAAGCTAAACACTGTGATATTTTTGAGATATATGAGAACACAGGAGAGCTTCAGGTCTCTTAGAATAGAGTCCATGGCTTGTTAGAATGTAGCTGGGGCATTAAAGAGTCCCTGAGGCATTTGGGTGGGTTTGTAGAGACCTTTTGAGGTGACAAGTTTGGCCTTTTCTTGGTATTATGGGGACAAGTCAACTTTTCAGTATCCTGATGCTAAATCTATAGCAGAGAAGAATTTCGAGCCTCCCAGTTGTCTAAGGGCATCATCAATCCTGGGCAAAAGGTATGATTCTTTTTTGTGAGAGAGTTTAGACAATAATAGTTCATCACAATACATTGGCCTCCATCATTGTCATAAATTGCACCATTAATGCTATTTCAATATGGCCTTCAAATAGTGATTTGTGCAAAGATTTGGTTGGTTTTGCCTTTGACTTTGGATATTTCTTGCCTTCCATAAATGGGTCTGATCTAATATCCAACCTTTTTGGATTGCCATACCAGCCCTCAGCTGATCCTGGTATGATTTTGGCCCAACATGAACCCCTTGACCACTCTGTCTACCTAATGAGTAATCATCAACCCTTGTCTACTATTTAAGTAGAATCATTTCTACTAATAAAGACAAGTTTATCCACGTGGTTGTTGGTTTTAATATTCTTCAAGCCTTTTCCTTTCCTTTTTGCCAAAAGGAATTCCTCATCTTGTATTATAGAAAATTAAGGTATGTTCCCTTAGTTTTACCCTGAAGGCTAACCCAAGGCTAGCTTTGAACCTCAAATCTTTTGTTATAAAGATTTTCCCTGTGTCCTCCTGGATGTTGCAATAGGAGCCAAACACAACATAAAATAATGACCCAATCATGTGCTAAGATACAAAAGACCCTGATCACTTAGACTCAAGATATTGGCTTGGGGATCTCAGCCTCTGGTCTTGCCCAAATTCAGAGTGTTTTGGTAACCCAGACCAATTCCTGAATTATTATGCCTCATATAAATAAATTGAACCTGGAGGAGGCCTGAAAGGCCATGCCTGTACTACAACTCCATTTTCATACCAACAAGGATGGTTATACTAAATATACTGAGAAGATCCTAAGCCTGGATGCTATGCAATCTGGAGACACTCTGGACTGGTTTGGGAAAGCCACTACTGATGATTTGGAGTTCTGTTTTGACTACGCTAAGTTTGAATCTGAACTCCTGGCTACAGGGGAGGACCAAGATACTAGTCACCACATGTATATCAAAATGTTTTAAATCAGACAGAATTTGATATCTATTAATTCCTATACTTATGAGTTCATGGCCTTGAAAAATCAAGAATTTCTTAAAGACAAGTTGTTGGCTATCCTGTACCAGAAAGGGAAACAGTCAGCATTTAAAATGTCTGCATGTTGACTGTCAAAATTAATTTTATACCTAGGTCAACACATTAGAAGAGTCTAGATAAAGTTTCCTATCATGTAGCCTACTTGAAGTTGACACTTTTAACAAGCAAAAACCTGTTTCTTGAACATTTTCTTTAATAAAAATTAAGCTCCAAAATACCTTTTAGGGTAATATGATCATGCAGAATACAAAAATAAACTAAAAATACTGCAAAGCTATCTAAAGGTATAATAAAAATATGCTTCAAAAATAATTTACTATGAAATTAACTATTTTTACTATAAAATCATTTTATTTATTATATAAAAAGGCTTGAATTATTTTTCAAAAAAAATCTAACAATAAATACTTATTTTAAAAATAGTTGATATAACAGCAAGCCAAAATTACATATAATTTAGTAAAAAACAACTATTTAAGCTAGATAATCCAGGCTCTAGCATATAAATATTTTATAAAAACTATTAATTATTTCTACCATTTTAAATAAATTATCTTTTTAAATAATAATATTGGTTTTTTATATTAAAGTTATATACTAAGATATAATAAAGAGTCAAAAATGTTTATTATAAACTGACTTGGAGGTTTATTGCAATAGAGTACAGCGGCAATCTTGTTTATCTGCTCCCCAAGCTCAGATAGATTTTACTTATTCTTGACAGCTGACTTGATCTGCTCTTTATAAATGCTAGCATTGCATTGTTTTCTCCTCTTTGAAGCCCTTACTTTGATATCCCAAATGGAGGAGACAGTCTTCCTCTGTTAAGCCTTAAGATGCTCAAAGAAGGTGTTGTATCTGGGATTCACACCAAATGAGGACTTAAGATGTTTATGTCAGATTTCTAGGCACAATGTTGTCTTTATTTCATCCTTAAGAACAGCCTGATAGCAATTCCAGCTTGCTTTTGCTACTGGCTTGCCCCTGCGGCTGACCACCTTGCGCCCCACCCACTTTGGCTCATAGTAGTCAAAGAAGAGCTGGAACTCAGCTTCATGGCTCAAGGCATAAGGGTCATTAAAGAGAAGCTCAAATCCTTGGTCAATGTCAGGAATTTATACTGATTTTGTTCTACCTTGTTAACCTTGGCAATCTGCCAAGCCAATAATTGTAGAAGCTTCTGATATATTGTTAATAGGACTAATTGATCTAAGAAGCCTTCATAGAGTAGATTTGGATCACTACTTCAAGAACAACCAGGAATACAATAACTCACCAATTATGACTGGTTCCCAATTGGCTAGAGTTATTCCAGAATACTCTGGCAAACTGCCAGGTTAGTAGTATTGGGTTTCTCCAAATATTGAAAGCATATGATCAATTCACAAGCAAACCGCCGGTGCTAGTGCAAATCAATGCCAGAAAAGTCGCCTAAGAGCAAAAAAATATGCGCAAAAAATAGAGTAATCAATTAGCGCTGCCACTGCCAGCACGCTTATAGATTATGCTCTGTTCTATGACAATCAAGTACCCAGTGCAGGGTACTATAATATGGAATCCCATGCCATTGCACAGATGCCTGACTCTGGGGGTTGATGCTGGCAGTCTGGGGACAAAAAGACTGATCAAGCAAGAGTTAGAAGCGCCAGATTATCTTATCCTGGCAAGAGGGTGCAAGCTTTATAAAAGCCCTTCCATTGGACTAATGGAAGGCAGACAATAATAACCCTTGCCTACTGTAGAACGTTTTCACAGTAAAGGAAGACTATCCAAGTTCAAAGACTGTTGTCAGTACTTGAAGAACTAAGCAAGCCACCTGTATAGTAAGCCGCTTGTAGTTGCCTCCCTTGCCATTGCTTGCTGTTGCAGTGCCAAGGAAAATCCAGACGTTGCAAGTAACGCTTGTCACCATACAAGCTGATATCAACATAATAACCAATAAATCTCTATTACATACAAAAGCAAACAATTATCAGACCGCCAGGTCTGAGAGCAGAACCAAAAGTTCTGACAGTGGTGCTCACTATAATACTGAGTTACCTGCGCTGTCTGTTGTTGGCAAGTCTTTGCCCCACCACCCCAGCTTTGTTGATAAGTATGGGGGGCTACATGGAAACCAGCAATGCGGAACGGGATGCATCCCTGCGCTTGGAGATTGCTCCTTACCAAGTACCAGAAGTACCAGTAGAAAAAATCAACCTTGACGTCACTGGTACAATGGTACAACACAAACCAAGGACCTACACTATTGAGGATGTGCGGTCACTCATGGACGCCTTGATGCAAGGCTATAAATCCATGAGTGACTAACAACAGGATAATGACTATACCCTGTTCATCACTGCAAGATCCTCCGAGCATTTGTGGTCAACCTTCAGAAGCTACCAAGAGGCCATTAGCACACAGCTTTGCCTACTTCTGAAAAAAGAAGGATTCAACAGAATAACTGATGTTCTGTTGTACTTTGTGCACCCTGCCATTAATCATGTCCAGCGCTTGATGGCCTGCCAAAATCTTGACCTCAAAGAGATGGGTTGTTTTAGGATCAAAATCCAACATGCTCACGCCGCCCTGGTTTACCAGCTGAACTCTAGCTTCCACACTGTGCAACAGGCTGTGGGTAGCATCAATGAAGCTGCTTTTTCCGCCCATTATTGTGTGGATGAGATAGTTTTACAGTTCAATAACCAGGTAGTGAAAGTGGTGGCTGGAATTCTCAATTCCCGCAGTCTGACCCCTCAATGGACTTCAGACGTAACCCGTCACAGCGTCAGCTTGGCCAAGAAGGTATTCTATCTGGCCTGCCAGTCTAGTGTGGACAGAATAGCAGATCAACAAGACAAGCTGCACAGCATGGTCTTGGAAAACAGTGCCCGCTGAGAGGAGCTCCAGAACAAGATCATCTCCTGGGTAAACAAATTAGTCAAGAAAGTGAACCTTATGAAGGAGAAGTCAGCTTCTCCTACCTTGGATTGGTCCCAGGAACAGCACGCCTGCTATCTCAAAAAAAAGCATGTACCAATAACAAACACAATGTGTGGGAAAAAATAGAGACTGTCCGCGCCCTGACAAATCAGTTATACCAGGATTTGGAAGATAGCTGCTCCCAGGTTGCTGCCCTCAAACACAAGTTGTATGCCTACAGCAAGCGTCTAGACCTACTGGCTTCAACCACTCTGCTTATGGAAGGGAACCATAATAATCTCTTGGAGCAGGTGCAATCCAATGACGCTGCCAGAAAGGACTTTGAGGCTAATGTATTGGCCAGGCTGAACAGATTGGAACAGGCAACGTTATCCAATAACAGCTCGTCTGTAGAAGATAAGCAGAGCCCAGTACCAAAATCTTCTCCTGAGCAACAAAAGGCGTCATCTCCTGAATTCTTTGATTTTACCTCAGACCATGGTACTGAAGATAGCAGAGGGACCCACCACGTCCCCATAGGGGTTGCCGCCTTGCCGCCACTTACTCCACTTACTGGTCTCTGCCCCGTCAAGCCAGTAGTAGAGTCACGTGAAGAATTTACCATCCCCAACCACAAGTTCAAGCCATTGAACTTGTCAATCTTTGACTGTAAGGGTAATATCAAAACCTTTATTTTCCTCTCTGAGATGTCTATGTGTGGGGCTTCAGATCACATGAAGGCCACAGCCCTAATCAACGCTTTGGACCCCGCCAGTGTAGATGTGATCATGCCTTGCCTCCCAACAAAAGAATGGTCTTATGAGGATGCCAAGATTGCAGTGATCAAAGAGTTTGGGAGTGAAACCAAGCTACAGGCAAGGAAGGCCAAATTCAGCAATATTACTTTTAAGAAATATGAAATTGTACAAGATTTTGCTGACCGCTTCTATCACAAAGCCCAGGTACTCTTGGGGGCAGGAGTACTCACCAATTTGGACTGCCGTATCATGATGAGCAGAGCTCTTCAGTGTTACAGAGAGCTCCCCAACGTGATTTTCCCGGTACTAGACCAGGCCAACAACACCCAGAAGATTACCAGTTATCTGGGTTGGCTTGGTGCCCAATTCAACGCTCCCAACAAAGGAATGGCTAATTGCAATGGTTCTGAAAATTGCGGAAGAAATTGAGACCACAACAGATCTGCCAAGCCACCTGAAGGGGAGAATAATGCTACTATAAAAACCACCAGAGAGGTGAAACCTTACAACTCCAACATCACCTGCCAGAAGTGCAACAAAAGGGGCACTGGGCAAGTCAATATTGGTCAAAAGGCAAACCTCCTGGTGTCAATGTTGTAGTAGAAGCTGAGGATAAAAATCAGGGAAAAGCAAAGGCGGGCCAGTAATGGAATATACTGCACCCGCCATTCCCTCAATTATTTCAAAAGAATCCAACTGTGATAAACCAAAGAAGCCAACCCAAGTCTGCCGCAAAGACCGCCCAGACCATCAAAGAACCTGCCAAGCCCGCCAAGGACCCCGTCAAGAACGCCATCCAGACAGAAGAATTGCCTGGATACTTTGCCCTTAGCCAAGATTTTGAGGAAGACCCTGTCCATCAATTGGTAGCCAACAACCTGTACGCTATACCTGCCTGTGGAAGAGGAAGACCCCAGAAGACTACTGCCAACGCAGTAGAAGTAGTGTCCAAACCCTATGCTGCGCAAGTGCAAGAAACTTGTTTGAACAATAGCCCTAATGTCTCCAGCAATGTTCCCTAACCTCAAGGGCGTCCAATTGGCAATGCCTCTTGAAACCATTGAGAACAACTTTGCTGAAATTGGGCAAAGTTTTAAGCAGTACTTTGATACCCCAGCCCCCCTTGGAATTCACTTATTAAACCTACAGTCTGAAACTTACTCCAAGTGTACCTATGCCAACATTTCTGTTAATAAGGTGAAAGTAAGAGCATACCCCCACCCCCAATAAAGAAGTTTTTTGGTGTTTTAAAAAAAAGGTGAAAGTAAGAGCAATAATTAACAGCGGAGCATCAATCAATATAATTTCCACATGCCTGGTCCAAAAACTAGGACTGTCTCCTAATATTGCACACAACAGAGTCTACAGCACCGCCAGGTTGCATACAACGACTTCCAAAGGAGCATATAGCGCAATTCCAATGTGATTTGGATCCATATCTGTTTCCTCTCCCGCTATTGTCTTTCCCAGTCAAAACTCCAATGTTTTGATTGGCACTGCCTTTATGCAGAAATATGGTGTGAATATTGATATGAAGAACAACATCTTCACCATATTGAAGCAGACCATCCCTCTTTATTACACCAAAGACGCTGCCAGCATCAAAGAGAAACTGACAATTAATTTGGCGTATAAGGATGGGATTGTAGCAGTTCCATATAAGAAGAAGGGGTGTAAAAGCAAGAAGTTGCCAACCCAGATAAAAGAGCACAAAGGTATTCCACTTTGCTCTCTGTTGACCTTCACTCTCAAGTCTGGCACACAGCGTGTTGTGACAACAGGGCTGACCCTGGAAATTCCCAAAGGCTTATATGGGGAAATACATCAGCCTTGGGGAAGATCAAGGTTTGAACCCTGCGTAGCGCCTGGTATAATTATACCATGGCATGTAGAAGTGCACATCCTACTTGCTAATCTACAAGACCACAATATTTATATGAAGAAGCATTAGATAGTAGGATTTGTGCACCTTCTACCAATTGAAGAATTGGCGGCTTTGAATGTATTGGGGACCTATCAGAAATGGGGTTACCTGACCAAGTTGAAACTAGCGCCTACGTGACTACTCCCCTGGCCAACCTGTCCTCCTTAAGTCAAAAGAAACAGGAACAAGCAAGTGCCCTGTTTGATAAGTACAGGTGCATCTTTGCCAAAGATGACTTCAACCTGGGCTGTGCAGCAGACGTCACCCATCATATCAACACAAGTGACAACAAACTAATTTGGCTCTGCCCCATTCAACAATTGAAGGTCAGAGAGAAAACTGTCAATGAGGAAATACAACAGCTCCTGAATAGAGGAATTCTGGTCCCATCTAAGAGTCCTTGGGCGTTGCTCATCCTTATAGTAAAAAAGAAGGATGGAAGTAACTGAGTAGTCATAGACTGCCAACGCCTAAACTTGATCACCAAGAAGGACTCCTACCTGTTGCCAAGAATTGATGACGCTTTAGACTGCCTGGGAGGTGCAAAATTCTTCTCTGCAATGGATCTGATTTTGGGGTATTGGCAGATCAAACTGCCTCCAGAGGAACAAGAGAAGTGTACCATTATCACTTCCCAAGGCCTTTTCCAACCAACACAAATGCCTCAAGGATTGTGCAACACACCGGCAACTTTTCAACAAGCTATGGACACCATCCTGGGAGATCTCAAGTTTTTCTGTGTCCTTGTGTATCTGGATGATATTAACGTCTTCTCTAGGACGTTCACAGATCATTTGGAACACTTGGAAGCTGTCTTTAAGCAACTTGCAGACACCAACTTGAAGATAAAGCCTAGGAAGTGCCAGTTCTTTAAGGACCAGCTGGAATACCTAGGTTTTGTGATTGACACAAAAGGATTACAACCACAACCTGCCAAGATTGAGGCTATCACCAAGATGAAGACTCCCAAGAGCAAAAGGGACATCCAGGTTTTACTAGGCATGGTAGGTTATTATTGCAGGTTTATTTCAAATTTCTTGCAAACAGATGAACCTCTCTTTCATCTACTTAAAAATGGGGTGCCTTTTACATAGACCTCCACCTGCTGGACTGCTTTTGACTCCCTACAAACCAGCCTGTCTGGTAGTTCAGTGCTTATGTATCCTGATTTTACTAAGCCTTTTGTAGTACATACCAACACTTCTCTAAGTGCGCTTGGTGCAGTATTGTCCCAGAACAATGATGATGGAGAAGAACACCCAGTTGCCTATGCCAGTTGCTCTTTGAATGTCCATGAGCGGAATTACACAGTAACAGAACGTGAATGTTTGGCAGTAATATATGCCTACAAACAGTTCCGGGTGTATCTTCATGGAGTCCACTTCATGGTGGTTATAGACCACGCCAGTCTAAGTTGGCTCCAGAATCTTTGTGAACCAGAAGGTTGCTTAGCATGATGGGCTCTAAAACTGCAGGCGTTTGACTATAAGATAGTACACTGGCCAGGAGCAAAGCACCAGAATGCTGACTGTCTATCCTGACTTCCAACTGTTAATATTGTGTCATCACAGGCCAATATACTGTATGATAAAATGTTAACTGGCCAGTTTGAAGACAAGCCTGATGAGATCCAGGCCATTCTCCAGGAATTGATGAAGGACTGTAGAGTAGAGGATGGTAAACTGTACAAATACCATCAGGGGAATAAGTACGTTTTCCCCTGCCCCTCAGAGAGGTTGTCTCTGATCATGGCTGCCCATAAGGCTATAGGCCATGGCGGCTTACAAAAGACTGTTTTTTAATTACAGCTCCACTATTATTGGGAATCTCTACTGTTCAACACAAAGGAAACCCTGACTTGCTGCGCAGAGTGCCAACACAAGAAGCTGTTTGTACCCAAGCGTCAATATAAGGCTGTTGAGCCCAAATTTGCTTGGCACACTGTCATCATAGACGTGGTTGGCCCTCTTCCAATGTGTGTTGGTTGGCTCAGATATATTATTGTAGCCATAGACCACCTTACCAAGTGGGTTGAGGTAAAAGCCCTCCAGCACGTTAGCGCAGAAGCCACTGCAAGGTTCA
Source organism: Entomophthora muscae (assembly GCA_014839935.2). Taxonomy (NCBI): domain Eukaryota; kingdom Fungi; phylum Entomophthoromycota; class Entomophthoromycetes; order Entomophthorales; family Entomophthoraceae; genus Entomophthora; species Entomophthora muscae. The sequence goes on from QTSX02006509.1 coordinate 235,412, forward strand.
TCTTTGAACACATTATTCACCGCCATGGTTGCCCACAATTCATCCTCACAGACAATGGCACTAATTTTACAGCCAACGTTATCCCAAAGCTTAATGAGCTCATGGGCGTGAGGGGAGTGCTCTCTACCCCATACCATCCAGAAACAAATGAGATGGTTGAGAGAGCAAACGGCACCTTGGTGAATATCCTTCAAAAACTGGAAGATAAGCGTACCTCCAAATGGTATCTTTTCCTGACAGCAGTTGTGTTTGCATATAACATCTCCATACATAGCACAACCAAGTTTTGGCCCTTCCAGCTCATGTACGTTTGACACCCTGCCATATCACCAATACTGTTCTCCGCAATGAGCAACCCCGGGGAGATCACCTACGACCAGTACATGACAAAGTTAGCAGATACGTTAATTAAGCTTCAGGCTGAAGCTTTTACAGAAACTATGCTGGCCAGAACAAAAGGACACCATCAAGATAAGTCCAACTGCTGCACTCTGCCAGAGTTCAAGGTTAGAACTCAAGTATCCTATCATGATAAGGTTATAGGAAGAGCACACAAGCTTGACACCATCTGGAAATGCCCATTTGAAGTCATCAAGCAAACAGGCCAAGACGCCTATACCATCAAGGATGTTTCAGATGGACAACTCATAAATAGAGTTCACACAAGGTTCCTAAAACCTTTTCATACTTTGCCAAATAATGGCATCTAAGTCAGATTTCTATTCTTTCTAAAGAATACAAATAAAGCTTTTCAAATTGATTTTTATTGTGTAAATATAAAGTAAAAAGGCTAGAGGTTGCCCTCCTGATAATTGTTGTCATCAACATCATTGTCTTCTTCATCCTTGTCTTCTTCAGAATCTACTTCTTGGTTGGTTGGGCTGGCGCGTCAAGGCCCAGGTGCCACCACTGACATATCAGGTTCTTGATCCCCAGCCAGAAGCACCACATCTTGAGGTAACAATTTGAAGGGAAAGCACTGGCTTTCTACAAACAGGAAGACAGCCACGCTCAGCCACAACTTCTTGTGAGCAGGGGAGAGATACAAAAAGGAAACAAGGGGCAATGGAATGGACTCAAAGTCCCAGTCAACCCGCCAGAGTCTGCCCTCAAGGGAATAGCCACATCCCAGAATAAGGCAATCCATGATGAAATCATCAATGGAAAGATACTCATCTGGGAGTATTTCTTTTATTTTACCAATGGCATTCCTAAGCTTTTCCCAGTGGGCGGCCATCCTATTGAAACTGCCCTGAGGAAGACGCAGGTCAGGTGTCAACATGATATTCCTGCAGAGGACCATGGCTTGTACTGCGGCTTTTTGATCCCCATTATGAAAGGCATCCTAACACCAGCAGACCACCTTTCCAAGACAACTATCTCACTGGTTGCGGTTATCAACCTGCAGCTTCTGGTACACTATACAGGAATGGGGAAAGATTCTGGAACCAGGATTGGACAATCTGGTCAGCAATCTGGATAATGAACCCTTGATGCAATCCATCCACAGGGTTGCTGGTACAGGAGACGTCAATGAGATTAATGAGGCCGTGACCAAGGTGCTCCGCCAACACTTTGTTGTTAACAGAGAAGAAGCCAAAACTTGAGGATGTGACACATGCCTTCAAGTCCCGCCAGGGTCTCTGCTGGAGGACAACAAAGAGGAATTGACAACGCAATTTGAAGCCCAAGAAAAGGAAACCGCAATCAAAATTGGGCTCACCAATTTGGTACTGAACTGTTGGCAGGTTGCCCAATGCCGCTTGAGATGCTGAAGACCCCTGCACATACGCCTGGGTATTGACAGGCTGCTCCTCCATATTGACCAAAGGGATTTGCGCACTCCGCCAAGTTGTATCTACTTGGGATGGCGGGGATTTGGGACCTTGACACGCCTGCTTGTGAGGAGGCTCCTCATGGCCCATACCAGTAAATATTGTACTGGTATCCCTGTCACAAAGCCTGCAAATGTTTGCCTTCTTGTCATTGTAAGAGATGGCCTGGAACAGGGCCCAATCTGAAACCAACATAGCGGCAATGATGCTTTGTGCATCAGTGACACGTGAGGTGTTGGAAGCATTGGATTGGTGCAACATTGTGATTTTTTGATTCTTATCTTGACAGTAAAACTAAGTCAAGTTGGGGGAAATGACAGGAATTTATACTGACTTTGTTCTACCTTGTTAACCTTGGCAATCCGCCAAGCCAATAATTGTAGAAGCTTCCAATATATTGTTAATAGGACTAATTGATCTAAGAAGCCTTCATAGAGTAGATTTAGATCACTACTTCAAGAACAACCAGGAATACAATAACTCACCAATTATGACTGGTTCCCAATTGGCTAGAGTTATTCCAGAATACTCTGGCAAACTGCCAGGTTAGTAGCTATTGGGTTTCTCCAAATATTGAAAGCATATGATCAATTCACAAGCAAACCGCCAGTGCTAGTGCAAATCAATGCCAGAAAAGTCGCCTAAGAACAAAATAATATGCGCAAAAAATAGAGTAATCAATTAGCGCTGCCACCGCCAGCACGCTTATAGATTATGCTCTATTCTATGACAATCAAGTACCCAGCGCAGGGTACTATGATATGGAATCCCATGCCATTGCATGGATGCCTGACTCTGGGGGTTGATGCTGGCAGTCTGGGGACAAAAAGACTGATCAAGCAAGAGTTAGAAGCGCCAGATGATCTTATCCTGGCAAGAGGGCGCAAGCTCTATAAAAGCCCTTCCATTGGACTAATGGAAGGCAGACAATAATAACCCTTGCCTACTGTAGAACGTTTTCACAGTAGAAGAATACTATCCAAGTTCAAAGACTGTTGTCAGTACTTGAAGAACTAAGCAAGCCACCTGTATAGTAAGCCGCTTGTAGTTGCCTCCCTTGCCATTGCTTGCTGTTGCAGTGCCAAGGAAAATCCAGACGTTGCAAGTAACGCTTGTTGCCATACCAGCTGATATCAACATAATGATCAATAAATCTCTATTACATACCAAAGCAAACAATTATCAGACCGCCAGGTCTGAGAGCAGAACCAAAAGTTCTGACAGTCAACATGCTCAGGATTAATAAATGCAAGAGCAACAAACTTCTGGATCATAAACTTGCATTTAATGGTTGTATCTTGTTGTGTGAGAGAGCTGTGGAGGGTCTTGCCCTTATGGTGTCTATTAATAGCCTGTTGGTAATGAAAGAAACACCCTTGTACCTTGCCATTGAAAGCTTTTACAAAGGCATTGTATTGGACTGTCTCATAATCCATGATTTTATTTTGGGCCAAGGGCTCTATCTTGTTCCTTCTCTTCAGAAGCTAGGATGTCTTCATCTTTATCAGTGTCATCAGGATTGGCCCTTGTTGTCAGACCAGGATTCTTTCCTGTCTCAGTAGGAATAGCTTTAAGGCCTTCCTGTAGAATCTCAAATGCTCTTAGTTAAATTTCCTCTGAGGCTCCAGGAAGAAGAAAATATGCAAAGGGGAGGACTTTATCATCAAGCTGAGCATGCACTACCTAAAGCTGATAGAATAACTTAGGATATATCACAAATTTCCTATTACAGAGCCAAGTCTCAGTGGCACTCAGTTGCTCTAGATTCTTATAGGTGGCATAATATATGATTATTTCTTTTGCACTAGGTTCATAATCATGAAGAAGGAACTGTTCATTGTCTTGGGTCATCTGAACTCAGGAGTAAGGACCATGTCTTTTAGTTGGGTCGCACTCTTTCCAATTGGGTTTAGCTCTTGGCGTCTATCACAGATATACTTAAGTTGTTCACAGTCAGGGACAATTTTAATATTCTCTTAGCTCAAGTGTTTGGTGGCCTTTACTGCCAGGTGAGCTGCTTTAGTGTATTTTGATATTGGGACCATTTGGAATTGTTACCGTTTGATCAGCTTCTCAATCAAAGTGATGGGAGTCATGCAGGTATGTTCCCCCTTTTCCAAGGTAACTTTGTCCCAACCTTAGGTGTTTAGGAGTGCTGGGCAGCTTCTGTCTTCACATGTGAAATGTTTACTCTTGCTTCCTTGCTTCTGATTATTACAGTTAAACTCATAGCCATTACTGACCATTCTTGGGCCACCTTTGACTGGAATTAATGGAATGAATTTTGGGAATCTCTTTGGGATCCTGAAGGAGCCCTTAACATTGCAAATATTGGGGGCTTTTATTGCATCCCATGGCCTAGGAGGTGCGTGTTAAAACCCAGTAAAGTACTCATGTTGCTCATCATCTTCATGTTCACCAGGAGAGGGTTCAGGAGAGGACTTGAAGCTTGCCTTTCTTTTCTTCTTGTTGATGGGATATTCATCTCTCTCAGACTCATACCAGCTATGGGAGGTGAAACCAACATCAGGGTCCTTCTCAGGAGCTGAAAGTGTGGGAATTTTCTTTTTTGTTAATCTTTTTTAAGCTCTCTTAAACACTTTTTTGTAGAAGAAGAAGTCATAGGCTTAATAGTGTCCTTGGAAGTTTTTTATTGGGATTTTTAGGCTGGGGTTTCTTTAATTTATCCTATAAAGAAAAAGGGGTTAGAGAAATAACTGTGAGTAAAGTATAGAAAATTAAATTTAAAGATGAAAATATATCAAGCTGTTGATAATTATTATATATACTATGTAAAAACCTTCAATATTATTAATAATGCAGTATTGAGGTCCTTTATTAAGAAAAAGTTGGAGAAAACTACATTTAAATGTTTAGTGTTGACATTTTAAGTGTTGACATGCATTAAAATTTTGATTCTATACAGTTGGCTTAAAACATTGTATTAATTCTGACAGTTGACCTGTAGACAGTCAGCATTATTGAGGTAAATAACCATTTAAAATATATATATATCTTAATTAAATTAATATTGGGTTCAAAATCTAGACTGAAATTATGCTATTTGGGGTTTGGGCTATAATAAAGTTATATTTATATAACTTTTAAAAATTAAGTAATACACATTGTAATAAGTAGTTCTATTATTACTATATGAAGTTTTGGGGTCCTAATCTTACCATTCTGTAAGTTTAAATTGTTAATCTGTGTTTTTTGCTTATTAGATTAGTGAAGGTGACAAGTTTGCCAGAGTTGGTCTTCTTTTATAGTGGAGCTACTATTAATATTGCATAAACTATGTCATTGTGGGTGCTTAACTTACTCCCCTTGTCCCACTTTTTCTTTTGTGTTGGGTTTCCTTTGTGTTGACTTTAAATGACACTATATAAATCCTAGTTTTAACCTATATAATCTGACTTAATTCAATGTTTAAGGGTTGACCAGAACACGTCCAGTGGCTTCAAATGTATCATAAACCACTAATATAATATAAAACAAAGCTTGAAATTTTTACCCACTATATCTAAAAAACTATGAAACAAAGGGCCAAATATAAATATAAATAACTTATTATAAACAAAGATATTCTGGATTACATGTATTTTTATTAAGAAATTTTATAAACTGTTAATTTAGTTGACATTGTGGAGATTTATTGTTGAAATTGGGCTTAAATTTAAAGTATAATAATTTGGTGTTTTCAATAATGATTTCTTTCTTAGTTTGTGATAATAATTAAGCCCATTCTTATTTGGTGTCAACATTGGCTTTGTTTTATCATTGATTATCAATTCCAACTATGGGATGCAATATGAAAAATTAGTTTATTTATGTCAGGAACCCGTCTGCTCAGAAACATACCACCCAAAAGGTGTATGGCTGCGGATGGGTTCAACCCAGTTATTAGAGAACCAATTGGAAGGGAGACCATCCCCATATGGAACAATTCTCCAATAAAACAATATCAACCCAAAAGGGGATTAAATCTTCCCAACAGGAAGTAAGCTCCAAGATAACTTAGGAGGAAAACAGAAGCCATGGGATGAAATAAAGAAGGACTGGGTGGACTGGCCCCCATGACCTGTGGTTCCTCTATGATTGGGGGATTTGGTGACAGTGGGGTGGCGGTGTACCATACGCCTGGTACCACTTGGCGTCACAACTTGTCCAAGTAATTGGGAGGAGGTGAACCAGAATCAGCTCTGGTTCCAAAAGAAAGGCTTGCAGTAAGGGAATGTACAAGGAGCAACCAAACCAACCTTTTATACCCAAATGGTTCCCATTGGGATGACTTGGGTAGCATCATGGTGTTTGATTTCAGGATTTGAGAGCAGGCAAAAGAAAAATCAACTAGGTTGGTAAATTGACTTTATTAACTGAAAAGTAAAAATACTGGAAAGATGGAGCCTTATATAGGCTGTCAGTGGAAGTCCAATTTATATTTTCAAATGGGAGTTGGAATAATGTTGGGGAAAACTTGGCAGGAGAAGCTTGGAAACTGAATTTGCCATTTAAATACAATATAAGTATTATTTTAGAATCCATGACCCCTGCTAGGCCTCCCCAAACAGCTAGGAGTCATTTTCCCCAGCTGTTGGAGGTACCAGCTTGGGGCACCTTCTGGTGGTTGAACAACCCACCAGAAGGAGAGGCTCTGTTGTTTTGATTAACCAAAACAACTACAGAGCCTCGTTTCTGCTTAACAAAAACCGCTTTTGCATTATAAGCAAAATCACAAAACACAACATTAGGCGTAAGATCTGATTGGTTGTAGGCATCAATTTTGCAAGTTGTCAAAGGTAAGTTGGACTTCAAATTACTAAGTTTGTTTAGAAGGCTATCAGGTGAGCAAAAGGACCCAAGTTTGATCCCTGTATTGGGACCAGAAGAGGCATCTGGACTTGAATTAAGACTATATAAAGGTAATATAGAGCTGGTATTACCAACTAATAACCCACTTTTAGGTTCTGAGTAAAACTCTAAATTGGAACAAGAGTTCCCAGGACCTGGGAAAGTAAAAATTCCATTGTTGTTGCCAGGAAGGATAGTAAAAGCATTCCTGACAATTTAGCACACAGCTAGTAGGCTTTGGCCTAAGTGCCAAATTGAAGTCAACTGTCTGCATGTTAATAACATGTTGACATGCAGACAGTTTAAATGCCAACTTTTCCCTTTATGGCCCCCTGGCAAGGTCCCACAAACAAGAAAACCCTTTGTGTAATATCCAGGAGTGGTGGGTACTATCTGTAACAAGTATGGCAAGAGGTTGTGTGATTCTCACAAAGAGTTGGGAATAGTAAGGAAGGAAACCTATTAAAATGCTTCTGCCTGAGAAGCTAGAGTTACTAATTGTACTGGGCTGTAAGCAGAAAACAGTATGATGTATTTTTTATCAAGCCTAGAACACTAACTCTAAGTTGTTAGTATGGCAGGAAGATCTTAATGTTACTTTTGTAGTAGAGGCAACAAGAAAATAAAATCACTAGGAGTCTGGTTAAAGGCTTATATATTTCAAAGTAAAAGATAAAAGCTCAAGTGCAAAAGTAAGAGGTGATAATAAGTGTGTTTATTGTAAAGAAAGTGTTAGGATACCAGGAGTACTGTGATGCTCCTGAAGGTGAGGGAGGAGTAGAGGCAGGTACCAGCATGGCCCACCAGATGATGAGACCTAACTTTACCAGGTAAGAAAGGGCCTTCCCAGCCACAGACCAGGGTCTAGCTTCTGGCAAGGCATAATCAATCCTGTGAGCGCCAGGTATAGCACTCCCAGGAATTGACTACTCTGTCCAGCAGTGTCAGAATTGGGTGGGGTTGAGATGGTTGGTTTGGGCGTTGGAGGTGGTTCCATTGGGATCAAGTAGGCAACAGGGTTGTTGTATTTGCCATTGAAGATCAAAGGGTATATAGTGATTTCTCTGCCATCACAGAAAATTTGATATGGTTTTTTGGGAGCGTCTGGGCAGGTGTACCACTGCAAGTCTTCCAAGGTTCAGGGTTTGTGATTAGGGTCTTTTGGATACTCAGTGAAGTGCACAGGGCCAAATGGAGCGTCAGGGGGCAATAGTAGTCAAAGGCTTTTGTTTTGTCAGCTGTTGCTTGGCTATCAATTCCTGGGGATGGATGCTGGTGCTTTGGTGATTGCAGATGGAAGAGTATCAAAAATATGTAAGGAATCAGATGGGTGAACCAAAGGTTCATAACAACTTTATTTGGTAAGGATGACAATACAGAACTTTTTCAGGTGCTTCTGACTTATATAATTACTCACATGTAAGTGCCTCTGGGTATTCTTCTGGTGCTATCTGTTTGTCATGGCTTGGAATTTCAGGTTCTGCTATTAGGTTGGCTTCTTCATAGTCATTTTTGGGGTCTTCAGGAACGGTTGTTAGGCTTTTTGGGAGGCCATCTTTGCCTGACTGGCCATTGATTCTGGAAGGTTTGGCTGCAGGGGTCATGGGGTCTTTTTCAATTTTATTGCCATTTTTGGACTGGCTTGACAGGCATTCCTGAGGCAAAAAAACTTGATTAAAAAAGGGATTCCCAATTGGGAACCCAAACTTATCAAAAGGAGGATGGGCTTGAGCTGGGAGTTCTGGGTAGCTAAATTTAGCTTGCCCAGGCCCAGCCAAGCCCACAAAGCTTATGCATAGCTTTTGGGGCCCATTCTGGGCCCCACAGCTACTTCCAGAGCAGGATCAGTTACTTCACCTGGATTTTTGCTTTTTAAAGCAACCCCAGGTGTGGGCAAGCTCCTGCTACCTGCTCCCCCTGCCTGGTGGCTAGGAGTGGGTTCAACCCCTGTAACAGGATTTGAACTTGTTACTTCTGTAACAGAAAGAGATCCAATTTATACTTGGATAATTCCTGACATTAATTAATGTGAAGGTAATTAGAAAGGGAATAAAAATAGGATGAACTACTTTACATCCATTATTAACCCAGAGTCAACTTAATCTGGTAGGGAGATACATATCATGTTTCACCTTGTGGGTGAAAGAGAGTTAGAAGCACAGTCATCACAGGCTGGAAAACTGAAACCCTTCCAGAGTAGTGACAATAAGGTATGTGATCATCATCCAATAAAAGACCTTTTCAGGAGTGTTTTACTGGCTGAAGCTGCCAGCAAAGTTGTCAAAATTTAGTAAGTGGAGGTATATAGAGCAACAGACAGAGTAGAGTGGGGTGACACCAGGGGAGGCCAGGAGCTGCCATATGAAGAATTGAGTTGTGCTGGTTCCTCATAGTAGATTTTCTCAAGCCCTTCTGGTGATGGCCCAAAGGTGGAAGGACCAGGTTGGAAACCTCCAATCCCAAGGCAAGCTGTTGTTACAACCAAGATCACATACCTGCCTGCTAAAATATCTCACAATACACAGGGGGCGCTTTATGAGCCACTCCATGACGTTTCTAACAGCATGGATCAATCTGATGACAATGTCAAATTACAGGCACTATCTCCTAATTATTAGCGCTGCCAATTTGACATGCTGATCCCTGTAGAAGTTATTTCACAGTCCCAAATCTTATATGGAACCCACCACTGTGCCACCCCCCTGTGGCTTTGTGACTTCCCCTTGTAGTATATTAGTCACTATACTGATTAATAAACCTTATCTTATTCTATTTATTCTTGTCCTTTCCATTGGACTGTTGTCTTTCCCAATCAAATATTGAACTCTAATTGGTTCATTTGCAAAAGTGGTAGCAGCAGTAGGTTCACAACCTACCTAAAAAATTCCCCCTAAGAACGGACCAAGTACAGGCTGTATGGCTACTCCCCATCAAGAAAATTTCCTTCCAATTCCTGAGGGAGACATTCCTGAGGGGTATGTTATCTACCAAGACCAGTTGGTACTCACAAGCATGTATAATCAACTCTGCCTTGGGCAGCGCAACGCAAGTGTCACCCTGCCCCAATCAGACCTATCATAACACATGCTAAATCTCCAACTTGAGTATTTTGTGGGTGGTGTCAAAGGAGCTGACATTGTCAGTTGGCTCTATTCTACCAAGACCTGCCTTTGTATCTGTTGAGTGCCTGAGCCCATGTGAGTTGTCACCACTTCTGGGCACCTCACAGGGTCTGCCACGGTATGGTTCAACAACTAGGCCAGCCAAGAACACAAAGTTACTTAAACCATCTTCAGGGACACCTCCAGGTCCTGCTATAGCAAAATTTTCTCACCCATTATAGTGGAGACCCCTCTACTTGCTATCAAACAGACATTCAGTGTACTTGAGTACCTTGAAGCCTGGCAGCAAGCACTTGCTACCATCCCTGAAGCCATCACTGACAGAAATGCAATGCTACTCACCCTCATTGTCAATGGGCTGAAGCCCTGCATCTGTAAATGGGTTCCTGTAGGATGTTGCATCTCTGTCAATTAATGCTACAAGGAAATTGTGGAGGCTAACAATCAGGTCTCAATGGGGTTCCAAAGATATAACAATGCCCTTTCCTAACCTTGTCCTGCGCCTAGCAGCGCTCACAACCAAGTAGGCTGACGCCAATCTTGTCAGCAGGGAAAATGTGGCCAAGCGCTCCTTCAGGAGGAGCTTCATTTGGCCCAGATTGAGGATCTGGGAAAAGCCTGGCGGTTGTAGCTACAAGAGGTTCTGTAATCCCGCTTGACCCACACTCTCAATTTCTCTTTACCAAGAATCCCTGCAACTACAGTGTGCACAAGGTAGAGATCTTAGGTGTGTTCCAAGTCCATATTGATTGCCCTGTCCTCCAAGCCAGCCATTCCTCAAATAAAATCACCTTCTTGGACTAACCCTTTTTTTGTGGGAACACTCACAAACTTTTGGTAGGCACTGGGGCTGATCACACCATGGTTAACCAGGAATTTTCAGATTCTCAGCAATAATACCAAGTACCCAGTCAGTTTAAAGAAGTACATGTGGCCAACTCCCGTAGAGTAGCAATCACTCATGAGACAGTACCCTTCTTGGTAAGGATGGGGAACATCCTAGTTAAGCTCTCTGGGCCAATAATGGCAGGGCTCAACCACAATGTCATTGATGGCCTTGACTGGCTCCAGCATAATTGTCCATACATTGACTGGGATATCTCTGTGATCACAGTCAACAGGAATGGGGTAGGCTTTCAAATCTACCCCACCAAAGATGAACAAGTTAATCCATGACACTGTTTTTGTACAGCACACAGAGACAGGCACCTGTGATTTCAAAGGGGGGACTGGACTTCAATCAGTACTCAGTGGAAGTCATCTGCTCTGAACACATTACATCTCCCCCTTTATCACAATGCCACCACCAACACTAGTATCACTTATTGAGGAATACAAGGACGTCTTTAGCAAGATGCTAGGCCAACTGCCCCCTCCAAGAGAAATAAAACATGATGTCCAGTTACAAGATTTGTTGCCAAAGGCACAGCCCCTCTAATGCTTGACGCCCAAGGAAGAAAAATTCTCTGTTAATACCTTGTGGACTCACTAAATAAGGGCTTCATCCTCCCCTCCCTCTCACTATATGGGGGCTGCAGTCTTCTTTGTAGCTAAGAAAGACAAGTCTCTTTGACTAATAACCAACTACTGTGTCCTAAACAAGGTGACAATTAAGAACAAGTACCCCTTGCTGCTAATTGAAGGCCTATTTGATACACTTTCAGGTGAGAAGGTCTTCATTAAGATTGATCTC
>QTSX02006509.1:246922-257861 GCA_014839935.2 Entomophthora muscae
TGTTTAAGGCAGGACAGCACTAGGAGAGAAAAATATCCAACTGAATTAATGTCTCCTCTGTAGTGGGAGGGAAATCCAGGAAAGGGGGAAAGTTTTGGCTGTAAAAGCCAGCACAAAAAGCTCATCCACAGTGTGGGCAAGGTCCTACCAGTTGCAAAGAGGTTGTGCATTCATGCAACCCACCTTTTTTGTGGCTCTGGTGAATATATCCCTGTCCAGAGCCAGCAGAGGCCCTTGGAATTTTACAGATCTGGGGCCAGGCCACATGGTTAAAACCAGAATCCAGCCAAACCTTGCTACCCAGTATAAAAATATACCTTGAAAGCACCCCAGATCCTATCATCCATCTGGTAAAAAGCCAACAAGAGGCTATTAGCTCCAACCAAGAATTTCCAAACTAGCCACAGATTACAGGGGAACAAGGGTTTTCCCTATTCCCAATGCCCAATTCCAATATTCACCACCCAGACTTTTGGGATCCCCAATTATCTGTTTTTACTCCTACTTGCAAAACTTTGCACAGAAAAACTAATATAAATAAAGGATTCCCTATCAATGATAAGTTGTGCTATCATTGAGATGATATCCCCTCAATTTTATCAGTTAAACTCACTATCTATCAACTAGATTATATTATCCAAATACCCATTCCCCAACCCAGTGGAAAAAACTATCTCATCTTCACAGCTGTGCTCACAGTGTTACAACTGAACCAATAATAGTTCAGTATTTGATTGGGGAAGACAAAAGTCTAATAGAAAGGACAAGAATAAGAATAATAAGATAAATTTTATTGGTCCTTATTATGACTAATATAATATATGAGGAAATTCACAAGGCCACAAAGGGGTGGCACAGTGGAGGGCTCCATATAAGGTTTGGGACTGTGTGTCCGTACTACAGTCATGTTGGGCTGTGGTTTCACAAAGAGGTTAAATTGTGATGAATTTCATAGGTTGAAATTCAAAACAATAGGATTGGCCTTGGAGAGACTTTCCGGCACACTAATGGATTACCCAGGAATCAATTAGGCAGTACTAATTGAGGGCCAAAATGAATAATATGAACAATTCAGATTATGAGACTAGGTGTCTCAAACACAATTTAATAACCAGGAAGGTTAATTAATTAATACCCTTGAATATGATTAATGAAGATTTAATCATAGGGCCAAAAGGGACTTGACTGTGTTGAGTAAAGACTTGTTGTCTTCAAACAAATTGATTAACTGGTAAGGTTAATTAATATATGATGGGAGTTTAATTAATGAGGATTTAATTATATTGTTTAATTGTCTTGACTGTGTCAAAAATTTGGTTAAGGTTAACCAAAAAAAACCCCAAAGTGTGGTTTAAAAGTGCTGTTTTGGAAAAATGATTAGGTTAGAAGGGCTGCTGCGCTGCCTAATTGATCTGTAAAACTTCAAGCTCTGCCCAGTGAATGTTTCAGGCGCCGCCTGGGAAAGTTTCTGGGCTCTGCAGTGGCGCCTAGTTTGAGTTTTGAAGGGTTTTAATGGGGTTTTAATGTGAAAAACATTTAAATGCAAAAAATCCTAAATGCAGACAATGATGTCTAGGGGTGTTGTAAATTGGGCCTTTCTAGTCTTTCTAGGTACTTCTTAGTAGGCTGCTTGCTTTGACAAGAACAAGAAAGGTTGTATTTACAATGGCTTACCACTGATAAGATGACCTTAAGTCTTTAACTATCCAATGAAGGTAAAATCTAAGAGTAGTCAAATATATCACGTAAGTAAGTGTAAAGTAAAAGTATTGTTTATTTGAAAAGATAAAGAGAGTTATATAGTCTGTTCAGTGCTAATGACTCAGAATAATGTCTAATGCCAATTAGCACTGTGGAACTGGAGGGGGTTTGGGGGCTAAGGAAAGGGGTTCAAGGTATTAGGCTCAAGCATCTTCTCAGTTGAGCCACATGTTATAATGGCTATGCTTAGATGCATAATCAACATCAAAGTGTCATACTTCACATCCAAATCCTTGTGAAGAAATAATGAATAATCTAAACTATCTATGCTGAATAGCTATCCTTTTGATAGAATAATCAACATCAATATAGTAAACATCACAACAAGGGGTTTAGGATTGACCAGCTGGTTCCCAGTTGGAAAAAAGATAGCTTGGATCAGGAATATGTATATTCCACAGGGGTTTGGCGCTGGAAGTTTGTAATTCTTCAAGCCAAACAATACATTTCCACAGAAGGAATCAAGTGATTCTGGAATTTATTAGGGCACATTCTTATAGGTTATGAGTGTGAGAATCTTTTTGGTAAAGATCTGAATTGAATGGCGCCGTTATTTCATAAACCATGTGATAGGAATCCAGGTGAGATTCTGGAACCAGAGAGGTATTCAGCCAAATATACCCTAATTGATATATAATGGAAACATGATAATAATAAATAAATATGCTTATTTGTGATAATGGTTGCTTTCCCCTCAATTATTTTATGTTTTTGGCTTTTAAATGAAAGAAGACTACCATGAAATGAAAGAGATGGTCTGTAGCTAAGACTATGGGAAGTGAAAAACGTGGAAGTAATCATCAGATAGCTACAAGTTTAACGCCAAGGTTGATTGCCTGGAATCCAAGATAATTGAAGCTTACATAAAGGATTAAATGTCAAACTTTAAAAGATTCAGACCAAAATAATGAAGAAGCAAGCATGAATTTCCTGGAGCCTCTACAGACCGTTTAATAACTTGCACAGGGATCAGCGTGTGAAATTGGCAGCACTCCTAATTAGGAGATAATGTCTGTAATTCAATATTGCCATCATATTAATCCATTCTGTCAGACATGTCATGGGGCAACTCATTGTGCCCCCTCTGTGTATTGTGAGATACGTTAGCAGACAAGGATGAGATATTGGTTGCAACACCCCCTTACCCCCTGTTTGAAGTCAGGTACTAGGATTAAAACCTGTGGAAGACTTGGAAAGTTCTACACAAAAAGGTTTTGTGGGGAAATGACATAGCAGGGGTGCAAGCAATTGCGGTGGAGGGTCTTTGTGTCCTTGGGCGTCTTTGAATTGATAGGTGCAATTGCCATAGACTGCAGCTATCTTGAAGGGCCTGAGGTAGTTGGGTTCAAGCTTTTCAGAATTAAGATTAAGGGCATAGACAGTGTCACCCACAGCATACATTTATTTGAGGTGTCTAGTCCCCCCTTGATCCATTCTTGCTCTATTTTGCAAGTTTTGACACATTATTGACTCAGAGAGGAGGTATTTATAAGGGGAGACTTTTCAGGAACTGTGGGCCGTAATTTCCCTTGTTCTACTCCTGTCAGACCCTCAAGAGTCCTAAAGGCCAAGACGCTGGGCTGAAACCTGTACCCTGGTTGATCCTGGATTTTAAGATAAGTAGAGAAATGGGGAGATGTTTAATCCAGACAGTATTTGAGTGCTCCTGCAAGAGCTTGGCAATTAGTTGTACCAGGGAGCCATTAAGGCATTCTACGTGTCTGTTGGCTTGGGAGTGATATGGTGTTGTGACCACTTGTTAAAGGGCATTCTTGACGCAGTGTGCTTTCATAACGTTACCTACAGGTTCAGGTCCCCCATTGGTGATGAGACACTTGGGGAGTCTAAACTGCGCCACAATCTCCTTGCCAATGAACCAAGTGATGGTGGTGGCAGTGTGATTGGTGGTTGCCCACACTATGGACCAATGGGTAAAGTAGTCAATAGCCATGATGATGTACTTTTTGCCCAGTTGTTTCTAAGGGAGGGGCCCAAAAATGTCAAGAGCCCATTGTTTTAAGGGTTCCATGGCTTTGATAGACAGGACAGACTTGGGTAGGGTAGATTTGGACGTGTTCTTTTCACACTTCACACATGTTTTGAGGAGGTCCAAGATGTCTTGGCGCATACAAGGCCACCAAACCTTACACTTCATTATTTCAAAGAGGTTACATCCTATGATGTGTCCCAAGGTGCAGTGATAATGCAGTATGATGTCTCCTTGCTGGGTGGTGGGAATGTACAGTGTCTTCTCACCAGTCTCTGCCTGGCAACAAACATTGCCAGCATCAGTGATGAAATGGCTTTTGTTGTCTTTTAATTTTGAGATAGCCGTGGAGTTAAGACCTTTTTAGCAGGTTACTTCAGGATGCAGGTAGAGCATTGGCCAGTCCAGGTCTAGGCCGTTGTCCCCTGTTATCAAGATTGACAATTCTTTCCCTCTGGAAACCCAGGCCCGGGAGCAGGATTCAAACCCCAGCCCTGGATCCCTACAGGCCGCTGGGCCTATGGACCGTTGGGCCGCCCGCCCGTGTTTTTTGGGGATCAAACCCCTGCAAGCTGAGGCTCCTGTGAATTCCCAAAGCCAGAATACCGACACCAGCCCAACCATAGTGGTGCCCAAAGAGGAGCCTCTCAAATTGCCTAATGAAGGCAGAGATAGCGCCTATGTAAGCTTCATGAGTTTGAAGTCCTCTCAAGCAACCAATCAGGAGCCTACCCAGGAAAGAGGCATGGGCCCGCGGCCTGGCCCCATGACCACAACGCTAAATCAAGACAATCAGGTAGCCAAATTGAGATTTTTGACCAATGAAAGAACTCCTGGGCTGAGCACCATTTTGCTGCTTTCAGACCCAAGTACCCAATTCCCCCAGCCCAGCTTTCCCCAATGCCCTGATGAACCCATGGAAAATGTTAAGTTTGGAGGTGGGGTGCTATATAGACCCAAGGACCCCGCGCTCCAAACTTATTGCCATTTTTGAATAAAGGTTATGTTACTTTGGCTCATACAGCTATTACCATATTTTGTATTTGCCGTTTATAAGTTAAGTTTGAGATCCCCCAGCCCTCCTGCCCCTCTGCCTGTAGTTTTCTGTCCACCTGGTGCTCCTTTTGGGCCCATTCATTTTACTGATTGCCCATTAAAGCCCAAATATAAGGATTACACACCAGAGAAAATCATCAAACTTGTCCCATTAGCCCGCATCCAATCTGCCATCAAATACAACTGCCAAGGCCCGTGGATATTCTCTACCCCCAAGTTATTTAGAGGAAAATTCAACTACCTCCCGGCCTACAACGTTTATATGGAACCACCTGTAACACCAAA
This sequence comes from Entomophthora muscae, assembly GCA_014839935.2. NCBI lineage: Eukaryota > Fungi > Entomophthoromycota > Entomophthoromycetes > Entomophthorales > Entomophthoraceae > Entomophthora > Entomophthora muscae. The sequence goes on from QTSX02006509.1 coordinate 252,012, forward strand.
ACTAATGCCAGCCTCTTCCCCCAACCTGCCAACCAACCATATCAGCAAGCTTTTTGGTATAGTGTACATCACCCTTACTGGGGTGGTGGACACCATTGTACCAGCCGCTGGCCCGTGGTCTTGGTTGGGGAAGTCTGCTTCTTACCTCTTAAAGTTAGCCCCTCTCTTGTGGTGGGCCCTGCCCGCAAAAAACCCGGCCCAAGTTACCTCCAAAACCGGCAGGCAGCCGCCTGAGAGTGGGTCCCTGACACCTGTGATGAACACTACATATAATATGGAGAGGGTGTTGGCTGTGACAAGCTTTTTCCCAGGTTTGTATTCAATGCACAATTGATATGAGAACAAACACTTGACCCATCCTGATTAATGCCAAGTTAAGTATGACTGAGTGTTGACGTACTGAAGCAACTTGTGGTCTGTTAGGACGCGGGCTGGAAAAGTGGCGCCTTCCAGGTAATAGCACCATTTCTTGATGCATTGCACAATTTCTGCTAACTCTTTGTCATGTATGGGGTAGCGTTGCCCTGAATTGGTAAGTTTTCTGGATTTTTAGGCCACAGGAAGGAAGTCACCCTTGTAAATTTCCACTTTTAGTAAATCCTCTATGGCCCTGTCAGAGGCGTCAGTATTGAGTTTGTACTGGTGATTATGATTGGGGAATTGTAGTACAGGTGTGTTTGCAAGCCTTTACTTCAATGTCTTAAAGGCTTGATCTTGGACAGGGGTCCATTGGATGCGTTGTTTGGTGTTTAGGAGCTCAGTGAGAAGTTTAATTAGTTCCCTGCAACTGGGGATAAACTTGCGCACATAGGCAATCATGCCTAGGAATATACACACCTGGCCCACGTTGGTGGGAAGTGACATGCTTGTATTGCTTTTATCTTGGCAGGGTTGGGCTTTATCCCTTGGGCAGAGATAGTGTGTCCCAGGAATAGAAGCTCCAATTGGAGGAATTCACATTTGGAAGGCTTGGCTTTTAACTGATAGTTACAAAGGGTGTTGAGTACAGCACAAAGGTGTTGGAGATGTGTGGTTTGGTCTTGAATGAAGAAAAAAATGTTGTCAAGATACATAAAAAAACATTTTCAAATCAGGTCTTCAAAGGCTTTATCCATCAACATATAAAAGGTGGAGGAAGTGTTGGTCATTCTTAAATTCATGACACAACACTCAAACAACGTTTAGCGTGTGCAAAAGGCAGTTTTTGCCTTATACCCGGGTGCAATACAGACCTGATTATACCCTGCAGTGAGATCAATCTTAATGAAGACCTTCTCACCTGAAAGTGTATCAAATAGGCCTTCAATTAGCAGCAAGGGGTACTTGTTCTTAATTGTCACCTTGTTTAGGACACAGTAGTTGGTTATTAGTCAAAGAGACTTGTCTTTCTTAGCTACAAAGAAGACTGCAGCCCCATATAGTGAGAGGGAGGGGAGGATGAAGCCCTTATTTAGTGAGTCCACAAGGTATTAACAGAGAATTTTTCTTCCTTGGGCGTCAAGCATTAGAGGGGCTGTGCCTTTGGCAACAAATCTTGTAACTGGACATCATGTTTTATTTCTCTTGGAGGGGGCAGTTGGCCTAGCATCTTGCTAAAGACGTCCTTGTATTCCTCAATAAGTGATACTAGTGTTGGTGGTGGCATTGTGATAAAGGGGGAGATGTAATGTGTTCAGAGCAGATGACTTCCACTGAGTACTGATTGAAGTCCAGTCCCCCCTTTGAAATCACAGGTGCCTGTCTCTGTGTGCTGTACAAAAACAGTGTCATGGATTAACTTGTTCATCTTTGGTGGGGTAGATTTGAAAGCCTACCCCATTCCTGTTGACTGTGATCACAGAGATATCCCAGTCAATGTATGGACAATTATGCTGGAGCCAGTCAAGGCCATCAATGACATTGTGGTTGAGCCCTGCCATTATTGGCCCAGAGAGCTTAACTAGGATGTTCCCCATCCTTACCAAGAAGGGTACTGTCTCATGAGTGATTGCTACTCTACGGGAGTTGGCCACATGTACTTCTTTAAACTGACTGGGTACTTGGTATTATTGCTGAGAATCTGAAAATTCCTGGTTAACCATGGTGTGATCAGCCCCAGTGCCTACCAAAAGTTTGTGAGTGTTCCCACAAAAAAAGGGTTAGTCCAAGAAGGTGATTTTATTTGAGGAATGGCTGGCTTGGAGGACAGGGCAATCAATATGGACTTGGAACACACCTAAGATCTCTACCTTGTGCACACTGTAGTTGCAGGGATTCTTGGTAAAGAGAAATTGAGAGTGTGGGTCAAGCGGGATTACAGAACCTCTTGTAGCTACAACCGCCAGGCTTTTCCCAGATCCTCAATCTGGGCCAAATGAAGCTCCTCCTGAAGGAGCGCTTGGCCACATTTTCCCTGCTGACAAGATTGGCGTCAGCCTACTTGGTTGTGAGCGCTGCTAGGCGCAGGACAAGGTTAGGAAAGGGCATTGTTATATCTTTGGAACCCCATTGAGACCTGATTGTTAGCCTCCACAATTTCCTTGTAGCATTAATTGACAGAGATGCAACATCCTACAGGAACCCATTTACAGATGCAGGGCTTCAGCCCATTGACAATGAGGGTGAGTAGCATTGCATTTCTGTCAGTGATGGCTTCAGGGATGGTAGCAAGTGCTTGCTGCCAGGCTTCAAGGTACTCAAGTACACTGAATGTCTGTTTGATAGCAAGTAGAGGGGTCTCCACTATAATGGGTGAGAAAATTTTGCTATAGCAGGACCTGGAGGTGTCCCTGAAGATGGTTTAAGTAACTTTGTGTTCTTGGCTGGCCTAGTTGTTGAACCATACCGTGGCAGACCCTGTGAGGTGCCCAGAAGTGGTGACAACTCACATGGGCTCAGGCACTCAACAGATACAAAGGCAGGTCTTGGTAGAATAGAGCCAACTGACAATGTCAGCTCCTTTGACACCACCCACAAAATACTCAAGTTGGAGATTTAGCATGTGTTATGATAGGTCTGATTGGGGCAGGGTGACACTTGCGTTGCGCTGCCCAAGGCAGAGTTGATTATACATGCTTGTGAGTACCAACTGGTCTTGGTAGATAACATACCCCTCAGGAATGTCTCCCTCAGGAATTGGAAGGAAATTTTCTTGATGGGGAGTAGCCATACAGCCTGTACTTGGTCCGTTCTTAGGGGGAATTTTTTAGGTAGGTTGTGAACCTACTGCTGCTACCACTTTTGCAAATGAACCAATTAGAGTTCAATATTTGATTGGGAAAGACAACAGTCCAATGGAAAGGACAAGAATAAATAGAATAAGATAAGGTTTATTAATCAGTATAGTGACTAATATACTACAAGGGGAAGTCACAAAGCCACAGGGGGGTGGCACAGTGGTGGGTTCCATATAAGATTTGGGACTGTGAAATAACTTCTACAGGGATCAGCATGTCAAATTGGCAGCGCTAATAATTAGGAGATAGTGCCTGTAATTTGACATTGTCATCAGATTGATCCATGCTGTTAGAAACGTCATGGAGTGGCTCATAAAGCGCCCCCTGTGTATTGTGAGATATTTTAGCAGGCAGGTATGTGATCTTGGTTGTAACAACAGCTTGCCTTGGGATTGGAGGTTTCCAACCTGGTCCTTCCACCTTTGGGCCATCACCAGAAGGGCTTGAGAAAATCTACTATGAGGAACCAGCACAACTCAATTCTTCATATGGCAGCTCCTGGCCTCCCCTGGTGTCACCCCACTCTACTCTGTCTGTTGCTCTATATACCTCCACTTACTAAATTTTGACAACTTTGCTGGCAGCTTCAGCCAGTAAAACACTCCTGAAAAGGTCTTTTATTGGATGATGATCACATACCTTATTGTCACTACTCTGGAAGGGTTTCAGTTTTCCAGCCTGTGATGACTGTGCTTCTAACTCTCTTTCACCCACAAGGTGAAACATGATATGTATCTCCCTACCAGATTAAGTTGACTCTGGGTTAATAATGGATGTAAAGTAGTTCATCCTATTTTTATTCCCTTTCTAATTACCTTCACATTAATTAATGTCAGGAATTATCCAAGTATAAATTGGATCTCTTTCTGTTACAGAAGTAACAAGTTCAAATCCTGTTACAGGGGTTGAACCCACTCCTAGCCACCAGGCAGGGGAGCAGGTAGCAGGAGCTTGCCCACACCTGGGGTTGCTTTAAAAAGCAAAAATCCAGGTGAAGTAACTGATCCTGCTCTGGAAGTAGCTGTGGGGCCCAGAATGGGCCCCAAAAGCTATGCATAAGCCTTTGTGGGCTTGGCTGGGCCTGGGCAAGCTAAATTTAGCTACCCAGAACTCCCAGCTCAAGCCCATCCTCCTTTTGATAAGTTTGGGTTCCCAATTGGGAATCCCTTTTTTAATCAAGTTTTTTTGCCTCAGGAATGCCTGTCAAGCCAGTCCAAAAATGGCAATAAAATTGAAAAAGACCCCATGACCCCTGCAGCCAAACCTTCCAGAATCAATGGCCAGTCAGGCAAAGATGGCCTCCCAAAAAGCCTAACAACCGTTCCTGAAGACCCCAAAAATGACTATGAAGAAGCCAACCTAATAGCAGAACCTGAAATTCCAAGCCATGACAAACAGATAGCACCAGAAGAATACCCAGAGGCACTTACATGTGAGTAATTATATAAGTCAGAAGCACCTGAAAAAGTTCTGTATTGTCATCCTTACCAAATAAAGTTGTTATGAACCTTTGGTTCACCCATCTGATTCCTTACATATTTTTGATACTCTTCCATCTGCAATCACCAAAGCACCAGCATCCATCCCCAGGAATTGATAGCCAAGCAACAGCTGACAAAACAAAAGCCTTTGACTACTATTGCCCCCTGACGCTCCATTTGGCCCTGTGCACTTCACTGAGTATCCAAAAGACCCTAATCACAAACCCTGAACCTTGGAAGACTTGCAGTGGTACACCTGCCCAGACGCTCCCAAAAAACCATATCAAATTTTCTGTGATGGCAGAGAAATCACTATATACCCTTTGATCTTCAATGGCAAATACAACAACCCTGTTGCCTACTTGATCCCAATGGAACCACCTCCAACGCCCAAACCAACCATCTCAACCCCACCCAATTCTGACACTGCTGGACAGAGTAGTCAATTCCTGGGAGTGCTATACCTGGCGCTCACAGGATTGATTATGCCTTGCCAGAAGCTAGACCCTGGTCTGTGGCTGGGAAGGCCCTTTCTTACCTGGTAAAGTTAGGTCTCATCATCTGGTGGGCCATGCTGGTACCTGCCTCTACTCCTCCCTCACCTTCAGGAGCATCACAGTACTCCTGGTATCCTAACACTTTCTTTACAATAAACACACTTATTATCACCTCTTACTTTTGCACTTGAGCTTTTATCTTTTACTTTGAAATATATAAGCCTTTAACCAGACTCCTAGTGATTTTATTTTCTTGTTGCCTCTACTACAAAAGTAACATTAAGATCTTCCTGCCATACTAACAACTTAGAGTTAGTGTTCTAGGCTTGATAAAAAATACATCATACTGTTTTCTGCTTACAGCCCAGTACAATTAGTAACTCTAGCTTCTCAGGCAGAAGCATTTTAATAGGTTTCCTTCCTTACTATTCCCAACTCTTTGTGAGAATCACACAACCTCTTGCCATACTTGTTACAGATAGTACCCACCACTCCTGGATATTACACAAAGGGTTTTCTTGTTTGTGGGACCTTGCCAGGGGGCCATAAAGGGAAAAGTTGGCATTTAAACTGTCTGCATGTCAACATGTTATTAACATGCAGACAGTTGACTTCAATTTGGCACTTAGGCCAAAGCCTACTAGCTGTGTGCTAAAT
>QTSX02006510.1:0-256427 GCA_014839935.2 Entomophthora muscae
CCTTTTCAATACTGTTCCTGGTGTCTCCAGACTGCCCCTGCTTCTTGGCTCTTGTCCCCCTGTCTATTGCTGCCAACATCAACACCCATTTTACTATAAATGAAGAGCTTCAGAAGAGTAGGCTTCAAGCCAAAGTTCTAGGCAATTCCCTGCCTTCAGATATATCTTTAAATTTTAAGCCCTTTCACTTAGAATTGTTTAACTTTAAAGATTTTTAGATTCAAATTGGGATTAGCTCAAACTGACCTTCTTCTAGTTTGATATGGGATTGTTAGGTAACAAGCATTAGGCTTGCTGTATCTAGCTTTTCATCTAAAGAATCTTCCAATAGTTATATTATCAATTTGCAGATGGTGAATACCCAAGTATTGATATCCCCTTGGTAACAAATAGATCTTTATCAGTCACCTTATCAAATCCTTATTTTTTTTGGGGGGGTTTAAATCCCACTACACCTTTTGTAGCCCATTACAAGCTTTTAGCCCATCCTAACAAAGCTGTGCTACAAACCCTCCCTACCTTTTTGTATCTCCTGGATTGAAAGCCAAACATCCTGCAGGCCCGAGTTTATCCCCCGCCATCATGGGCAAGACCTTACACTGGCTAAGGAGTTTGATATCTTCACCCCAAACAAAATATCCTGCCTCACAGCCTACTTATCTCAATCCTTCCCATAAGATCTTCAATCACACAATGGTTGGGCCTGACACATTGGGTGCTTGAAAGGTTTGGGGACCTCCCCCCTCAGATGGAAGGGTTCCTGAACCTTTACGGGTTGAGAACAGGCCATTGCCAATACTGGCACCCATAAAAAAGGACATATTAGAGCCCCTCTTCTACCTGTGAATCACAGTATGGTGCACCCCACCACCCTGGCTCATTAAAGGTGATCATCTCTAGGGGAATCCCCACCATTGCCTCCTCATCAGTAACATCCTCCTAATTTGAGGGTCTCTACCACATCCAACCAACTACAAGAAGCTCTCACTCTGCTTCACCCTGGCACATCTAAGGTACTTCCCTGGTACCAGTTGATCTACAGGGGCAGAGAAGTTTCAGGTTACTGGCAAGCAACCGTCTGAGATACCTGGGGATATCTTGAATACCCCCACATCAATCAGGACAGGAGCAAGGGGAGAATCCAGATACTGATCCCTCCATCTCCCCTGATAAAGGGATCCAGGTTGGGACCCATCCAGGTTCCTGGGAAGAGGTCCTGGCAGGCATCACCCACCATCAGGCCCTTGGGCTCTGTGGCAATGATAGGACAGCTCCATCCAACAGCTGATCCTCCTCTCCAGGAGAGCTGGAAGGGTTGCCAGCAGTATAGCCCAGCCACTGTCCCGTGCACAGGCTAAAGCACCGGCCGTGGCCTAGCAGCATGATCCACTGGTCAACTTGGCAGGGGTGAAAATGAATGTATAGACTATGGTCAAATACTCCAACAGCTCATATGGCCAGGCACAAACAATAATAGTTAGAGCAAGGGATGATAGGTTTATTCATGGATATGAGGTGGAGCATGGATAGCCATAGTAGGCTGGCAAGATGGCAAAGGGTATCTAGGGGTATCCTGATTGTTCTCTGCGGTAGCAGATGGAGGAAGTTTTAGGGGATGGGGTTACTACAGGGGTGCCTTTATAGCCATCCCTGTTGGTGTTTCAGAGGAGGTTGTTGGATCTGAAGCTGGGGTGTGGAGGGGGCTTGACCACACTTTGTTAGCCGCCATGGGAGGTGAGCTCAAGCCAATTCCTGAGCCAAGGGGTTTCCCTGGTGGCTCAGAGCTGATGGTATCTCCAGCAGCATTTCTGTCATCTGCTGCAGCTGCTATCAAGGTCTGTTGTTAGATCAAGCCTCCTGCTTCAGCGACAGAGTTCATTGGGTTCTCCAGCCCCATAGTAAGCATGGTAGCTCTGCCTTGTGACTGAAACCAATCTTTTCTAGCAACCAGGGCTGCTGTTGGTCAACCCTGACAGACCTGTCCTCTTTTTGCGTCCCATGCCCAGACATCTTTGCAATGAGCATACATTTCCTGTGGGATCTGCTCCTATTTCTATCAAAAAAGGTTGGGCTTGTTTTGATGCGGGACTTTCATTATGGCCTGAACCAATCTTGTTTATCTCAGCAGGGTTCAAAACTACTGTCCCTTATTTGATATAGGGGTAGAGTTCTATATAGTATCATGAGAAGCCACATACCATCCATGTATGCCATGGCAGATTTGGGGCATGTCCAAGTAGTGTTCCTTGTAGGGGTTGACATGTTTGATCCCATACAGCCTGATAGTGTGGTAGGAGTATGGCTGTGGTATCCCACTCCTGGACAAAACCTGGATTCTGTCTGAAGTTTCTGAAAATGTGGAAGGTGATATAGTTTCTATTCAAAGCGGATTTTAGATCCGATCTTCCAGAATGCCGGAAAAAAGAAGATCTTTGGCTGAGGGTGGGACGCTGCAGCCCTGGGTAGGAGTGCCTCTGATTATTTGATAGCTGGGTTGACTTGGGAGAAAAAATTCCTGGGAGGGAGTGGTTGTAGATGCTGCAACAGCTGGTGAATAAGGTTTATTATAACTAGAGGGCTTAGCCTGAGTAAATGGTGGATTATGGAGCGGGGTGGCCATATCCATTGCAAGCAGTGGACTGACGATCATGGTCTTGGAATAAACTATAATTTCCCCATCTTGAATTGATGTGTTGTGATTGACTCTCCCTTTGAAAAGCCAGGATGCTGCAGGAGAGGTTGGGGTTTCTGAGCTGAGCATAAGTCAAGAAAAATATTAAAGCCAAGCCCTAGACTCCTCCATGGAGTTATCAAAGGTTCACCCAACTGATACCCTAGGGGGAGAGGGTGGGATATCTTTCATTGCTTTCACTTGGGAAGCTGTTTCCTTGATAGTTGGTTATAAACCTATCTGGTTTAGGGGTATAGATCTGAGCTGGTTCTAATGGATACCGAGGTAGGAGATCAGCTTCGGAGAGAACCTTCCCAGTACAGTAGCTTTATAACCTGGTGAGATAAACGAAACAAGTTAAACTGAAGCGGAATCAAAACAGCTTAAATGAAATTGAAATCCAAGGGATTTATATTGAATTGCGAAGGTTGGATCCTCCTCTATTTCGTGCTAAGCTGACTTGGTTTCGTTTATCTCAACAGCTCTTAAAACTACTGTACCGCTAGCCTACAGGGACAAGGATGTAGTAGGCTGCTTGGTGATAAAAAGTTACGTCTTCCTTCGATCTATTTTAATCTCGTCTCTTCCTTATCTAATTTATATAAATGGGTATTGATAACAGTTGTCCATATGGGATTAGAATGGTTTATTAATGGTTATAAGAGCTGGAGCTAGCACTTGGGGGTTTGATCTCTTCAGGGTCGTAGCAGTAGTCGTAATACTCCTGACATTCCTCATACTCGTCGTCAGGATAAGGTACTTCAGCTTGAGCTGCGATGGCATCTGAGGATCCCCCCGTTCTACTTCTGGTGGACGCGGCATGCCCTTGGCTGGAGGATGGGGGAGAGTAGGGCGGGGGTGATGCAGAGGGTCGGTAAGCCAACTCCTGGCGCCGAGTCAGCGAACCCTCGGTTTTCAAGGATCCCACAAGGCTCAGCCCAGCAAGGAGTGTGAACAATGATTTCATCTACCCTAGTGGGATCAAAGGCTTCGGCTTTTATACCCGAGCCCAGGGGTTTTTAGGTGCGACTTTTTAATGGTACTCTGGCATGATTTGAGTTGGCGGGTTAGTTGTATTCGCATGGGCGAATGATTTTTAATAGTACCCTTTCAAAAAGATATTTCCAACTGTGAATATTTAATGGGGTGAAAACTAGGGAGTACATATTCGCATGGCCCATCATTTGATTTACATAATCCGTGGTCAAGGGTCAAAGAAACCTTGGGCTTGAATGTTATGCATTGAAAAGTTACTTTCCTTAAATAAACACTAAATTAAGCCATTCTATTGAGTCTATAGGTTGATAAGCCATATAGCACGTCAGAGATTGAAATATGCTGCAAGCGTTAAGCCTTGGATTGTTAAATTTGCAAGAAGCAATGTATCAATTGAGCAACTATAGATATTGGGTGAAAACCAAGCCTAAAGCGTAGAATCAATGAAATCAATTGCACTTTACTGCATCCACCCATTTAAATTTCAACAGGTTTCCAAGCCAGCATACATTTCTAGTATAAGTGGTGAACCTCCCTAAACCCTTTGATTGACAAGGAGTTGTCTGATGGAACTATCAACTGTACCAAGCTCTGACGATCTCGGTTCAAGTAAGACCTTGTCTTCAATCCATTGGCTTTAATAGGGGTAACACTCAACCTGCAAATCTATCCAACCGCCAAACAGGCCTGATACAAGGTGAAATCCAAACATTTACATGCTCATTTAAAAATACAATTCCTTCTAACAATAAATATTTAAATGTCCCTGACCAGCTAAACTTAATATCACTTTTTGATCTTTAACCCCTTACCAAGAAATCTATCCAAGCAGCATGTCCATAAAAACAAGATATTCCATACACACCAGTACCTCTATTTTATCTGCTACATACTATGTATCACTTAGCAAAAAACCTTCTCGGTGGAATCCAAATTCAAAGGTGTCAAAGTTTTTACATGCTTTATTTTAGCAAGCATATATTTATTCAAATCAAAATTCCAAAGCACTATAGACATTTTAAACCGAAATAATCCATTCTCCCAACTTTACATGGGTTGAACTTTAGCTCCCCTCCCAGGCCCAAATCTAGGTATGCCAGTACTAAGTAAAATATATACTTACATAGGCTTTGGAAAAGATAAAAGCCTTGCTCAGAAAACAGGTGCTGGAACGAATCAACTTTGATCAAAGAAACATGATGGAGAAAGGTAAGCCTGAAACCTCCACAGCCATATGAAATGCCATAAACCCTCTTCACTGAAGGTCTGGTGGCACAATCCGGCCTGACCATCCCCCTCAAACCATTACTTCAAAGGATGGAGCTTAGCAGTTAAACTAGGTCAGCCGCTTATAGGTACTCTCCATCTCATAAAAAGGTTGCTTACCCAATGGCAACCAAGTCGCCCTGGGCTCAATACCCAACACGGGAAGGCCCTAAGCTTACACCTGAACCTCAGCATTAGACATACCTTGATCAGAAGACCAACTTTTGGTTGCAACAGTCACATCTTATAGTACCCTGATATGCCTCAGCTTAAAGGTGGGATAGTTCCCTTTAGATGTTTAATCACCAACCCTTAGCTAGTAAAAACTCGATCTCTGGGCGCCATGTTTTTTGGGCAACCGCCAGAATTAACTCATTCCGCAAGTCAACTTACTATATGTCAATAATCAGAATTAAAAATACTTTAATGTCAACAGCATGAAAAGTCAGAATTAAGTTTTAACTCATGCAGACTACTAAATGTCAACACTTTTTTAATAAGCAGAAACCTGTTTCCTGAATATTTTACTTAATAAAAATTAAGCTTCAAGATATTTTTTAGGGTAATGTGACAACATAGATTTTAAAAAGTCCATAAAAATTATTCATGACAATTAAAAAAATTCATAAAAATAGACTTTTATTGTATTTTACTATGAAATTAGCTATCTTTACTATAATAAATTTTTCCCACTTATAAAAACAAAAAAAATCCAATACACAAAAAGATACTAATATAAAAATTTACATATTATAGCAAAATATAACAATCAGAAACAGTAATATAAAGTTTTTTCTATATTGAAAACTACAAAAAACATACAATTTACTAGTAAAATACCAATATAGGTCATGTAATACAGTCTAAAGCATCAAACTATCAATAGAAAATCAATGATTTTATAAAAACAGTACCATAAATTATTAATGAGTTATTTAGAATAACTATTTATTTAAAAATATTATACTTAATATATAAAAACTATATAAAAAATTATGCAATACTCAATAAATTTAATTGAAAGCTAGACTGTGATCACCTGGTTGCCATTAAGAACTGTGGCAATCTTCTTGATGTATTCCCCAATCTCTGAAAGCTTATATTTGGCCTTGACAACTTCCTTGATCTTCTCTTGATATTGTTTCTCTTTGGTGGTTCTCTTTTTCTTGGATGGGCGGTTCTCAATATCTCTGATGGATGCAGCAGTCTTCCCCTGTTGGACTTTGAGGTGCTCATAGAAGGTGTTGTATCTGGGCTTGATTCCAAAGTAGGACTTGATATGCTTATGCCAGCCCTCCAAAGATGAATTAGTTTTCATCTCATCCTTAAGAACTGCCTGGTAGCAGTTCCAGTTGGCTTTGGCTCTGGGCTTGCTCCAGCGCTTAGTGACCTTACGTCCAATCCACTGTGGTTCATAATATTCAATGAAAGGGTAGAAGGTATCATCATGTTTCTTGGAATATGGATCATGGCATAGGAGGTCAAAGGCTTGTCCAGTATGCTCTGGCTTTACAAAGGCTAGTGCTACAAACTGCTGAATTAAGAACTTGTACTTTCCTGATGTATCTAGATGGTGGAGCTTGCTGAGCTCAGGTAGACCCTTTAGTTGCCTGTTGACAGCCTGTCAATAATGGAAAAAACACCCCTGGACCTCTCCATCAAAGGTGTTTACAAAAGCGTTATACTGGGCAGTTTCATAGTCCATGATTATAGTTGAGGGTCCAAGTGCTTTATCTTGAGCTTCTTTTTCTGCAGCAAGAGTGGCTTCATCCTTTTCATCATCATCTGGATTGGCTCTAGTGTTATGGCCAGGGGGACTCTTTCTATTACTGGGTAGGGCTTTGATGCCCTCCTGAAGGATTTTAAAGGCCCTTGTATAGATCTCTTCTGTTGCCCCAGGAAGAAGAAAGTAGGCAAATGGGAGTACCTTGCCTTCAATAAGGGAATGTACAACCCATAGTTGGTAAAAAAGGTGGGGGCATACTGCAAAGGTACTATCACATAACCAGGTCTCTGAATCCCTCAACTTCTCCAGGTTCTATTGTATAGCATAGCATATAATTATTGCCTCTGCTGTAGGCCCATCATCATGTAAAAGGAATACCTCATCACTATTGAACATCTTTAACTCCTCTGTCAAGACTAACTCTCCTTGGACCATGGCAGATTTCTTATGGGGGAATAGATCACAGTGTTTATCAACTATGTACTTTACCAACTGATCGCGGTCAGGGATGAGCTTCAGGTTCTCATTACTTGGGTGTGTGGTGTCCTTAAATGCCAGATCAGAAGCCTTGACATCTTTGGAGACTGGGACCATTTTGTAGAGGTACCACTTTAGAAGCTTTTTGATAAGATTAATTGGAGCATTGCATGTGTGCTCTCCTTTTTCATAGTGACTTTATCCCATCCTTCTGTGTTGATCCTGACAGCACAGCTTCTATCTTCACACGCATAATTCTTTCTTCTTCCTGCTCTCTTCTGATTGTTGCAATTGAAAACATAGCCATCACAGACTAAACTTGCACCTCCTTTGACAGACATTAGAGGGGGAAACCGAGGGAACTTCTTTGAGAGCTTAAACTCTTCTTTGACGTTACATATATTGTGAACCTTTAGGGGATCCCATGGGCCAATTGGTGCTTGATGATAGTCAGACAGGTAATCATCAGGATCTTCTTTATTGACACTTGATGAGGAGGATGGAGGTGCAGGTTCATTGAGCGGTGGAGGGGAATTATCTGGAGTTGGATTCTTGCGCTTTTTGGACTGGCATGAGCTTGATTCCTTGGGGCTTGATTCATCTGGGCTTGAATGGGGCTCTGGACTCTTGGGTATCTTTTTTATTCCTTGCTTGTTTAGTGGAACCTCATCTCCTTCTGATTGGTACCAGCTTGGAGAAGAGAAGGGGGCAGGGGAGGGCTCTTTGCTTTCAGGGTCTGGGGTCTTCTCCTTTGTCTTCTGTTTTGCTGAAGGCTCTTTGGCTGGTTTTTTGTTGGGGTAGGGACTTTGGGCCTTTCCAGAGGCTTTGGGTACTTTCTTGGTTGACTTGGGGTTCTTTTGTGGCTTCTTGGAAGATTTGTCCTACAATAATTAGAGTAGAGTTCATAAAGTAAGAATAATCATGTGAGACATGAATAAAATTAAATAATAATCACTTGTTTAAAACTTTATTATTAAGTAAATAATTTATAGAAGTATAGAAAGTAATTTTAGAGCTAGTTTATTAGTAAAGAATAGAAAAAACCCATGTTTAAATAAAAAGTCAACATTCTGGTAGTCACAATAGTCAAAAATATTTAATTTAGTTTGTCAGCATAAAAAAACGCTTTAATTTAGACATTGACATACTGAAAGTCAGCATTAAAGTGGAAAAACACTATGTAAATCACTTATAAAGCTTGGTTAATATTTCCTGGGGTTGGTTTTTTAAGTCCAAAATTGATTATTTTTAAATTTAAAAAATTTAAAGATTTGCATATGTAACTTATGAAAACTAAATTATAGGGATTGTAGAGGGAAGTCAAAAGTATAGCCCTGGGTACTTTGGCCTGAATTGCCATACCATTGTATGTGTGCTTTTTGTTAAGCGGCAGTGTTTTACTAATAAAAAAGTGAAGGTGTCAATATTCAGGCAGTCAGCGTTCTTTTATAGCAACTCTTCTATTAAATCTTGCTTAAATTATGTCACTTTGTTTGCTTAGCAAAACCCCTTTGTTGAAATTTAGGCAACATGTCAATTTGATACAAAGTTGACATTATAATTACATATATAATTTCTAGTTTTAACATGTGTTTTGGCTCAAGTGGACTTCCGGAAATAAGCTATAGTTTATCCAGTGAGTTTAAAATAACAGTAAATATCTAAATAATACAAAGAATGCTCTGAAAATTGGCATATGTCTTTTTTCAATGCTTATCTTATTATTTATTTAATAAAAACAGTAGTATAAAATATAAAAATAGTTATTTTTAGAATATTATATAATTTATTAAGAAACTCATGGATTCTTATTTGGGGTTGACATCCAGATATTGCTTACTGGAGTTGACCTTAATGTAAAAGTACAAAGAAACTTACATTTTCATAGTAAATTATATTAGTTTTTTGGCTTAAAATTAAGCCTTTGTTTAAATGGTGTTGACATTATGTCTGTTCCTTTTTAATTTTGTAATTCTGACTTAATAATTCACTATGAAAAATTAGCTTAGTTTTGGAAATGCCCAATTCTGGCAGATAAATACTAAAATAATGTCAACTTACTGAATGTTGATAAATTGTTGACATTCAGTAAGTTGACTTGCAAAATGAGTTAATTCTGGTGGTTGCCGTTTTTTGGGGGCTTTGCCAGTCATTAAAGGAGGCAATGGGGTTACCAGTCCTGAAGCTGATTGGGGGAAATTTATTTCAGGCCAAAATATTCTTGCATTAGCACGTAAACACATTCCTGGGTACTGTAAAAGGACTTTGCTTAAAAATAAGGGGGTTGGTTGGGATTGAAAGCTCTTTAAACAATTCAAGGGAGTTTAATTCTGCTCAAAAGATGGTGTATAGAGCTGATCTTGGTACCAGGTCCAAGATTTATTACCAGTGAATAGAGGGAAAGATATCAACCATTGGTATCTGATGGTATGAGATGATCAAACCAATCATTAAGAAAGAACCAGTACCAAAGCTCTTGATGCACCCAGCTCTGAGTAGAAATATCAAGTTTAAATCAAGGGGTAAGCAACCCCAGAAAAACATGCTGAGAGAATAAACCATCCCCCATTCTAGGGTTGGGAGTTTTTAGATAAGCCTAGCCTACTATCAATTACATATAGGGAGATAATAAAAGTATACCATCACACCTCAATTATATAGATAATTTCACTAACACCTTTTTACACCAAGCCACCATCTGATCCAAAGACTCATCTGCTGATATTGTGAGAGAGAGGGGCTAAAATAACTAAGTTTGGCTCCTATCCCGGGGGAATGATCCACCAGGATACCATCCAGTGCAAGACTGGTATGGCCACTCAAAGTGGCGTCCACAAAGAGGACACAGCAGATAGTTGGGGAAAGTAGGAATATAAACCCATCAAGATCATCCTGCCAAGCAACCAGGGGGCGCACTTGGGAGTGTGCTCTTGGATATACAACCCTCCTTCTTGGCCCTGAGCAACTGGGTTCTCAGAGGGGGAGGCATTGGGAAAGCCAAGCTTGGGGGCGTTGAGAGGACTGGTTTGAGGGCAGATAGTTCAAGATCATCATTGGTGAGACTTCTCACCATGTTCTCACTGGTAACAGAAATATCCTGAGCATGACCAGGGATGTCCTCGAATATATGCATGAGTTGGGTAGGGTTGCTCTCTACATGGTGAAATGAATGGGAAACACAGCTCTAAAGATCTGGAGAAGTAGTCTGTATCATCACCCAGGCAGGTGTCAGGGTAAAAGCCACAAATTTTGCTAGAGAGACCAGCATATCACAAGAAGAGGAAAAGACAACAGGAACTTCCAAACTTTCTTAAAGCAAACTGACTTGATTGACAGGACCAGGAAGTGAAATATCTTATTCTTAAAGGGACTTTGGTTCTAGGGAGACAACAGCCACAAGCTATACGCTTCAGAAGCAAGCAGGAGATGCTACTTTGGTTGTATAGGTAACAGGAGAGGCAGTAAAGCAAACAAGAGATGGAATCAAATTTAAATTAAGCAAGTATAAAGATTATACTAATAAATTGAAATTTTGGATTAGATTTTTGAAAGCGAGAGCGGTAAGGGTAACTACTAACTTCAACTCATGGGGCTCTGAAAGGGACGCTGGGAACCAGGGAAGGACTGGGAAGGTAAGAGATAATGAAAACTTTTACTAATAAAGCCAGAGGACAAAGTGGGACACAGAAAAAGCCCCAAAGTCAAAAACCAAAGATAGGAAAGTTTCAAAAACTTTTAATTGATAGAATGAGCAAGCATGGGACTGAAAGTCCCTGTCTTGATTTAAGGGAGAACTTCAGAATTCAAGGTCACCTGGCCCAGAGCGCGGGTTTGATTGGTTACAGGAGAAATTTTGCAAGGTGAATCTAGTGAGCTGAAGGGAGTTTCAATGATTTCTGGGTTTGACTCTGATTGGCTAGTATCAATGGAATGGTGCAAGTCAGCATTCAAACCAGTTGGATTAGAATTTGATGATTTAGCAGAAGTGCAGCCTAACTGATTGGACTTGATTAATTTTAAATGCAGACAAGCTCAAGCTAATAAATAGTCTAAATTAATAAGAGATTCTTCCCAGGTGGAAACATAAATCTGATCATTAAAGGTTGCCACCTGAGAAGGGTACACCAGGACAAATTGCTTGTCAATTGTGTGGGTTTAGGGCTGCATCTGCCCAAAAAGGGATAATTACGGCATTTGCCGTAATTGTCCTGTCCTCCCTTCCCCTAATCCTTTTTGGATTTCCCTACGCTGGGGGAATCCAAAATTTCTAAAAAAAAAAGGTCTAAGAAGGCTTTCTGCTTTCCAGATTTTCAATAAATCTAATAGATATAATCATAATAATTTTTTTGAACAAAATTTTTAACTTTTAATTCAATGCTTTTAAATTTAAAAAGTAGAGGGAGAAAAATAGAAATAAATAATTTTTAAAAAAATCTGTAACAACCACACCCTTCTGTGGGTGTGGAGGAAACAATTCCAAGGGAATTGTCAAGATTTTATCTTCTTGAAGAAGAAGAGTTATTGTTTTTATTAAAGGTATTATGCATGTTGATATTAGGATATCTGTATGGGGATAGATGTGCTTCCAATTGATGTGTGAGAGTGCAGCAACTGGCAGAGTTCTGTTGTTACTGGAGCCAAGTAAAGGGAGACCCCTGTGGACTTTGGGACATGACACCAACTGAGGCGGTTTGGCAGGATTCTGGAAGTATCAATAATACACTCTTATTGTACTTGACACTACTACGATTTGGTCTAGTAGTAATGTTGATGGTTATTATTTGTCTGTCTTCCAAGTGATCTTGAAAGGGCTTTTTATAGTGTGGAGGTGGCAGCCAAACTGACGTCTAGCTGCAGATAACTCTTACTAGCTAGCCTATCATCCCCAAGCTACTAGTTTCACCCCCAGAGTTGGATTCCAAACCTGAATAAGGTTTTGGAATGAGGCAATATACTAGGCTACTAATTTCTCCTCTTCAGCCTGGATATCCCGTGACTTAGTTGAGACCAACTAAGTTGACATCCTTAGGGTGGTATCCCATCTTGTGCTCAGTCTAATGCACAGATTGCACAAGCGGGTTTATGTCACATTTCTTGATGAAACAGGAGGTTGTAATTTCCTGTCTTTATTTCATTTGGCAGAATTGCGTCTATTTTTGGAATCTGGAATGTCTAGCACCTAATTATATAAGCTTCTGGATCAACCAATGACATATGACCCAGAATGTTTCAGGTGTCTTCTAGATTTTAAACTATAATAGTCTTAATATAGTTTCTCTGTATTCCGGAATAGATGTCTCAACCTGGCTGTGGCCTGTCTATTGTTGACCCATAACTTTAGTGATGGGAATATGGATCAGTCAACCCTGATAGATCAGGATTTCCTGACAGTAATCTTCTTTGAGAAGATTCCCTCAAAATCCAACACAGCCCTATGTGGGCTAAATCCCCAAGAGAATTGAGGGGTTTAGCTTGAATCCAAGCAGATTTCTTGGTGCGCCAAGGGAAGATAGTTATATCCAGGGCCAAAGGGGGAGTGACTTTACAAATATGCCCTCAAGTCATCAAAACTAGGCTGCATTCATCAAACATGAACATGGTGGAACATTATCCTTAAGTTTCACACATATTACCAAGAAATCCCCACCTACATAATAAACCCTATTCTATGCTTGCTGAAAGTGCATCAATGATACAAAAAGGATCTTCTAGCCAGTGATCAGCACCCCTAAACATCTTAAACCTCCACATACTGGCTACCAAGATTCTCCTAACCTATCCAGCCTCTAAGCAGATAAGCTTATATCTGAACCTCAATAAAACTATTCCCCCCAAAGACCAAGGGGGAGCTTTTATTCAGTCATCCCAAGCAACTTCCCACCCTATACCAAGCTCCAGCTTCTATCCTACTCAGAACAACCCTGGGATATCATCACCTTTATTAAAAGTACATATAAAGACTAGCTTCATATCTCACAACACATGTATCTTAACTTGAACTTTTATCTAAGATGCTGCCAAACTATCTTATCCAGAAGCATCACCAGAACATAAAGAACTTCCCCAATTGCAGGCAAAAGAGGTGATTTACCTCTGTGGGGTGGGATACCATCCTAAAACCCACTGATTAATAACTAGAATGGTTTGAATGTGCCCGCCCAAAAGGCTTGTAAAGGCCTACAATTGCTACCTACATTTGAACAGGTAACACCCCAAAGATAATGGGCCAATAATGTGGAAGTGATGATCAACTGGTATCCTCTAGGGGACCTCCACTGTGAATTTTTGCCAGATAAATTGCCAGCACAAAGGATAGTTAAAATGCAACACATATGTTAGACTTCCCAAGGATCATGGCCCACTAATCAGCTATCAGGTATCACTATAAAGCAGGGATCAGGATTTCCTGGGGGTCCTTTCAAGCCTCCCCTTTGCTGGTTGGCTAAATAAGTGCTAGCTCTGTTCTACAGTTTTTATCAGAAATTTGAAAGACACTAAAGATAGCTGAGGGGTGAATATTTTACATAGGGCTGAGCTGTTTGGGGTAGGGCACCAAGGGCCTGACACAATTGCTTGTGCAAGAGTAAACCTTCACATGCTGCAGCAACTCAGGGTGATGGGTTCAACTCCCACCTTTCTTGTCCCCCAGTAGTCTGGAGCCCTGAGGGTCCGCCTTGGCAGGTGGCAATCCAAGAACCCAAAGATAATAGGCCATGCAAGTAATTTAATCCTGGTAATAAACGCAGGTAAGCCAGAGGCCAACTGGGATGACTAATACAACCCACTTCACAAGCTTGGCAAAGTATCTGTACCCATCAGAGCTGCCTGAGACCCAGTGATTTGATAGTAAGGACAAGGAGTCAGCCAACCCATGGAGGGAGTATGTCATTTTAGGCTCTTGGGGTTGACATCCAGGAGTAAACAGTGTGGAATCTTTATACTGAAATGGTCAAGGTCCAAGATAGCCAAAGGTTGGCCTTCAGGGCAGAGCTGAGGACCCATCCCAATCTCCTGGAAACAGTTTAGGAGGATTTATCCCTTTATAATGAAGGGGAAGGAGGGCCAAAGCCAATAAAAGCCTGCGCTGATGTGGATGAGACCAACCTTTATCTGAGAAAAGTCCAAGGCCTGTAAAGTAGGCCAGGGGCCCAGCCATTTTTTGGGGTATATATGGGGTGGAGAGTCCTGAGACGCAATCCAGGATCAGGGTACACCAGGGGATATAGCATGGGATGTGCAGGCTTTGGCAAAGCCCCAGTTAAAGGGGACAGGGCTGCTATCAAAGGCAACCACAAAGCTGGTCAGACCAGTGTGGGTATCACAGTTTGCAGCTAGCATCAAAATAGCATGTGCTGTGCAATTCACAACAGGGTGAGATAGCTGGGATTTTTGGTCATGGAGGAGAATCTAGTATGGTAGGGTGATCATCTCTAAACCCACTGGGAGAGGTGAAGCTCTTCTCTGGGACCAGATTTATCTCCTACAGGCATGAAAGGATCATATGGGGTTATCAGACTCTGGGGATAGTGATTGGACCAAATTACCACAGTTTCAGGGTACCCCAGCATAAATCAACTATGAAACAGATAAAAAGTAACATGAAGCACATGTTAGATGACACTTAATTAAAGCAAAGAGGAGAACCACTTTATGAACCCAAGATAAGTTATACAGACTTGGCAAAATGATATAAAGAGAAGTGACAAGAGGAAAGTGTTTAGGAAAATAAGACAGGTAGATAAGATGGGAAAACTTACTTCATTGATAGTGTTCTAGATCCATCATATGAGAGGGGTTTTTTAGTAGATTGAAAATGATCTTAAAGATCAATTAGGGGGAGGTGAACCTCTACCCAGTGACTTTTCAGAGCTGATGGTATATCCAAGATACTTCCTGGCTGTTGAAGATATCATAGGCTATTACAGGGGGAGCATAGTGTTTCTGGAAGCTTATCAGTCATGTTAGTGAATCTGGGCCATTGGTCCATCTGGATCAATTCCCTGTAAGGAAACTCCTTGTCCATCAGGTCTGCAGCTGGAATTGGCATCCCAGTTTCCACAGTGACTCTCAATCCATAGGGTGCTCAGCAAGTCATCCCATGAAATCCCTAACCCTGTAGACCCTCTCACTTCCCTTGGCATAGCAGAATCTCATATTTCCCTATAAGGTGGGAGCTCAATTACAATAAAATCCCTAAGATGAACTTATATAGCATAGGTTCATACCTTATATAGATCAAGTCACCTATGCCAGCCTCTCCTAGTGGCCTAATGGTATGATATCTTGGTATAAGAATCCCCATAACTTTTAATAAATATAATCATATTCATAATACCTTTTTGATCCCCTATCTAGACTGTTGTCTTCCCTAATACTAATGAAGCAGTTTTAAAGCTTTAACACTAAGAAGCCCCAGCTCTGATACAAGAGATTCACTGAAATAATTATTTAGATTGACAAAAGATTTGGGGCCACCCCGTTTTGTTTACATCCAAGCTGGTTCTCCTTGGAGAATAGTTGGTTTTTTACCAACCCAGCTTTTAAACCAGTTTTAACATACTATATCTAGCTCTGCGGTAACAAAAAGGTTTTATAAATAGCCAGGTGTTACAAAGATCCCCACAATGAATGAGATGGTAAGGGCTGTGGTGCTTGCACAATTAAAGAACTTCCTTGTCTATCCCCAAAGAGGGTGTTCAGGAACTTTATTCTGTCCACCAAGATCAGCCGGTACTTCTTGGTGTTTCTGATGAAATCTTCCTGGACCAGCAAGATTCAGAGTCTTGTCCCTTCAGTTGTACCTCTCTGAAATAATGCTGAGCTTGCATCTGTATACCGTCAGTAGCAGTTTAGAAAACACTGGTATACCCAGATGGTCACATTTCACTAAAACTGCCTTTTCCTATGTCAAGTTCCAGAACCTATGTGGGTTTTCACCTCTTATGAACTCTTTTTAGACTAGTCACAGCTTTCTTTATCACCTGGGTGTGACACAAAGAAAAATTGATTTTGGCCACTTTCAAAGACACATAAAGCAATACTGGAGTGAGATCTTTTTACCCATTGTGGTGGGTACCCCTTGCTGAGTATTAAAAAGACAAGAAGTGCCATGGAATACCTCAAAGCATGGTATCAAGCCCTCATTAGCACAACTAACGCCATCCTCAAAGAAAAAAATAGGCTTCCCAACCTCATCAAAAAATGGTTTAAACACTTGTATATGTAAGTGAATTCTCATAGGAAGACACAAATCAATTGAAGAGTGCTATAAGATCATTGCAGAAGCAAATAAGCAGGCCACCATGGGATTATCAAATACTGATGAAACCTCCCTGTAGCCTCATATAGTACCTGGAAGCAACCACAGTCAATTAAGATACTACCAACCCCATCAACAGAAAGCCAGCCATAAGCGCCCTTGTGGGGGGGACTCTGATTGGCACAGATAGAAGGATCAGGGAAAGCCCTAGGAGTGTAGACACAAGAGAATTTTTAATCCCACTTGATTCCTACCCCTGATCCCTTCTGGCCAAAACCCCTTCAATTATTCTATAAACAAGTGTCACAAGTGACAAACTCCTTTTTACCATGCTCATAGGAACACCTCCACTACGGGATTCAAACCCTGATACCCTGCGGGCTGCCAGCCCGCAAATTTTTGGGCTCAAACCAGAGCAGGATTTGACTTCAGGGAATCCTCTAAAGCTTGATGAATCAAAACCACCTACATTGGCACTGCCCATGCTAACAATTCCTGTTAACTCAACAAATCAGCAAGCAGGCCAAGCCATAGATCCTAAAATAACACAGGCCACCACGGAAGGGGAAACAAAGAAACTTCCTATAGAACACAGGCCGCCCAGAGATGACCAATCCCACGACCTGATAAGGGAATTTGAGTATTCTCAGTTCAAATCAGCCAATGAATTAACTCCTGAAAAGGATGCCACTGAGGACTGGAAAACCCTGGTAGATAGCAGCACCCAGAACAAAGAAATTTGTAAAAGTTTACCCATGGCAGATGGGCATACTTATACCTTAGACCACCAGTAAGTTGTCCATTGCCATTCTTGCAATAAAGTGACGCAAACCTTTGGTTTAACAAGGTTATTCCATATTTGATTTTATTCTATTTCATTTGCAGTCTACCTCCTGCGGTTCCACACCTCACACCCACCAACCCCAAGAAACCGCAGACCAGCTGCCCAAATTCTATTATCCACCAGGAGCTCCCTTTGGCCTGGTACATTTCACTGAATACCCACCCAACCCAGCATATTCAGAGTTTACCTTAGAGGAAATCCTAATATACAACCCAGAGGCTAGAACTAGAGAGACAGAAACCGTTTACAGAGGGGGAACCAAAGTCACCATACCTCCTCTGCTATTCCACAACAAGTACAACTACCTACCCGCGTGTTTGGTTCCAATGACACCACCTCTCACCTTGCGGCCCAACCACCCACAAGAATCCATTGCTGCCAATGAATAAAATTCTACTCAGCATTTGGGGTGATGTATATTACTCTTACCAGCTTGATTGATTTGATGGTACCCACAAGCAGAACTTGGGATCTCCTGGGAAAATTGTTATCTTATATTGTAAAGTTGACCCCGATCTTGTGATGGGCTCTCCCTGCCAGGCCCGCAGGCCATCTGCCCGCAAGTTCCCAGGAACCCCCCACAGGCTGGATCCCTGACATTATGGCAATCTACCTTAAACACAGTAACCTGGGCCCCAAGATGTTGATAACTCTTGGGGCATCTTGTATGCTACTTTTATTGACCTCAGCTTACTATGCATACAAGCTAGCTATCAACTTAATTGTATCAGCAATCCAACACCAAACCAGTAAAGAACCAAAAGACGCCTTGCTTGGCGTTAAGAAGACCAAGATCCCAAACTTGCAAGTTCAGAGTGTTATAGTAAACCAGACCACAACCAAGGTGGACATGCTGCAGATGGGGAAGCTCACCCTAGAAGAAGCCAGAAGAGCCATGTTAGTCCTCTGTCTCCACTTTCAGGTCAACACAAACTCATATTCTAACAAGGCCAAGAAAGTCCTTGGAGTGGCCTCCATGCTCTCTGGCAATGCCTTAGACTGGTTTGGGAAGTCCCATACAGAGGACGTCAAGTTCTTCCTGGACTACTCCCAATTTGAAAATGAACTGATGGCCGCTGGCAACAGCCAAGACACCTGCCATCACGCCCTCATCAGTTTACTAGACATTAGACAAGGGCCCTGTACCCTACAACCTACACCAACAAGTTCCTGATACTGAAAGCCAGAACCCAACTTGAGGACAAGTTATCAGCCATCCTGTACCACCAAGGAGCCTGCACTGCCTTGAAGGAACTCCTTAAGCACCATCCCCACACTTGGCCTAGATGAATTACTCCTTTTGTGTAGAGGTTTGAGCCTTAACCAGGAAGGTTCCCCCTCTTCCACTCAGCGCACAAACTAAGCCCTGACACCCAAAAGACCAGGGATGTCCCATGAGGAACTACAATGTCACTACTGTGGAGGGTTGTGCTTCTACTGCCACAAAATTGTGTACCTCACTAAGGCTTTCCCCAAGAAGAGCAGACCTACGGTTTTCCTAGCACAAATAAGCAACTCCACCCAGTCTTACAAATTTATCCAAGTCAAAGTTAAAACACTCACAACATACCAGACTGTTGAGGATTTCATTGATACAGGAGCTGAAGAAAGCTTTATTGATGCCACCCTTGCAAAGGATCTAGGACTAAAAGCCATCACCAAAGGTGTCAAAGTGATCATGGGAAACAGCTCTCATGACCTGAGATTCAGGTGTGACACCAAGTTGCCATTGAAAATTGATCAGAACACCTACCCAGCACTCCCCATCATCCTGAAGGGACTTCCCCATCCCTTGATACTAGGAGACTCCTGATCCCAAAGACACGGCACCATCCTGAATTTCTGTAACCAAACAGTTGCCTTGAAGGGAGACAACTCATGCAATGTGGTGCCATTCCAGCTGGGTCCAACCAGTAAAAGACCCAGAACGCTCCTGACCCTGGAAATAGAACCCAGTATGGGGATCCTACCTGCCTCACTAGAGAAGTGGAACCACATCTTCAGCGAGGAAGCTGCAACCCACCTCCCCAGCCATTTAATCTACGGCCATGCCATAGACCTGTTACCAGGAACCCAACCCCACCACAGCCCCATCTACAGCTGCAACCATTGCAAACAAGTAGCCTTGAAATCATACCTAGTGGGCATGACAAAAAAAGGCTTCATCTGGGTGTCAAAAGCCTCTTGCTCATCACCCATGCTGTTTGTAGGGAAGAAAGATGGCGGAATGTGCCCATGCGTGAACTACTAGAAACTGAACAACATTACAGTGAAGAACTGCTATCCCATCCCCAACGCTGATGACCTTTGTGATGTACTGACTGGAGCCCAGGTGTACTCAAAAATTGACCTGAGAGAAATCTTCAACCAGATCAGAATCAAAGATGGAGACAAATACAAGACAGCTTTCAAAACCAGATATGGGCTGTACAAATACCCAATAAAGTCATTTGGTTTGTGCAACACCCCAAGCACTTTCCAAAGGATGATTAACACTGTCCTAGGCAAGTACCTCAACCAATTTTGCATTGCATATTGTTATAAATTAGGTGCATATTAGAATGGTCAAGGCTATCAGTGGAATTAATCCTGGTAGTCAAGGCTAATTGATTTGCACCTAAATCCGTCAGATCTGATAGATTTGCAATTTCAATTGTATCTTGGATGTTACAATGATTCAGCCAACCTGTTACATCCAGTTAAATTGAGTTCGGGAACTGAAAGCAGCTTCTGTAATGGGCAGCTGCAAGCTTCAGCCACTCTGGGGTAATGCGCATCCACTCTTCTCTGTCGGATTGTCTGGATCATCCCAAGATGGAAATAACATGGATGCAAGAGCCTGGTGGACACCAGAAGATCCTGTAATGTTCCTGACAATGGTGCAGGTGTTAATAACACTCCTGCATCCATTGTGCAGCCATATAGTATATAAACTTCCCTTATTTCTAAATAAACATATACTTTTATACTTTCACACATTATTTACTTGCTTTTACACTCTACTTAGTTGTTACCTTAGATTTAAGGGTAAAGACTTCAGAGTCTTTAAGACTTGTATTAATTTGTGTATAGGCCTAAAAACATACTCTCCAAAGCTAGCACTAATGCCGTCAATCCCCAAGATGTCCAAGGCCAAATTCATGACACATATTTAGACAAAATCCTCATATACAGCAAGTCACACAAAGAGCACCTTCAACACCTTGACCTTATACTGAAAAAACTCTCTCAAGCCAACCTACACACCAAGCTGAAGAAATGTGAATTCTTCCAGTCCAAGGTCAAATCCCTAGGATATGTAGTGAAGACCAGCGGGTTTTCCATGGTGCAGGACAAAGGGAAAGCAGTAACATCCTGGCCGGTACCCAAATGCAGAAAGGATGTGAGAAGTTTTTTAGGCCTGGCAAATTATTGCAGGGATTTCATCAAAAATATTTCTCAGATTAAATTGCCCCTGACCTGTCTTTGCTCTGACAAGGTCACCTTTTCCTGGACTGACAAATGAACATCAGCATTTGAGGCCCTGAAACTTGCGTTCATCTCTGCACCTGTCCTGGCAATGCCTGACCCATCCAAGCCATTTGTACTGGAAACTGACGTGTCTAACTTTGCGGTGGGTGGGGTCCTTCTTCAGGAGGGAGAGGATAGTATGCTAAATCCTGTAGCATATTACTCCAAGAAGATGCTGCCTGCCAAAGGAAACTACCCAATCTACAACAAGGAGATGCTTGCAATAATGAAGACCCTGAAACATTGGTGCCAGTACCTGTGCGGTGCTGAACATCCAGTAAAGGTTCTGATAACCCACAAGAACTTAGTCTATTTCTTCAAACCACGCCAGCTGAACCAACAACAAGCAAGATGGGCCTTAGAACTGGCTGACTACACCTTGACCATAGACTACAAGCCAGGAAAGATGAATGTAGTACCAGACGCCTTGAGCAGGAGAACCAACCTGATTCCCTCCTCTACAGAAACTAAGGACTGCAACACCTATACAAGACTATATCCTGCCAGCCTAGGAATACAACTGAATTACTCAAATATTGCTGCCAGCAAACCCAACATTATAAGAGCCCAGAAACAAGACACCTATTCAACCAAACTAGTCAAAGCCCTGATAAAGGACCCAGACTGCCATCACTCAAAGAAAGGATACTCCCTGAAAGGCGCTACCCTGCTGCTCTACAACAGAATCTATGTACCCAAAGGCCCAACCCAAACCAACATATTGATTGACTACCACAATTTAGAAATGGCCGGCCACCCTGGTATACACAAATCCCTAATTATCAAGCAGAACTATGCCTGGCTGGGCATGGATAAAGAGGTAGCTGCCTACATCAATGGTTGCAAAACCTGCAGAAGAACCAAGACATGTTGCTCAAATTCAGAAGGACTACTAAGACCTCTGGACATCCCTGCTGGACCCTGGAATTTGGTGTCAATGTATTGCATAGTATAACTTCCTCCTTCAAAATTCTTTGACGCAATCCTAGTCATGGTTAACTGTTTCACAAAAATGGCTTACTTCCTCCCAACTACTACCCACTGTACAGCAGCTGAGACTACCAGACACTTCCACAACCACATCTTGACGTAACATGGCACCCCAGAAGAAATCATCACCGACTGAGGACCCCAGTTCACCTCCCACTACTGGACCCAAGTGATGAAAGACCTCAGGATAAAATGTTGCGTGTCAACCTCCTACCACCCATAGACAGACAGACAAACTGAACGGGTCAACCAAATCTTGGAACAATACCTCCAATGCTACGCCAACGTAGATCAAGATAACTGGGCAGAGATGCTACCTATGGCACAATATGCCTATAACAGCAAAGACCACACATCCACAGGTATGTCCCCCTTCAGGACCAACTATGGGTTTGACCCTTCCTGGGACCCCACCATTAGCAGCAAGGAACAGAACACCACAGGACAAACCTGAATCAAACAAATACATATCACCCAAGAAACCTGCCTTAGGAACCTAACCTGCGCCGTTAAAACTTACAAGGTGTTTGCCAACAAGAAAAGGGTCCCTGGAAAACCTCTGGAGATAGGCAAAAAAGTTTACCTCAACTCACAGAATGTCCCCTTACACGTACCCAGTAGGAAGCTAACTTGCCGTTGCTGTGGCCCTTACAAAATTATAAAGCAAATAGGAGAAGTGGCGTGCAAACTAGAACAATTGCCTACTTGAAAAATCTGCAATGTCTTTCACCAATCATTGCAATTCAAGAATGAAGGAACCTCCCTTCCCCACCATAAGATCAAGACCAACCCCTCACCCATTCAGGAGGGACAAACAATCAAGTACAAAGTTGAGTACATCCATGGACACTGCCTCCACTACAAGACCCCACAGTATTACGTCAAATGGGTAGGTTACCCCCCCCAAAGAGAGCACCTGGGAGCCTGTCTCCAACCTGCCTAATGCACATGGAGCCATACAGCAATACTTGAACAAGAAGGCAAGGAAAGAGGAGAGCAACAGGAAGGAAGGGGATGATGTCACAAGTGACAAACTCCTGTTGACCATGCTCATAGGAACACCTCAACTACGGAATTCAAACCCTGATACCCTGCGGGCTGCCAGCCTGCAGATTTTTGGGCTCAAACCAGAGCAGGATTTGACTTCAGGGAATCCCCTAAAGCTTGATGAATCAAAACCACCTACATTGGCACTCCCCATGCTAACAGTTCCTGTTAACTCAACCAATCAGCAAACAGGCCAAGCCATAGATCCCAAAATAACACAGGCCACCACAGAAGGGGAAATAAATCAACTTCCTATAGAACACAGGCCGCCCAGAGATGACCAATCCCACAACCTGACAAGTTAATTTGAGTTTTCTCAGTTCAAATCAGCCAATGAATTATCTCCCACAAAGGATGCCACTGAGGACTGGAAAACCCTGGTAGACAGCAGCACCCAGACCAAAGAAATTTGTAAAAGTTTACCCATGGCAGATGGGCATACTTATACCCTGGACCACTAGGAAGTTGCTCATTGCCATTCTTGCATTAAAGTGAAGTGAACCTTTGGTTCAACAAGGTTATTCCATATTTGATTTTATTCTATTTCATTTGCAGTCTACCTCCTGCGGTTCCACACCTCACACCCACCAACCCCAAGAGACCGCAGACCAGCTGCCCAAATTCTATTATCTGCCAGGAGCTCCCTTTGGCCTGGTACATTTCACTGAATACCCAGCCAACCCAGCATATTCAGAGTTCACCTTAGAGGAAATCCTAATCTACAGCCCAGAGGCTAGAACTAGAGAGACAGAAACCGTTTACAGAGGGGGCACCAAAGTCACTATACCTTCTCTGCTATTCCACAACAAGTACAACTACCTGCCCGCCTATTTGGTTCCAATGACACCACCTCTCACCCTGCAGCCCAACTACCTGCAAGAATCCATTGCAGCCAATGAATCCACTTCTACTCAGATATTTGGAGTAATGTATATCACTCTTACTGGCTTGATTGATTTGATGGTGCCTGCAAGCAAGCCCGGGCCCTCCTGGGCAAATTGTTATCTTATATTGTAAAGTTAGCACCAAACTTGTGATGGGCCCTTCCTGCTGGGCCTGCAGGCCGTCTGCCCGCAAGTTCCCAAGAACCCCCTACAGGTTGGATCCCTGACAGCAAGTTAGACACTCTAGAAATCTTCCTGTTACATTCTGATAACCCTATCCTACATGCCAGCCAGCCACATAATGAAATCATATTGTTATCTTAGCCCTTTTTTGGTGACAATACTCATCACCTTATTGCAGATGCTGATGCCAACCACACCATGATCAAACAGGAATTCTTGGGCAGACAAAAAGTAGAACATGTCTCTATTTGTTTCAAAGCAGTTGAAGTAGCTGGCTCCAGAAGAGTAACCATCCCTTAAAAAGCTACCATGTTCTTATTTAGGATGAGCAAAATTTGAGCTAGCCTCTCTGATACCATCAAGGCTGGACTCAGCTACAGTGTGCTTATAGTCCTAGATCAGCTATGCCACAGCTGCCCATTTATTAATAAGGGCACCTCATCTATTAATCACAAGCACAACCATGATGAATACACCAAACAGGTGCTGCAGTCATTTGCCATTTGGGGCTAGAAACAAGGTTGATAGTGCAATCACAATGATTAAGGCTGCTTCATTTTTTATAATCTTTTTTAGGTACTTATTGGAGAGACATTCAAATTATTGTACAAGGATGGATACTTTTAAGACCACCATTGGGGTGGCTATTTGGAGAAATAGCTGCAGGAACTCAATGACTTATGATGCTTTTGAAGTGGAGATAATTAATCTGCTCCAGCAATATACAGGATCATTACCTTGGATAATATTGAATAAGTAGGAACTAAGTATATCAATATAAAATTAAAGTAGTTAGATTTACTGTCAGGATTGACAATTCTCCACCTTTGGAAAATCAGGCCCAGGAATGAGATTTGAGCCCCAACCCTGAATGCTTGTGGGCTGGCAGCCCCACAGACCAAGGGGCCACCCGCCCATGTTTTTCTGAGATTGAGCCCCTGCAATATGAAGGCCCAGCTAAGTCCTAAAGTAAGAATACCAGCATAGACTTGAGAGTGGTGGCGCCTGAGGAGGGACTTCTTGACTTGCCTAATGGAGGCAAGGAAAGTCTTTCTGTAAATTTCATGAACTTGAAGTTTTCACGGGTAACCAATCAAGTTC
This sequence comes from Entomophthora muscae, assembly GCA_014839935.2. Classification (NCBI taxonomy): domain Eukaryota; kingdom Fungi; phylum Entomophthoromycota; class Entomophthoromycetes; order Entomophthorales; family Entomophthoraceae; genus Entomophthora; species Entomophthora muscae. Next base: position 24,955 of record QTSX02006510.1, read on the forward strand.
AGTTATCAGAGGAAAACTTGGGCTTTAGACTCAAACCCATGACCACAACCCAGAACAAGAGAATCAGGTAACCAATTTGGGGATTTCAACCAATGAGAGAACGCCAAGCCAAGGTGCCATTTTGCCGTTTCTGTACCCGGGTGTCCTGGCCACCTGGCCCCACATTTTCCAATATTTTGATGAAGCCCCTTGGAAAATTCTAAGTTTGGAGGGAGGGTGCTATATAGACCTGTATACCCTGTGCTCCAACTTTATTGCCATTTTTAAATAAAGCTTATTTCATATTAGCTTCCACAGCTATTGCCACATTTTGTATTTGCCTTCTATCAATTTAGCACAAGATCATCTGGCCCTCTTGCCCTTCTGCCTGCAGATTCTTGTCCTCCAGGTGTTCCCTTTGGCCCTGTTTATTTCACAGAGTACCCATTAAAGCCTGAGTATAAGGGCTTTACTCCAGAAAAGATTCTCAAACTATATCCCTTGGCCCACATAAAATCTGCAACTAGATATAGCTGTCAAGGTCCCTGGATCCTATCAGAACCCAAGCTGTTTAAAGGTAAGTTCAAGTTCTTGCCTGCCTATCAACTTGATGTGGAACCCCCTGTGACCCCCAAGCCAATGCCTGCCTCCTCTCCTGACCTCCCAACTGACTACACAAGCAAGTTTCCAGGATTTTGTACATCATCCTCACTGGGGTAATTGACACAATAATCCTGGCCTCTGGCCTGTGGTCCTGGGTGGGGAAGTCTATGTCCTACCTTATAAAGTTATCTCTGATCTTGTGGTGAGCCTTGCCTGATAAACCTGCTGCCTGTGTGTTCCTAGAAAACAATGGGCCAGTCACCCAAGGTTGGATCCCTGACAGTGACACAAATTATTACCTTATGCGGTAGTTGAAATCTTAAGTGCCTAGGCAACCGCTTTTGTTAGAGCTCTCTATCTTGGGAAATATTTGAAGGACACTTGAAACATTTCTTTGAAGCAATAGGCCATGACAGCATTATGGAAAATCCATGGTGAAATATTGACAATTATCATCAAAACTTTACTTCTTTGGCAGAAATTGCTAATATTAATATTTGAAGATCATAAAAATATTCAGGTAGGAAGAAAAGTGCTACAGAGCAGGTGACAAGAATGTCATTAGCTGAGTTTGAGGTCTATTCTACTAATTAAAAATCATTCTTAAAGGACTATAAAGCTTAATTAAATGGTATGAAAGGACATTTTGATTACAGCATCTCAAAAAATGCTATTTCAAATATGTCATCTCAATTTTTGCTATCTCAATTTTATAGTAAAAACGCCATTTCAATTTACAGCATTGTGAGTAAGAAAAACTGGGTTTAAATTTTTAAATTTTTTGAACACCAAATTTTAACCCAAAGAATTCTCAAAAAATAAATTTTAAAAAACATTTCTAGGCTTAAAAAGACCTAAGAATTTTTAATCTGCAATAAAGAAATTGGGTTGATCAGTAGCAACAAGGTTGTGTAAAGCCCAAAAGTTAAACTATACCCAAAAACAACCATTTTCATCTATTATAACTATAAACTATACTTTAAAATAAGCATAGAATTGTACCAAATACTAAAAAAAGTCAAAGAATGATAAAATTAAAAGAAAGTAGAGATAAGATAAAATAGTGTTTATTGGAAAAGGGCTCAACTATTAGTAGAAAGAGCAACTGAGATAGCTTGGAGATGCTCAAGCTTTCTATCCTTAGGATAATATACAAAAACAACTTTGCTGATCTCTGTATACTTTTTAACTGCCTTAGTCTGCTTGGGGGTCTCCCTTGGACTTCATGCTAGTCTTGAAGAGGCGGGCAGAGATGGCCTGCTGGGTTTTTAGATGCACCATTATCTTGTTGAATTTGGGCTTCTGAACCCTTACCCTTGTAGCAAACTGGCTATGCCACCCTTCAAGGGATGAGGTGGTCTTGATGAGGCCGTCTTTTACCTGCTTATAGCAGTTCCACTGGATTGAGTCACCGCCTTTTCTGATGTGGTATGCTCCCTGAAAATTACCAACCCATTAAGTTTCAAAATACTCAATAAAGGGCGCAAAGGCTGCCTGGTTGGCAAGGATATAAGGATGGTGGAAAAAGGCATCATAGAAGGCATTTGTATCCTCCTTTCTGACCAGAGCAAGTGTATCAAAGAAGGTAAACACATACTTGGCTTCTTTAGTGCCTTCAGAGTTGACCAGCTCATGAAAATCATAGCACTTTTGGAGGCTGCAGCAGAGTGCCTGCCAGAAGTAGAGATAGCATCCCTGCAGGGAGCTCTTGGAGACTCTAATGAAAGCATTTGCCTGAGCCTGTTTGAAATCCACTACCAAATATTCATAGTAGGTAAGGCTTCCTGGTTAGGATGGCTTCCTCTTCCTGTGACTGGGCCTTTTTCTTGCACCCTCTAGTTTCCTTTGGCTCCTCTTTGATAGTTGAGAGGTTTTTTCCAACTTAGCCTTCAAAATTGTAAGAGCACGGACATAAGTTTCCTGCTTCTTGTTGGGGAGGAAGTAGGAAACCAGGGGAAGAACCAGATTTCCAACCTGCCCATGGATGTTACAAATCTGGCTAAATAGCTTTGGGCAGGTGGAGAAAGTTCCATCTGAAAGCCAAGTATTGCATTTCAACAGGTTGTGCAGATCATGTGAGGTTGCAAATCAAATAATTTGCTCAGGGGCATGTTGGGAGTTGTTGTGGAGAAGGAATCTTTTCTCATGATGAGATGGTTTTTGTTCCTCCTTAAGGAGCAATTGCTCAATTGATGAAGCACTGACGCCTTCAGTGCTCAGAGCATATCTCTGATCAGTAAGATATCTCTGTAATTTGGAGGTGCCACTAACAGTGACAAGTTGGGTATCATTTAAATTAAGGAGGGCATCATTGACAACCTTGATGGCAGTTTAATCTTTGGTCTTTGAGATGACCTGGAAAAGAAACCAGAGGATCAGTTGGTACAAGGGATTGAAAGGCTTGGCGCAGTCATGCCCAGTAGTCAGGGCCTTGAATCTAGTGAACCGGTATGTAGTGAGCCTAGCAGGGCACCCAAAATTATCACATTTATAGTGATGTTGGCAGATTGGTTTCTTTTCATTATTACAGCTGAAGCTGTAGCCCTTGTAAACAAAGCTGGCCCCTCCTTTCTTATTCATTATGGGGTAGCTGACAGGGTATGTGGTGGGCATATCAAAGGTGCCATTTTAATTAAAGATATTGTGGACGGTATTTAGATCCCAGCACTCAATTTCCTCATCTGCAGGAGCACCAGGCTCAGGATCCTGTTCCTCTTCCTCTTCAAGCTCTGAGGTGGGATCAGAGTGGCGGTTGAAGTTGAACAACTTCTCTTGGGAGTCTGAAGGGGAGTAAACAAAAGGAGAGTGGGGAGGGGTTGGGCTTGTTTCCTCAGGTGAAGGTGAAGGTGTGGGTGTCTTGGGGGGAGCTTTACCCTTATCAGGCTGCTTTTTAGGGGTATTTTTGGCCTTTTTGGCCTTGGAGGAGTGATATTGGACTTGGAGGCCTTGGTGGCCTTGGACGCATCTTTGTTGATGGACTTGGGAGACATCTAAAAGTAAATTAGTATCATAATATGAGAAACTTGGGGGCTGTTTTTAAAGAGAAAAATGAGAATGTTTTAAATAAAAAAAGTAGTAATTTTTTTACATAGAATTGTAAAAAGAGTCTTAAAATATATAAAATCAAAATTTTGGTGTTTTTTATTTTGTAAAAAATATTTTTATTAGTAACGCAAGTATGCAAAACTTTGAGTTTTAAATGAAAACTTGCAGTTAAAATGGCGTTTTCAAAGTGACATAATCAAGGTGCTGTAGCTCAAAATCATAGTGTTTTTGACCATTTTTATATTAAATTAACAAATTACTGGTGGAGCTACCTCAACTGGGCCAAAGAGTAAAACTTGGATTTCTTAAAAACTAGCTTATACAACTGGGAATAAAAAGTACCCAGTTGTTTAGAGGAGATAAAAATATATATTTTCAAAGTTTCAGGCAATTTCTTACCTTTTTTATTAATATGGGTTTTAACGTCAATTTGTCCTTTTGAAAAGTGGAAAGCAAGACTTGTGATAGGGGGGTCAATATAGTGTAGCCTTGCGTCATATGTAATTTCCCCTTATTTTCCCCCATCCAGTGTGTGCATCAAATCAATTGGGTGATATGAAACTCAGTGGAATTCAAAGTGACGTAAATTGAAATAGTGTAATCACCCCCTTCCATGTTAAAATCACTATTATAATATTTTATTAAGAGAACCCTTATCAATGTATCCATTTATAATTAAGATATAAATTACAAATAAAAAAACTGGTTTTTTTACCCAGCAATGATAATCACTAGAGAGACTATCATAGTGACGTCTTTTTAGGTTGTTCTTAGTATAAGTGTCTTAGATTAATACTATAGGAACATCTTCTGGCACTATATAACAGGCTTTATTTTAGTTTGGGTATAAGCTTATTTTAGTTAAAGATAAATAGTGTGATTCAAAATGGTGTAAAGTGGAGATAGAGTAAATACGCCCCACACCAAGTGATTTCATGTGTAAATAAAGTTAGTGAAATAAGATTTCATTAATCTGGATTAAAGTGACAGAATTGAGATGGCGTAAATTCAAGATGGCACATTATAAAGATATATGTAAATTTTAACTATTTTATTGTTTATTTTATTTTTTGTGATTCAAAATCACTAATGCAAAAACACTATCTTGAATTTAATTTGAGATGGTGTAAATTGAAGTGCTGTTTTTTAAATGGTGTGTCCTACCAATTAAATACCAAGGAAAATACAACAGAAAACATTTAGGATATTTAAAAAAGGTGGTTAAAAGGGCAACAGCGCCCATGTTGACACTTTGTCAACATGGTCACTGTTGACTCAAACCTCTAAATCTCCTGTTTTTTGCTAGTTGTGCTAGCTTAATTCTTTTTTTTAAAGTGTTTGGGGGTGCAAACCCAGAAAACACAGCAAAATTGTGGCCATTTTGACACAATTTAATATTAAGCTTAATAAAAAAACTCAATTTAACCAGATTTTTCATTTACTTTTACTAATTAAATTAGTTTATTTTTTATTTGTTTTCACAGTGTAAAAGTGTCAATGTTGACACTTTTTAAGCCAAAATTTATTTTTAATACTAAAACTAAAACATCTACAGTAAAAAATTAAGTGTACATTTAAAAATATTTTTTATTAAATTAATATATAGAAAAAGACATTGCACATACAGTTGATTATTAAAATGTTCATCTTAAAAATTTATCTGTGGAACTTAATCCGGCTTTAATATATTAAGTGGATTGGTGGCTAATGACAATCCAATAATTTAATTGTGAGTTACTATGTAAGTTACTATAAAATTTATTATTAAAAATAATGTTGACACTCAGAAATGTCGTTTATTTGCTTGTGATCATCTGCCAGGGTGGAGTTAAGCAAATTAGAGTGGTGCAATTAAGCTTAAATTAATATGTCACCTCATATAAAGAATGTTGTAAGTGATGCTGTTGACACTTTACCCTTTTTATTACTGAATACAACTTTCTTAAGAACTTTCAACATACACAATAGTAAAATATCATATTACCACTACCCAAATATTATTTTTAATAAATAAATAAATAAAGAACTTTGATAAGTTTTCCCTTTTTTTAAAAAAATTTATTATGTGAACAAAAACATACAGAAAACAGTTAATATTTGCTAGCCTGCATAAATTTCATTAAGTGTAATATGTTTTTTCATAGTGAATTTTCAAAAAAAATGTCATCAGTAAGAATGTTGTCAAAAATAATGTCTACATTTTTTGTAATTGACAGTGAGAATTCAGCTTTTTTTTACTAATTGTTACTCATAATGTTGACGCTTTTCAGTTCTCACATATAAAACTTTATGTTTTACATAATAAAAACTTCTCATATTTTTTATTTATAACTTTTCTCTTCCATATTTTATAATTTTTAAAATAAAACCTATATCTAAATATAATAATTTTGCATATTTGTCTTAACTTTCAATTTTTTATTTAACACTTTAATGAAATAAAAACTATACAATTATTTTTTAACTTTTAAATGCCAATAAAAACCATCTAAGATTTACTTTTTATATATTATGCTTTTTAAGTTAATTTTTTTGTTTTTTACATACATTGCTTTATTTTAAACCCTTTTACTTATTATTTTTGGGACAAAAAACCTCTAAGCAGCCCAAAGGAACCACATGTCCTTCAAAGCCAACCAACCCCAGCAAGAAGAATCCTGTCTCATCAAAGAAGGCCACTCCAAAACCATCCCCAAAGCCCTCACCAAAGCCCTCCCCTGAGCCCACTACTGAGAAGAGCCCTGCTCACTCCACTGGGGGAGAGGAATCTGATGGCTCCCTTACGGACCACAGTTTCTACAACTCAGCTTCTGACAAGGAGCCAACCAAGAAGCAGCGGCAAGGCAAAAAGACCCCAACCAAGGATAAGTCTCCTGTACATGAGAAGCACCACAATAAGCCCCCTTCTGCTTCCCCCCCACCACCAAACTCCTCCCCTTTAAGCTCATCTGGGGATGATACAAAGCCCTGCCCTTATTACTTCCCTGGCTTCCGCCATGCTCCTGCTGGCCCCTGGGACCTTGTGTTGGCCCACAACCTCTGCAATGTTGATGGCAAATTTAAGGATCCCCCTTCCTTGCCTAAGTATTTTCCCATTATGAGTATAAAGGGTGGGCCAGCCATGATGGCCAATGGGTACATCTTTCCCTGCAACAATGCTAACTGGGGCTTCAAGAGCCAGAATTACACCTTTGAGGACCGCTTCTGTCCAATGCGGCTCAATACTGAGCGCTGGGACTTGGTTCAAACCATCAAGGGTGAGCACACTTGTGTGATGCCAAATACCACCATAGCCCACCTCCTCAAGTGGTATCTTGTCCAGATCATGCCCACTTCAAAATACCTTTCCCCAACCCAGCTGGCTGTGCTTGCGTGTAAGTACCTCACCCCCACTAACCTCAAGAGGGTTCTAACCCATACCCAGTTGGTCAAGTTTGTGAGTGATAGACGACAAGCCTCTAATCCCCTGGCCAAGAGCGCCACTAAAATTGAAGACCTGGTCCTCACAGATGCCCTCAAAAAACTGATGATGGTGAGATGTTCCTGCTCCATGACAATGGGCAGGGAGTGGAGGATAGGATTACAGCCTACACCACAACCCAAAACCTGGAGCAGCTCAATACTGCTACCAGCTGGCTGTGCAACGGCACATTTGCTACTTGCTCCTCTCTCTTCAAGCAGCTTTGGGTCCTGCATGGGCAGTTCAATGACCAGGTTATCCCTCTTGTGTTCTTTCTCCTTCCTGGTGCCAAGACTGAAGTCTACACCAGAGCCTTCAAGATTGTCCAGGATGCTTTGAGCTCCCTTCCCACCAACCAGCTCCCCCCTCTCACTCACACCACAAGGGCAAATCCCTCCTCCGCTGAGAAGGATGAGTCAACCCTAGCCGCAGAGCAGCTAGCTCATGCACGCTCACTTTGGCTGAAGGTTATCATAATGGACTTTGAAAAAGCTCAGTTCAGAGCCTTTGAGGCCACCTTCAATGAAGAAGTTCAGGGCTTCTTATTCCATTTTAGGCAGGCCCTCATCAAGAATCTCCAGAGCAAGAAGGAGCTTTTCAAGAAGTATCTTAACAATGGTAAGGGGAAAAGCTTTGCCATGACCCAGTTTGCTGCCTTTGCTTTTATGCACCTGGAGCATACTGGGATTGGCTTTGAGGCCCTCCTGGAGGATGCTTACGTGAAGAAGCACTCCACCATCTTCAAGGGCTACCTTGATTACTTTGAGTGCCAATGGGTGGACAAGAAGGTGACTTCCCGGAGAGAAAATAGCAGGGCCACTGCCCCTTGGAATTGCCAGGGCGCCTGCCTCAAGGGGGAGATTAATACAACCTCTAGCCTTGAGGTTTGGCACAAGCACCTGAAGGTGAAGTTTGGGACCAACCCCAAATATAACAAGTTCTTCTCTAAGCTACAGGAGGAGCAGGCCCAGACTGTCTCCAAGTTCTGTGACCTGGCCAACTGGGTGGCCCCCAAGAAGAGGAAGTCCAAGGAGCAAGACTACCAGGAGGACGTGCAGAAGGTGGTCAAGAAAAAGTATAAGGTGGCAGAGATCAAGAAGTACCTTGAGAACGTTGCCACTGCTCTTGCTGGTGGCTTTAATTAGCACAATAAACCTTGCTTTGCTTTGCCTGTATATTTTTTACTTTTAAACTTTTAATTTTTTAATTTATTTATATTTTACTAATCTTTTTAGGTATAAATGATAAGTTTCAGATACAGTTTCAATGTGGTTTAGTAAGAAATATCTTATATTTTGTTAATTTATCTTTAAGGTATGCAATTTTTTCAGTTATGATTATATAAAGTATAATAAATTTAAATTAGAATTTTCTTATATTTTGGAGTTATTGTGATATATAAAATATCTTTATTTTTGGTTCATTAGAATTTTAATTTTTATGGAAATAAAAAATAATTTTATAATAAAGAGTTTAATTTACATGGTAAACTGAAAAATAGTTACTTATATCTCCTTATTCTTATTACTTATGATAATTTTTGTTGCATTTTTTGAGCTCTCTGGGGTTATTTTATAATAATAAAGTATTTTAAAATAATTTTTTACATTAAAAATGTTCAGGGTAAAGTGTTTTGTTAATTAAAAAAGTGTCAACATCCAGGAACCGACATTAAGTAAACCCAGGTTGTCACTTTACTATAGTGTCAACATTAAAAGTGTCAACATGGCCACTGTCAACATTATTGTCAACATGGGCACTCTTGCTGTTAAAAGGCTAATGTCATTATTAGAGAAAATTTGAGAAAATCAGTTAAGTTTTTGATAAAAAACTTTCTAAAAAGGAAAAGGGTGAAACAAAGAGCTATATATCAGAAACTAGATCACAAAATATAAGGCTGACAAAGGAAAATAGATAAAAGTACACAATATAGTTAATAATTCTAGAACAATAAAGAAAATTAATGATATATTAAAACCAATATACATTCAGAAAGACCCCCTAACCTAAGAAAGATTCTAAGAGGAAAGAAAATATCACAGACAGGAGAAAATATATAATTTTCCAAATGATTATTATATCTATATCATAATAAATAATAATTTATAACCCTTCAAAAGTTTCCCATTTGGATCATGGATAGTTTTCTAGTAATTTCATATCTAACCCTGATCAGATTGAGCAGTTTAGAAGGAATTTTAGACACCTTACTTCAATCCATTTAGCTGATGTTGTGTGATTAAAGATAACCAAAGACATAAAAGCTATTAGCATTTCAAATTAGTGTTATTTTTTCTGGAAATAAATTGCCAAAAGATGGTTGAATGGGAAAATAAAGAACAAAAAATTCCTTGAAATCCTTGAAGAATCATAAATTCATCATTGATAAGTAATGAGTCTCAAAATCCCTTGTTAGTAACAAGAAAATTAGTTTAGAGCTTCCAGATTTACTTCTGATTAATTACTCATTACAATCATGAAATACTATTACCCCTAATGCTTACCGGTTGATCTGACAGTCATCTAAAATAAAAAAATATTAAATCATAAGTCAGAGTCATAATGATCAGATGTCAGCTGAAGAGGTGAAACCAATTCTTCCTAATTAACAAGCTTCAACTAGGATTAAAATTTAATTTCATCAATCCCTTCTCCTTTTCCAGGAAACTTGTTTCTTGAAAGTTCTTGTTGAGAACCCACTCTGTAAGAAGCAGACTCCCTACTCTATGAGCCAAGGCAGAAGAATTAAATTCATTAATTAAGCTTTCAATGGGGACAGATATCATCACCAGGTTAAATATCACATCAATTAAGCAGTAGTGTCCCAAGAGAGTATTGAAACTTCCTAAAAACATATAGGCCCTCAAGTATGATAGCAGGAAGGCAGTGGCAAGGGGTTGGGAAACATTGGCTGAATTGATCTAGTTGGTTTGGGTTTAAATGTAATCTTCTTATCAGGAGGAGAAAAAGATAGCAAGGAAGTAGTATACCATCTAATAGTACCACAGGACACCATTCTTTTCTCTGGAAGTAATACGCTTTACTCCTGGCGCTTGGTATGGAATTGCAGTCAAAAAATAATATATCAACTGAAACAACACTAAATTTATAAGCCATTTAAACCCAAATCTTTCCAGGATGTGAGGATTAGGTGGTGTCATGGCTGATATTATAAAACCACTTAAAAACAATAACTATTCAAGTGGTTGAATGTTTTTATTGATTAAATGATTGAAAGTAAGAGATAACACTTGATTATATAGTTAGAACAGGGAGGATAGATAGAGGATCAGGAAAAGTGGAATACTATCTTCCCAGTTTAGAAACAGTGAGGATGATTGAAACAGCTCTCAAAAATATTTCAACAAATATATAACTTAAACTATAAACCTATAAACTCTCTTTTTTAAGTATCCTACTTAAAATAGCCAGGACCAAGAGCATAAGAAACTGTTTCAGAAGCAGAAAAGACAATAACAGACCCTAACGGGCCTTTGGAGTCAAGAATTCGAATGAGCAGCCTTGTAAATTTTGCCAAATGTTGATAACATCAGCAAGTAACTGCAAGGCTTCTGATTGGCAACATCAACCTTCAAATTAACTTATACAATTTTAAACATCTTATAAAGGAATTTTTCTTTTAAATTTAAGTTTGAACTCTCAGCAAGGTAGGTCTTAGGTTCAATTTCTGTATTGAAAATTAAACTAATAATTTCATATTTACTAATGTGGCCAGATTTGTTTCTATTCCTTTCAAATTGATCACATGTTTTTTGATATTAAGTAATACAGACCCAATTTAAAGGTTATCTTGTTGATGACTCAGAGATTAAATATGAGTATCAGGAGGATGTTAATTTATGATCCTGACAGTTCTATCTCCTTGAATAAAGCTTCAAATTTTCCCCTTAAACCATTGAACTTCACTTGGGGCTTTTGGCCCCTTGGTGAACCTGGCAGCCAAGGCTGTCATGAGTTGGATGGTGGTCTCCTAAAAAGAAGTATCCCATTTAGTAGTCCTCTAACTCATGGATCCAAAATTTCATGCTCTTTGCTACCAATATTTTGGCTCTCTTAATTTTAGTTGTTATTTATCCTAAGTTAAAATTCTTAGAAACTTTACTACCTGTCAGGAAACCAGGCATAGGTAGAGGCATTGGACGTCTTGGGACAGGGTTGGGCCAAGCCAGTGGGTAAAGCCCACCATAGAATGGGTGCTAACTTGATAATGTAAGACAGATTGCCCAAGTAAGGACCAGGGTCCAGAGGTAGGGATCATGGAATCCACCATTCCTGTCAAGGTGATATAGAGTACTCCAAACAGTTGAGTGGACGTGGTCTCTGAAGCAGTGGTGGTCTCCATTGGGCGGTTGAGTTGTGGGGTTAAGGGCGGAGTCATGGGAACAAAGTAGGCAGGCAGATAATTGTACTTGTCTTTGAACAATCTGGGCGGCCTTTTGTACCACTTTCCTTCATGTCCTATGTATTCAGTCTCTCTAGTCCTGGCCAAGGGGTCAGCAATGAGGATGGTCTCCAAGTTGTACTCCACGTAGGCCGGGTTGGGTGGGTATTCAGTCAAATGCACAGGGCCAAAGGGGAACAGTATAGTGCTGAGAGCAGTTCAGCAAGTTGATCTCTGGAGTGGGTGGTTGCCTGATTGTCTACTTGACCCAGGTTGAGATGAAAAATCCCTAAAACTAAATAAGGTAGAGTTTTATTGAAACAAAGGTTCATAAAACTTTATTATCAAAAATGACAATGTGGTCATCACCATACCGCCGGGGTTTTTATACTATGAGACTTTGCTTCTTCAATTTTTGCAGGGTTCAGGTTTTCAGACAAGGCACTGGCGGGGCATGGATCTTGGCTTGGAGTCTTGAGGGCAGCAGATCCAGGTTGTGCCTGCTATGGCAAATAGAAGTGGCAATGCTTTGTTCCACCACCACTTTTCACTATATCCCCTTAGTAGTTCAATTGTACTACCCCTTCTGGGCGGAAGGCTGACAGTTGCTGGTGGTCATTGGCAGAGTTAAAAATAGGTTTTGTTTTAACCTCCTTAAGGCAAGCTGCAACCTCTTCATAGGTTCAGATCTTTGGTGGCTCAAGGTTGGCATCAATCTGGTGACCATTTGGGGAATTTTCCTTGGGAGACTGGTGGGTCTCAGAGTAACTTGTTAACTTGGGTTTACAATTTAATGAGTGGGTGGGCTCCCGTCCACTTTGTATGACTCAAGTAGTCTTTGGAGGGTCGGGGTTTGATTCCAGGGTTTTCAATGTTGGTTTCAAAACTCCAGTATCAGCATTGGACAGGTTGGCAGTAGGTCCTTCCCCAACCTCTGTTAGCCAGGTTACATCTCCTTTGCAGGTATGGGTCTTCATTGGCACCAGTTTGGCGGCAGACTGGCAACTATTCAGGGAATTCTCCGTAGCAGGCCGGCGGGTTGTGGGGTAATTTAAAAATTTGAGCCTGTGATTTAACGGATTGGTGGGTCTTGGTCTGTCCTGGAGGGTTTGATCTGCCTTCAGGGAACTGGGGTTTGACTCTTGGGTTTTCAATACAAGTATTGAAATGTCATTCATGACACTACCCTTTATTTTGGTGTTTCATCTTGTTCTTTATGCCACTCTTAACTTTGACTTTTCCCTTAAAGCATATATTGGTAGCTTAGAATATATGATTCCAATCTGAAATACCAAGTGGAAAGTAGTTTCTTTGATGAGATTTTACAGAGTTTTTTCAATATCTTTATCAATCATAGGAATAAAATCATCACATTGTTTCTATGATACATACAGAAGAATCCAGAATGTGCATAGGTAAACTTCTGTTGAAGTTCATATGCCTTCAGTTACAGAATTATTTACTGCTGGATGAGCATTGTCATCTGGGTTATGGTACCCCAACCCAGCCAGAGCCTGGCTTTGACACAGGATGCAACTTGATGGCTTTTGAGAAGAAGTAGGTGCATCATAGCAAAATGATAGGTTTACACTTCTGACTCATTAAGAAGCTCAAGCTCATTCATGACACAGCTTTTGTTTAGATAATATAAGAGAGCTTATAAAACTTCAGGGGGAACTCAACTCCAATAAATGTTTAGTCAAGTTATCTACTCCAAGAAACTGGTACCCTCTCTATCATCACAAATTTACAAGTACTTCAAGAACTTCTCAAAAAGTTCAAGGAAGTGCTAAGTGAGATCCTGAAAACTCTTTTTCCTTCTTGTGAAGTAAAGAACTCAGTAAAATCTAAGGGTCCCTCATGTCAAAACAGCGGGCTCAACCTGCCAGCAAGGTTCTGAACAAGCAGGTTTGTGACCCGCAATCCAATTACCCGGCCACTTGGAGCCAGACTAGGAAGTCAACTCAAATTGCAAAATCCAACAACATGAACAAATGATGATCCCTTATGGTGGATACCTTGTTTTGGCGCTTGACTCATTACCAGGATCAAGCCACCCCCTTCACCATTCAACTGTGTGATCAACACAATCATGTTCCAGTTATCCTTGATTCACAATGACTATATAATCACTATCTCTCAATAAAGATTATTATCTAGTTTCTAAATATTTTCCCCTTGTAACTCTGCTAAAACAGCACAGTTACAACATTGGTAGCACAGGTAGGCTCTACATCCTACCTTATCTTGTAAAAAATTTCCTGTTACCTGTACTTGCCGCGGCAACAAATCCTTGACAGAATTATGTCTGGCCTCCTGCTGGACTGGACCCTGTATACCCCTGGTGCTGAGATACCTGATGGCTTTGTCCTGTACCATAACATGGTGATACCACTCCCCGCGTTCAATGCCCTGTCAGGAAAAGGGTTCTTTCAGGCTCCCTCCTCTATTCCACAACCAACCAACAAAAAATATCATACCCGCCTACGTAGCCCAAAGACTGCAAAGCACTGCCTTGGAACCTTTTGCCAGGGCCAACAACAACGCTGCCGCATGGATCCAGTCCGCCCAGAGAAAACTGGTCCAGATGGAATACCCACAGCAATTTTGGATTGTGGAAATCTCCATCCAACTGACCCACAACGCTGGCACCTGGTGTGACAAGTGGCACAAAGAACACGCCAACAAGAACTGGGATACCTTCAAGCAAGACTTCTTGGCAAGGTTTGTGCTTAAGGACACAGTGCTTGTGATCATACATCAAGTAAAGAACTTGACTCATACAGGCACCATGAAAGAACTCACCTGTGCCTACAAGGAACTCTGATTATGTGCACCCTCTGACATGGCCTTTGACACCCCAGCCACACACCTCATGTACTATGAGGCCCTCAAATTGCATGTAATGAGTCACGTGAACCTGGACCAGGTGAACAATCTACAGAACCTGTATTGTGAGGCAGAGAAAGTAGAACAAACATCCAACACTCTTCACAAGGCGCAAACTGGAAAACAAGAGAGACCCAAGGACTCCCACACAGGTGGGCATTCCAATCAACCCCCTGGAAACAACAGGAACAACACCAATTATAAACCCACAAGCTCAAATGAACATGGGAATAGAAAAAATGGCCAGTCAAATTGTACTCATTTCCATATTGATGCCACACAAGGCAATCAAGAAAAGGGAAAAGCCCAGGGAGAGCATATAGCAAGCCAAGCTATTTCCGCACAACTCCTGACTTGCCCAATGATGAGTACCAACCCAAGGACATGGACCAATGCCCAATGATACAAGTACTCTCAGAAGACCCAGTACTGTACACCATTACCAGACATCCCAATAAACTGATGTCCTATCCTTTCCATTTTTGCAGTTACACAGGCTCAGCACTCCTGGACTCAGGCGTGGATTGAACCTTAGTCAACAGAAGCTTTGTGGACAAGTTCAAGCTAGCCACTAATCCTTTGCAGATTAAAAATGTGATCCTGGCTGATAAACACCTCATTGCCGTGACAAGGGGAACTGCCCCCTTCTCTGTCATGCTTGAGAACCTCCACTCCACTATTAAAGGTCCCATCATTGGCTTCCCAAGGTTTGACATTGTACTGGGACTATAATGGTTACAGAAGAACAACCCTCACATAGACTGGGCAACCTCAGTGTTGACCATCAAGTGTGAAGGTGTCAACCACCAGATCTACCCTGACTCTGTGGACCAACTGCTACACGACCACATCTTTGTACATATAACAGAGACCCAGGACAAAAAGAAAGACCTAAATTCAATTGACTAGGACTCCTGCTAGTACAAGATCATACACTTCAAGGATCACCAGGATACTTCCACACCTCAGGATTGTGAAATTGTGGTCTGCCATCCATAAATCTTCAAGGAAGCTCTATCCAGGTTGCCCCCAGAGAAACACATTCAACACTCCATCCAAATCAAAGGAGCTGTACCCAAAGCACGTCCTAACTACAGGTTGACCCCAACCAAAGATGACACCCTATATGCCTACCTCAAGGAAGCGTTGGAGAAAGGACTTATCCACCCCTCACAGTCTCCTTTTGGGGCCGCTGTATTCTTTTTGGCCAAGAAGGATGGTATCTTGTGTCTGGTCACATACTACTGAGCCCTAAACAAAGTTACCATCAAGAATTGTTATCCACTACCACTGATTGACAATCTCTTTGATGCCTTGAGAGGAGCCACAGTCTTCTCCAAGATTTATCTGACTGCAGGCTAGAACCAGATTTGTATTAAGGAGGAAAACATCCCCAAAACAGCCTTCTGCACTAAATACGGCTCCTACAAGTGTGCAGTGCTCAACTTTGGCATGACAAACACCCCTTCCACCTTTGTAACGTTCATTAACAAAGTGTTTGCTCCACACATAGGCAAGCATGCCCTAGTTTACCTAGATAACATCATTGTCTACAGCCTCTCAGTGTAACAGCACCACAAAGATCTAGAGGCAGTCTTTGCTACCCTGGCACAACACAAACTGTTGGCCAAACCCTCCAAGTGCCAGTTCTTCTGCAAGCAATTACCCTTCCTGGGACACATAGTCTCAAAGGACAGCATCAAACCTGACAGTAAAAAGATACAGGCCATCTGCAAGATGCCATCACCCAAGGATAAGTCAGAACTCTGCACCACCTTTGGGATAGTGGCCTATGTACACTGCTTCATACCTGACTGTGGCGTTTTGACTGCCCCCTTATCCGCCATAACAGGCACCAAATCCAAGTTTGTGTGGACCCCCCAACATGACCTCTGTTTTAGAAGCCTCAAGGAGAAGCTCACAACAGCTCCTATCCTGCAATACCCAAACGTGACAGGGAATATCAAATGGAAACCAACTCCTCAGATGCATCCATTGGGGGAGTACTACAAATCAAAAATAATGATGGTGACTTCCTGCCCGCAGCTTATGAATCCGGAAAGTTGACAGATGGCAAGTGTCAATATCCTATCCACAACAAGGAACTGCTGGTATTTGTACACTGCCTATTCAAATGGTGTTGTTATCTAGAACAACAGGAAGAATTCACAGCACTGACCAACCACAAGTCGCTCATATACTTCAAACCCCAAGCAAATCTGTTGCGCCGCCAAGCGCGGTGGATGGAACTATTGGAGAGATTTAACATGCTCATCCAGTACAAGTCTGGGGCCAAGCTCGCCATGGCAGATGCCCTGTCCCGCCTGTATGTCTGTGCTTCAAGAGGAGAGAATGGGCTCAACCCAGACTGGTCCCTCTTAGTGCTACAAACAAAGGACAAAGGGTTCCCCCTGGCACCACTAACATAACCAAAGAAACAGTCATCAAGAATAAACACCTCTCTGCTGACATATAGGGGCTCTTCACAGAAAAATGACTGACGGCACAACCATTCCCTACATCCCCACACATCAGCAAGTCAACACTATCCTTTGCTATCACAGAGACCTTGGACATACCAAGAGCAGAATTCTTTATGAGTTTCTAAAACATAAAGCCTGGTGGCCAACCTTATACTGCAATTTCCAGGAAGTTCTAGACCAATGTGAGGTGTGCAAAAAGTTTGCCAAAAGCAAAACCCTGCCAAAGTCAGTACTCCCCATCTGCACACAACTACCTTTCAAAGTATGGGCTCTTGACATTGTTGGTCCCATGCCAGGAAAACACAATGACAAGAAACACATCATCACCACCATTGACTTTATGACAATATGGCCAGTAGCCCAAGCAGTGAAGGCACACACTGGCAATGACATACAACAATTCATAGGAAGAGAGATAATCAGCAAGTTCGGAAAGCCAGAACTCCTGATAAACAGTGGAGGCAAAGAATTGACCTCCAAAAACACCAACATATACCTCACTAAAAATAGGATCAAACATACCATGACAGCACCATACCATCCACAGGCCAATGGATGTGTAGAGCATCTTAATGGCAGCCTTGTGCAAGCCTTAGCCAAACTCACCACCAGGAAACCTGAAGACTGGTATAAGCAGTTATCAACTGCATTACTTGTGTAACAAACCTGAGTGAACAGATCCACCAGAAAACCCCTTTTGAGTTGGTATACGGCACACAGCCAAATATCATTCAAGTATTAACAGGACCCAAACTGGAAATTACAAGTAAAGTCCCCCGCGTTCAGACCCTCAAGTTATGGAGGCCAACAGCAAGCAGACAGAAAAAGAAAATGAACATCTTCAAAAAACCTTTGTCCCCATCTGTGATAGACATGAAGTTGGGGACAAATTTTGGGTCATGAACGTTGATAAAAGCAAACTACAACCTGAGAAAGTAGGTCCAGCAATCATTCTAAAGGTAAACAAAAATAACACTTACCTTGTGGAAGGACTCAGGAAGTGCAAACAAGATAAACCCCTACACCATAATCACCTGAGACCCTGCAAAGCAAGACAAAAGCAACATAAAGCTGCCCTGTCCACCACAGAACAACAGTTAGTCCAGTATGGCGCCCGGGCTCCTGACAACCTCCCTGATGACCTTCCCCCAGAGGAGGCCAACCTTCAGTTGGGGTGGTGTCAAAACAGCAGGTTTGACCCAGCAGCAAGGTTCTAAGAAAGCAGGTTTGTGACCTGCAATCTGATTACCCGGCCACTTGGAGCCAGACTAGGAAGTCAACTTGAATTGCCAAATCCAACAACATGAACAAATGATGATCCCTTATGGGGATACCTCATTTTGGCGCTTGACTCATTACCAGGATCAAGTCACACCCTTCATCATCCAACCGTGTGATCAACACAATCATGTTCCAGTTATCCTTGATTCACAATGACTATATAATCACTATCTCTCAATAAAGATTATTATCTAGTTTCTAAATATTTTTCCCCTTGTAACTCTGCTAAAACAGCACAGTTAAAACACTCAGAATGCACTCCCTTTATTTTACTACATCTAAGGAGGATGAGATACATATGTTAACATGCTTCAGATGCATTGGACAAACATTTTATCCATCTCTCTCTATCTCTATGTGGGGCTGTAGTATTTTTTGTGACCAAGAAGGATGGTTCCTTAAATCTTATCACAGACTAGCCCTCAACAAGGTTGCTGTCAAAAATAATTAACCCCACCCCCGATCAATGAATTTTTATATGCTTAAAGATGAAAAAACTTTCCATAAGATTGACTCTTCCCCAGGGCAAAATTAAGTCTTTATTGCATCTGAGGAGGAGGCTAAACCCGTCTTTAGCATACACTAGAGGCCTTTTGAGTGCTAGTCATGACCTTTGGCATGAGGAACTCATCATCTATATTTTCAAAGTTAATGTATGAGGATTTCAAGGAGATTATTTTAAAGTGTGCTGTAGCATATCATGATGGCATTATGTGTTCAGCAAGAACCCCAAGGGGCACCTCTAACACTTACACATCATCTTTGTCACCCCCACATGTATCAATTGAAGGCAACCCCTTCAAAGTGTGAGCTTTTTATACATAAATACTTCTCATTAGATATAAAATCTTGGCTGCCAGCATCAAGCCTAATCTGTACAAAATGAAAGCTATCACAGGTATGCCGCCTCCCACTTATGTCAGCCAATTGTGTACATCTCTGGGGATGGTTGCAAATTTGGGGGACCCATCCCTAACTGTGATGAGCTAATAGCACATTTATCAAGCTTTTAGACACTAAGAAACAAGTGGATTGGGTATCTATAGGGAACCAGGTTGTTTAGAAACTCAAGCAGAGTCTTGTCACCGCTTCAGTTATGTAGTTCCCTAGATACAATCACCAGCAAAGTAGCTTTATAGCCTGTTGAGATAAAAAAATCAACTCAGATGAGAACAAAATTGGCTGAGCTCAAAGAGAGATTGAAAGTCAATGGGTCTATATTGGTTAGCAAACTTTTTTAGTCATATTCTATTTTCTCTGAGCTGGGTTGAATTGCTTTAGGCTGATTTAGCTTTGCTTTAGACTAGAGTGATTTTTATCTCCATGGGCTATAAACTACTGTATGCACTCAAAGATGATGTCCAAGGCCATGCTCTGGGGGTCCTCCATGTAAAGACTGATGGTAGAGACCTCCTCCCTATAGCCTATAAATCCCACAAACTGGCATACACCAAGAAGTTCTGCCACATCATTATATGGGGCTAGCTACTATTGTATATTACATGGAGAGATAGTGCTGATATTTATATGGTATCAGCTTCTCTCTTTTGCACTTTCTGGCCACCAGCTTCTCTAGTACTTTAACATACATTCACATCTGTCCTTATTTCAGACAGGATGGGTTAAAAATCAGTCCCATATCATTTGAAGATAGAATAGAAATTTGGGAATGGGCTGGTCATGATCAAAAACTCACCATAGTATATGTTGAGGCTATCACTGGTAACAATGATAAGTACCATGGATGGCCCATGATTTACCTAAATCCCAAGGCCACCCACTATGAGGGGTCAAATTGGTAACCATCTCTAAATTAATGCTAATGCAGGGCAGCATGTCACAGAAACCGGGAACATCTGCCGTCAAGCTGAGGTGGAGGAAACCCACTCTACATCCATACAGCACAACATGGAGATACCATCCTCCAATACCACTGTACCCTGGGTTGCATATGTAGCCCCAGCTGGTATCAAATCATGAAGTGCAAGGTCTGGTGATCAAAAATGTGTCAAGTTACCCTGAATCTTCTGTGGGTCTATTTGTGATATAAAAATCCCCCAGAAACTACTACACTACCTAAGTCTTTACTTCCAGTAGAAACTGAGGAACCTTTAGCAGTGGGCTCTTGATATTGTAGTGTTGTAACTGTGCTGTTTTAGCAGAGTTACACGGGGAAAAATATTTAGAAACTAGATAATAATCTTTATTGAGAGATAGTGATTATATAGTCATTGTGAATCAAGGATAATTGGAACCTGATTGTGTTGATTGCACGGCTGGATGGAAGAAGGAGGTGGCTTGATCCCGGTAATGAGTCAAGCACCAAAACAAGGCATCCACCAGGACAGATTGTCATCTGTTCATGTTGTTGGATCTGGTAATTCAAGTTGACTTCCTAGTCTGGCTTCGGGTGACTGGATAATTGGATTACGGGTCGCGAACCCGCTTGGTTGGAACCTTGCTGGTGGGTTGAGCCTGCGGTTTCAACAGTAGGGACCCTAACTGATGACAAAATAGGCAAGAAATACACCTTCACTGATTTTGATTCCTTCAATTGTTGGCCAGCTGCATGGGCAGCTACCAACTGTACCATCACTGCTGTGACTTGCTTTTTGGGGAAGAAACTGTACCCTGCTTTGGATGTCTCAGATAACTTATCACAGTCAGAAGTTGGAAGCTGGTGGGGGACTTCATGAAAACCTAATGTTCCAGGAATATCCTTGGACATGTGTTGAGAGCTCTTTATCACCCTCAAGCCAATGGGAAGGTGGGGTGTTTCAATGGATCATTAGTAGGGTTGTGGCGGCCCAAAAAGGGATGATAATGGCAAATGCCGTAATCATCCCGTCTACCCTTCCCTGTAACCTTCTTTTGGATTTCCCTATGCTGAGGGAATCTGAAATCACCAATAAAAGAAGGTGGTGGAACACTTTTTGCTTTCTGGATTTGAGTTAGTTTTTAAAAATAATTCATAATAAAATTTATTTTTTTAAAACTTATTAAATTTTGAATTCAATTATTTTTATTTTTAAAAAATAGAAAATTAAATATATATATTTATATTACTTAAAAAAATCTGAAATAGAACACCCTTCTGAGGGTGTAGAAGGAAACGATTCCGAGATAATCTTCTCAAAGAAGATTCTCTCAAAATCGTTTTCAAATTTCGGGCGAGTGCTCCTTTTAAGAAAAGGAGCCACCCATCTGAAATCTGACACAGCCCTAATCATTAGTACAGTGGTTTTCAAAGCTATGGCGTCAAGCAAAAAAACTCATTGGCAAGCAAAATAGTTCATCTGTAAAAGAACAACTCAGATGTAAACAAAATCAAAGCTTGTCAAAACAAAATAGAAATGAGCCCAAATATAGTTGATTGATAAATTTTAATTGGTTTTATTTTGTTTGTATCTGAGTTGGTTTCGTTTAAATCTTAGTTTTCCTAGTGCCATAGCTTTAAAACTATTGTATTGCAAAAAAATATGTGGTTTCTTAAGGAATTAGCTTTATTGATTGGGAAATTAGAAGTAAATTGGCTGCATAAGCTTGGCTAATGCTTGGCGGGTCGCTTGTGATCGGCCTTGAGGGTGGTGGACCGCTTGTAGTCGATCTCGGGGGCGTCAGGGCGGTTGTGCCCAAGTTCGAGAGGTTCGGAGCGCTTGTAGGCCAGCGGAGCCGTTGTAGACGTTTCAGCAATATCAGCACTGACAACATATGGGAACTGCTCTCTGAACGTCTTCATGTACTCATCCAGATTAATGTCCGCATCGTCAATCATCAGCTGGCTTCTAACTTCAAAGGGAAACTCACTTGGATAAGTTTCTCGTGGAGTTTTGACTGGCAAAGCCTGAGTCACGGCAAGCAGCACTAGCGAGAAGATTGGAGATTTCATACTCGAGTAACTTTAGAGGGGACTGCTTTATACCCCCAGCCATCAGTGGTTGTTGCGGCTCAACCCTTCCTGCTGCCTGAATTCTGGCAAAAAGTGGCGGCTTCTAATGTCCCATTGAAGCAAATCGCATAATCTATCCTACCTGCCTTGCATGGTACTCATTGCTCATTCTATGATCGACTTAATAAATACCCTTTACAATATCCCAGAATTATTTCATAAATCAAGCCAAGGCATTACCTCGCTGTAGTCATAATTCCATTCATATACAGGTTTAAAGCGAAAAGCCACAGCTTCTCAATTTTACTCTCAACTATGACATCATAAACCCCAACCTTAATACACTCGTTTCCAGCTAATCACTTCCTTTAGCGAACCTATCCAAGCAATTAAAACATCTGCTAAATCCATGACTTGAATGAACGCACCATTACCAAGTTACAAAGCTACTCACAATGCCAAAACTCAGCTCCGCTTACGCGTCTACCTTCAACCGAGAAGCTTAGAATTCTCAATAAAATCTATCCATGAATAGTGCAAACCCCAAGATAACCTTTTTTGGCACATGCGCCAGCCCAACTGATCTGAAACCTTAGCACAAAAAATAAGATACATCCTTTGCCTATCAATACCCAACCATTTTAAATCCAACCCTTACATCCTTAAAGTAAAGCATTTTCAAATATACAGCAATAGCTTACATCCTTGAAAAAGGCCATTTGTTTGTAGTACAGCAAGCCATATGCATGAACACATTGCAGGTTTTTTTAAATTGTAGCCTTAAAGTTAGTACATGTGCTATAATCAAATCAGCCAAGTTAAATTCAACAAAACTAACGTATCTTCAAGATGGTGACTTCGATTCCAGATATCCCTATTTCATAAATATAAAATAAATCGGTAAAAACGGTTAAAAGGTTTGTTACGCCATTGTAGATGACAGTAAACTTGATGGTCCCAACTTGACCTTCTGGGCAATATAAACATATCTGTATACCGCGATGCCAGGGATCCACTCTTGAAAAGGAGTACTGCCAAACAGTTGTAAATTAGCTGAAAGTTGCAAGTTTATGATAGAGGATCCAACCAGAGGTCCAACCATCATTTAGTGGGAAAGTTTCTTAGGTCGAAGCTACTTATGGCGAAAGTGCGGAAATCGAAAATGCGACTCCCAAACGTGCAAAAATCGAAAATATCAAAGGTCGAAGTGCAAAAATCCATTTTCTGAATGTTAACTTTGAAGCAAAAACCATACAGTTCTTAATACAAAACTATAAAATTTAAAGATTCGACTAGACTAAAGAGACCCTAAGGAGTTAATTTATGCAATAAAAACTATATTCTAGATAATAAAAAGATGCTGAAACTCACTGTTTTTTTAAAGAAAATCTTTTTAGTTTCAAAAGCAAAATTAGACTATAATTTATATGTAACTGTATCAATTCAATATAAAATATGATACTACACAAAGACTGCTTTATAAGCTGTAATATTTTTTAAGTTTCAATTTCATTAAAGCTTATGTAAAGCTATAACAATACTTCAGTCTAAGTAAAATAAAGGATGTTTCCTAAGAGATAAAGGCATACAGTTTTAGTTATTTTTAGTGATATTATTTCAATTATTAACTATTATAGAAGCTTGCCATTAAAATACTATAGATTAATTTACTTAATTATTAAAGCTGTCAGGAAATTACTGTTGACTTTGCCTTACCTTAGTAAAATGGCTAGTGAGCAGATGAGCCAAAAT
This sequence comes from Entomophthora muscae, assembly GCA_014839935.2. Taxonomy (NCBI): domain Eukaryota; kingdom Fungi; phylum Entomophthoromycota; class Entomophthoromycetes; order Entomophthorales; family Entomophthoraceae; genus Entomophthora; species Entomophthora muscae. The sequence goes on from QTSX02006510.1 coordinate 48,738, forward strand.
CTTTATAAGATGATGGCCTACCAAGTCATCAATAAAAGAAGCTTCTGATAGATTGCAATCAAGCTTAACTGATCTCAAAAGCTTTTGATAAATGGATTTGGGCCAATAGATGCAAGGCCAACCAGGAGCATCCTAGGCCATCAATTGAGGTCAAATCCTGTTTCACCAGAGTTATTCCAGAATGCCTTAGCGCCCCACCAAGTCAGGAGCAAAATAGGTTTGGCATTGAGGCACTAAGAAGATGGCAAGATTCCCCAAGAATAATGAGGATTGGCACCTTTTTGCACTGGCAGCCTGCCAGTGCCACTGCAAATTTCTATTGTCAAAGAAGACCTAACTATGTGGAAGTTATGCACTAAAAATAGAACAATCAATTGGTACCGCTGCCACTAACATGTCAATGAATTATGCATAGCTATGAGGTAAATAGTATCTAGTATAGAATAACATGCAATTAAATCCCATGTCATTTAATGGATTCCTGACTCTGGAGGTTGATTCTGGCAGTCTTGGATAGAAAGACTGGTTGAGCAAGAGTTAAAAGCTGTCACAGTAGTTTCCATAATGACTGATATTACCTGTCCTAATTGAAAATCCCAGAAGTCAGGCAAACAGTTAACTAAGTTGACTGAGTTGACAGATTAAAATCATACTGTTGATTAGAAATGGGTTACTGGAGCCCTGGTTTATCAGCTTAATTCAATCACCCCATGCAATTCAACACTGATAAATAGACGTAATCTGATAGTCACTTGATACAACCTCATTTATCAGAATGTTTGACAAAAATTAATCACTCAAGGGTTTTTGCATACTGGACAAGGTACTCTTTAGATGATGCAGACAGAATAGGAGCTGTGGATCCAGGTGGTATTGCTTAGTCAAAATTTGGTACATATTGGAAATTTTTCACTGCTTGACTCTTAGGAGTTGAGTCCTCCTTAAATTACTCAATAAATCAAATATTCTCCTGATCTAACTTTTATTTAACAATGCATCCATTAGTTGGTCTACTCTATTACAACCCGTATAACTTGATCTTGAGTTGGATTATCACTGGAAGATGGGGCCTTGCCTTGGGTATTATGTTGTTGGTTCCCCCTAAAATTACTCCAATGCCTCCAAATCTTGGTGTCTCTCCTGCAGAATCTGAAGCTGAGACAGTTACGTCTTCTCAATGTCCAGAGTTGTATGCTGAGGACACTTTAATCCTTTCTCAGGCTATATGTCTAGGACTCATTTGGTTGGGTTTAATCATTTTGTTAAACCCCTGTATTTCTTTTGGAAATTTTACAAAACAATATTTGAATCTTTGGTGGTGGTTAATCATCAACTTCATGTGGATTTGGGTGGTTATTCCCCACCACCTGGATACCTCTTCTTATTATCTGTTGATTTCTGCCACATTACTCAACTCTTCTACATCTGAGTTTTTGGAAGGAGTTTGTCATGAAACTGTGTTCCTCTTCTCCTGCTCCGTCAAGATATTGGCGTTTACAACGTTCATCTGTATAATCTCCCTATTGAGCTTTCCAGTTTAGATTATTTTTTAATATGTGGCAGCCTTCTCTGGTTGCAGTGGTCAAAACTGGTTATGCTGTTTCCTGGTTCTGTGGTGTCATGTTGTTTTGGTGTCTGTACTACTATCCTGCTCTGCTCACTGAAAAAATTTCTTGTGAGGTGGTATTGGCCTTATCATCCTATTCTGTCTCCACCCTTAGTCACAAATCTCAGGTTTATCATATGATGACAAAGGCTTTGGTGGATGCATGCAAATGGTTGTTATTTGTGGCAGAGCATAACCCACGTGTTTTAACTGAAAGTGCATCTTTGTACCCTTTGTTAAAAAATTTGTATGTATCTATTGAGGAGCTCAAAGTATATTGAAAGCTTTACGCCTTTTATTAGGGTACTAGTTCACTGTTGGTATTACTTCCTCAGTTTCTGGCTTATTGTTAAACCATTGATGTTCCTGAAGCAAATAAGCTCTCAGTGTTGTGGTTAGCAGTTGACCAAACTGCACAGGACTTAGCAGTTTGGGATTCCCTGTTAACCAAAACTGAGGCCCTGGTAATCCAAATCCTTTCTCTGCTTTCAAATCCTTCTGCTGTCAAACATGGTGTGTTGGCAATCAAAGCCAACCCTGTCGCTGGCTTGTGGTTTTCTGTTCCTGTCCTGCTGCAACTTCTTCTGCTCCTGTTAAAGAGCGCACCTTGTGTGCATCCTCTCATCCTCAGTTGGCAATCTTGAATAAACCAGCAGATGGTGAAGAGGTAGTTGCAGCAGCAACTTCTGAAAGCTCCCTGGCTATGTTGCAATATGTGCTCCCAACTAAGTTGTCTTGTGTTGAATTGGGTGAGTTACTAATGGTTTCTATCGACTCCAACCACCCCATTCTTCCTGAGCAGTTCAAAAAATGATTGAATGTTACTTTCAGGAGCATCTTGCCTCCTTAGCCACAGTCTGTACTACTGAAGAGAATCAGGATCCTGCTGAAGTTTCTTTGTTCATGGCAAATAAATCTACTTCTGGCTAATCCTTGTTTTATGGTAGCATTGATAATGGTCACACTATCTTCTGTCCTGCTATTTTTTGGATACTGGTGCTTCAGAAACTTTATGAGTGTGGAAACTACATATTTGTTGCAGTTAAAGTATCATCCTGGCACGTTGTTCAGAGGAGGGAATTGCCAAATGTTCCTGTCTTTTTAATTGAATAAAACAGTGACTTTTTCCCTTGCAGGTCATTCCTTTACTGTTTGATTCTCTATATGCACTACCCTCATGTATCCTATTATCTTGGGGTGGGGTGGTGGTGGGATCATAATGTGTCAACTCTTCTGAAGGAAAAATTTCAGGTTGACCATTCTTTGGATATTATCATTCATATTCCAAAGTTGGGAATGTCTGAGTTGGAGCAGTCTACCCAGACTATCCAAGCGGTTCATGTTCCCATGCCTTTGAGTTTGGATTTGCTGGTATGCCTTCAACCTTGATCAGCGGCTTTTGACGCCACTAGGGGCAAGATTCTTCTCAAGCATACTCGGTTTTGTTTTGACTTCAAGTTTACTGTTGATCTCATCCGTTTTTCTTCTCCCATTTACCCGTTAACCCTGAAGGAGGACACATGTTTGGAGGAGTGAACCCAGGATATGTTGGAAAAAGGCTACATTTTTAAGAAGGCTTTGTCAATCTTTTCTCCATTGCTGTTTGTTCAGAAGTCAGACGGTTTGTTACAGCCATGTGTGGACTATGGAAACCTAAACAACATCACTATTTCAGATCCATATCCTTTGCCTCTTGAAGCTCAGATCTCTTGCTTCATTGAAAAGGCTAAGGTTTTATCTAAACTTGATATTCTGAATGTTTTCAATCAGATTAGGATAGCAGAAGGAATGGAGTAGCTGACTGCGTTCAGAGCCAAAAAGGGTATCTTTCAGTTCTGTGCCATTCATTTTGGGTGAAAAATGCCCCTGCATGCTTTCAGTGGTTGATAGATTTGGTTCTAGGAGACCTACTGTGGGTGTGTGTCATTGCTACATGGACAATATTTTGGTGTTTTCTCCAGATGAGGAGTCCCATAAGTCCCACTTGTTGGTGGTAGTAGAGTGTATCCTCCAGGCTAATCTGATCATTAAGCAAAGAAAGTGTGAATTCTTTAAATGTAATGTTACCTTTTTGGGGAACATTATCTTTGAGGAGGGTCATGATATTGCACCTGATAAGGAGGCAGCAGTTTGTGAGAAAACAACTCCTGTGACAGTATCTCAGCTTTGTAGCTTCTTGGGTATCTGTACTTTCTTGAAGAAGTTCACCCCACATCTGTCTGAAGTAGAGGCTCCCTTGTATTCAGCCAATAGGAAGACAGCTCTAGTCTGGACGCATTAGTGTGAAAAAAGTATCCTTAGCAGTCAATACCCTCCTGTTGTCATTTCTTGTATTACAATATGTGGATCTGGAGCTTCCATTTATAGTATCCACATACTCTTCAAAATATGCTGTGGCAGAGGTGTTGCTGTAAACTGCTAGTGATGGCATTGAGAGACCTGTGGGCTATTTATCTCACAAAATGGAAGCACATGAAAATAATTATATGATCTACAACAAGGAATTGTTGGTATTTGTAGAATCTCTGAAGCACTGGCATCATCATATGATGTTGACACACCATTCATTTAAAGTAAGGGCTGATCCTAAGGTTCTCTTGCATAATTGCCAACCAAGGGTTTTTTCAGGTTGCCAATCCAGATGGCATAGGGACTTGACTATATACAAGCTCTGTTACAAGTTCATCAAAGGGATAGACAACCACTTGGCTGGCGCATTGAGCAGGAACCCTTCACACCTCCTTAATACAAGTTTGGATGCTGAGTTCAACATACATACTCTGATTCTGGATGAGTCTATGGTCCCCTTTATGCTGACTCTTCCTGCTACACTTGCCACCACTTCCTTAGCAAAGGGTGCAGATTTAGACTTGTATCCCAAGGTCAAGTTCTTGCAGCTGTTGTCCAAGGGTTATGACAGGTTATTGGAATTATCCTGTGAGCATCCAGTTGGTCAGCCACAGGGATACCATAATATAGTTCTAATGCTTTATCATCAAGGCTGTCTATGGGTCCCAGAGGGAACTATCAGGAATGAAATCATGGAGGTCCATCACACTTTTTCAACAGCAGGCCACCTGGGGAAAAAAAGATTGTTGAATTAATCTGCCAGCAATTCTCTTAGAAGGCCTGACAGTGCAGTTAGCATCCCATGTTTAAAATTGCTTGGTGTGTGTTTGGTCTAAGGCAATCAGGAACAAGAATACTGGTTTGTTGGTTTCACTACAACCAGCTACAGGGCCTTGGACATCAGCATCTGTGGATTTTATTGAAGAACTTCCCAGCTCTAATGGGTTCAATGCAAGCATGGTGTTGTTAGATTGGTTTACAAAAATGGTACATTATTTTCCTTGCTCAACCACAATTATATCAGTTAAGACACAAGATTGGTTGTAGAAAGAATCTTCTCACTTCATGGCATATCCATGGAGATAGTAATTGATTGGGGACCCCAATTTATTGCTCATTTATGGGAAGCCTTCACTAGGATTCTCAGCATCAAGATCTGCTGTTCTAATGCTTTTCATCCCCAGTTCAATGGGCAAACAGAGAGAATAACCCAAAGTTTGGAGGTCTATCTAAGATGCTACATAAATATGTGATAGGATAACTGGTGCTCAACCCTACCAATGGTGGATTTGTCATATAATAACGCTCCACACACATCAACTCAGGTCTCACCATTATTTGCCAATGTGGGTTACAATTCTTTGGACAACATGGGTCCTAGATTGATTAGCAACATAGAGGCTGCAACTAATCAAGCTGCTGCATTGAAGCAGGTCCATAAGGAGCTCCAGTTTACTCTTGCTGCTGCTGTGACAACTTATAAGGAATATGCAGATTGTAAGCGCCAGGAAATTCCCACATACTAGCCAGGTTATCTGGTCATGGTTGATGCCCTAAATATGAAGTTGAAGGTCCCATGTTGCAAACTGGGTCCAAAGTGTATAGGTCCCTTCAAATTTGAGCTCTAGATTGATCCCTCAGCCTATTGATTGGAGTTACAATCCTCTTTTAAGATCTTCCACACCTTCCATGAGTGTCTTCTCACTCCTTTCTGTGATACAGAGGTGTCTTCTTCCCAACCCATTCTGGTGGAAGGGGATCCTGAGTATGAATTGTATTACATCATGGATTCCCATAAGAATTGTTGTTGACTTGAGTACTTGATATTTTAGAAGGGCTATCATGATTTCAAAAATTCCTGAGCTCCCCACTATGACTGCTCTAACTCCTCTGATCTCATTTAAGAGTTTTACAATTGGAATCCTACTGCTGTTGGTCATCCTGAGCCTACCTTAGCAGAAATGAAACTTCCTCCTGCTCACAAGAATTTTTACTTGACCCACCTTCCTGACAGGGGTATTGTTCCTCAGCCTAAATTGGAGGGTAATATCACAGTAGTTTCCATAATGACTGGTATTACCTGTCCTAATTGCAAATCCCAGAAGTCAGGCAAACAGTTAACTAATTTGACTGAGTTGACAGATTAAAATCATACTGTTGATTAGAAATGGGTTACTGGCGCCTTGGTTTATCAGCTTAATTCAATCACCTCATGCAAGTCAACACTGATAAATAGACGTAATCTGATAGTCACTTGATACAACCTCATTTATCAGAATGTTTGACAAAAATTAATCACTCAAGGGTTTTTTGCATACTGGACAAGGTACTCTTTAGATGATGCAGACAGAATAGGAGCCATAGACCCAGGTGATATTGCTTAGTAAAAATTTGGTACATATTGGAAAACTCTCACTGATTGACTCTTAAGAGTTGAGTCCTCCCTAAATTAATCAATAAACCAAACATTCTCCTGGCCTACCTTTTATTTAACAATGCATCCAGTAGTTGGTCTACTCCACTACATCCTGTATAACTTGATCTTGAGTTGGATTATCACTGGAAGATGGGGCCTTGCCTTGGGTACTATGTTGTTGGTTCCCCCTAAAATTACTCCAATGCCTCCAAATCTTGGTGTCTCTCCTTCAGAATCTGAAGCTGAGACATTTATGTCTTTTCAATGTCCAGAGTTCTATACTGAGGGCACTTTAATCCTTTCTCAGGCTATTTATCTAGGACTCCTTTGATTGGGTTTAATCATTTTGTTAAACCCCTGTATTTCTTTTGGAAATTTTACAAAACAATATTTGAAGCCATGTTGGTGGTCAATCATTGATTATATGTGGATTTAGGTGGTTATTCCCCACCACCTGGAGACCTCTTCTTATTATCTGTTGATTTCTGTCACAGAAGAGTCAGATGTATTATCCTGGTAAGAGGGAGCAAGCTCTATAAAAGCCCTTCCATTGGACTAATGAAAGGCAGTCAAAAATAAGATATACCTACTGTAGAACATTTTCACAGTAGAAGATAATCCAAGTTCAAAGACTATTGTCAGTTCCCAAAGATCCTAGAAAGTCACCGCTTAGAGAAGCCACCACTTACATTATTGTCTCCCTTATACATTGCCAGTTGTTGCCCTTACAAGGAACAACCAGACCTCATAGATAACACTTGTCAAAATACAAGCAACACATTCCTCATAATGGCTAAGACTAAACATATACCCAATAAAGCAAATGATAATTGGACCACCAGTTCCAATAGCAGAACCAAAAGTTCTTACAAAAGCTATACTATACTATTTTATACTTAATAAAATAAATATTATTATATCTTATTTATAGTAAGTTACAACCTTCAAATATATCAAGAGCCTGCCACTTAAATTTCATAAAAATGAGGACTTGGATATTTTTATTTAAAAACACTGTAACCTTACCAAAAAATGATATAAATAGTTCTAAATTATATAGCAGAGAGATAACTTTTTATGGAGTTAAAATTGTATCATCTTATTTTTATCTAATACACACATTAAAAAAGATATCATAGAAGATAATTTTAGATAAGAAAGAAGAGGAGAGGAGATAAAAATAGAAGAGAAAGAGGGGAGAAAGCTTTTTTCTACCTGTTATCATATTTTATATGATTCATACTCCTGAAAAAACAAAATCTTTTTAAAAGCTTTTTGGCCCCTGGTGCATCCAAAGTGTGATGATCCACATGAAAAGCAGTTTTGAGGTGTGGACTAATGTTTTCCAAGTAGAGAATGGTTGTCTGATAGAGATAAATGCTTGGTGTTTTGTTTTTTGCCAAGTATTGGCGGGGTTTATGCTCAACCAAGGTGATTGGGATTTGGTTTATGCCTAAGGATGCCAGTAGGGTAGGCCTCTATTGATACCTGAGAAGGGTAAAGTGAGTACTCAGGTATGTCATTATAAGACGGTGTAAGCACCTCTAGACCAGCTGGGTTGATAATACATTTGGGTTGTCCTTGAAAGGTGAGGATGCTGAGGCAGCATTGCATTTCCAGAAGACCAACTGGGGGATAATACAGTAGGTGGAACCTGGGACAATGGAGTGCTAAAGCAGCACTAAATCCTGATACTATCTGTGGTGGGAATACAGCTAGGTTATTCCTGCCAAAAAGGGTCTGAGATTTTCTCTGCCTATGTCTTATATGTGGATTTAAGAGATAGTTTTACTATCTTCTTTCAAGAATAGAGAGCCTGAGGCCACCTTCAGGGCAGCTGTCCAGAGAAGCAGCTGCTCAACCCAAGGGATGATAGATTCCCAGGAAGTGGAGTTGGTTACTCTGCAAATTCCCAAGCTAACCACTTGAGGAGAAAAAAGGATATAGTTTAGCATTTAGAGAGTTAATCTCGCCTCTGAAGGCCTCAGTGGAAGACACCTATGGTGGCTAACAAGATAGATAAGGAAAATATGGATGACACTTATAATATTCAATAGAAACAAGAGATAGAAGGGCTAGGTTTAATTGATCTATAGTGGCCAGTAGATAAAAGGAAGAGAAGAACTAGGTTTAAGTCACCAAGGATGGTTCAAGAACAAGATAAAAAGATAAAAATATATATTAAAAGAGAATATAGAAATAAATAAGGAGGAAAAAAGATAAAAAAATAAAGTTTTATTTCTTTTAAAGGATAGACCAGAAGGCAAAGAAGATTGGTTCTGGAACAGGGAACCAGTTAACACTTTGGTGTGCAAAGTGTTAACGCTTCAAGTGGCTTGAGTGGTGGGAATTGACTTCCTAGTTGGATTGTGGTGGAACATCAGAAATGGTAATTCTTGGACATTTCAATAATTTTTTAAGTTGAGGACATGCTTACTGATTAATATTATTATTTGGAAGACAAAATCTTAATGCATGATTGAGAAAACAGTGAATTAATACTTTAAGTTTTTGATAAAATAAGTCTGTAAGCTTATTTTATTATAGAAGAAAGTGAGTGCCAGTAGTTTAAGCTTTTGAAGAAAGCCATTCTGAAGGCAGAAACGTTGGGACCAAGGCACTATAAGTAGGAGGCTGGCTGGAAAGTTGCAGGGATCTTTCAAAAATTCTTTGATTGCAAGCAGAATATTTGTTTGCGCTTGATCTGCATCTTGTGGTTACATCTCTTGTTGGTTTTGGAATAATCAAATACATTATGAGGCGTTCAGAAGTCCTTTATGAAGGGGTAGATGGTCAAAAAGACTCCAAAGTGGTAGCAAATCATAGGATTTCTAGGGGATCTTCCTTTTGCTAATAAAGACTATCTTGACCCATATTGTCATTAATGACATTTTAATATTTGTATTGAAAGCCTAGGAATCAAACTCTGGCCCTCATAAAATGCCTTGCACCAACCAGGACAGACAGGTACCTTCCAGCCTTCCAGTTGATCCAAACCCTGGGCCGCAGGAGATACCTTGCCCCAATCAGGAAGGACAGGAACCTGCCAGTCTGCCAGCGGCCAAGACTGAAAGTTCAATACCTGCATTAAAAACCTTAGAATCAAACCCTGATCCTCCAAAGACAAATTGAGTCACCCAGGATGGACAGGGTCCTGCCAACCTGTTGAGTCATAGACTCAAGTTGTTGAATTACTCCCTGACCTGCTGGCTTGTTAAGGGAGATCTCCCCAAATGACCACCATATTGCTGCCAACCTTGTGCCACTGATGACCCAGACCTACACAGAGGTTGTGGCTTGTCTAAAAGAGGTTAAAACAAGGCCTAATACTAGCCCTGCCAATGAACACCAGCTGCCACCAGTCTTCAGTCCAGAATGGGCAATGCAATTGGCTGGCTCAGATGATATAGTGAACAGCAGCGTCATAAAAAAGCATCACCACTTCTGTTCACTAGAGCAAGCCTAACCAGGATCTGCCACCCTTGAAACCCTAAGCTAAGATCCATGCCCTGCCAGTGAATTATCCACAAACCTGAAGTCCGCAAAAATCAAAGAAGTAAAATCACTTGGTGTACAAACCCCAGTGTTTTGGGGATAACCATATTGTCCTTTTTAATAATAAATATTTATGAACCTTTGTTTCAATAAAACCCTACCTTATTTAGTTTTAGTGATATTTCATCTCAACTTGGGTCAAGTAGATAGCCAGGTGACCATCCACTCTAGAGACCAACCTGCCAACCCTTCTCAGGCACTATACTGTCCCCTTGGATCACCCTTTGAACCTGTGCATTTTACTAAATACCTACCCAACCCCACCTACTCAGAGTTTAACTTGGAAAATATCCTCATTGCTGACCCCTTGGCAAGAACTAGAGAAATTAAATACATAGGACGCAAAGGAAAGTGGTACAAGAGGCTGCCAAGATTGTTCAAAGACAAGTACAATTATCTGCCTGCCTACTTTGTCCCCATGACTCTGCCCTTAACCCCCCAACCCAACCGCCCAATAGAACCCTCCACCGCCACCAAGACCATGTCCACTTAAATGTTTGGAGTACGCTACATTACTTTGACAGGATTGGTGGACTCTATGGTGTCTAACTCTGGGCCCTGGTCCTTACTTGGACAATCCTTATCTTACATTATCAAGTTAAACCCCATCCTATGGTGGGCATTACCCACTGACTGGTGGTACCCCATCCTGAGTCACCTAATGCCTCTACCTATGCCTGGTTTCCTGACACCTATTCTCCCTTTTTGTGACAGATAATTTCCCTAGTAATAAGGATTTCAGAGATAATCAAGAGGACCAGAAGAGGCAGAAAATCAGTTTGTTCACTCATAAAAACTCCTGGTTGAGGAATGAGTAAAGCAGTACAAATAACCTTGGTATCAGAGACATTGTTAGACTTTAGATTATCATGCAAACAGCCCCTAGATAACAGAACTGCTTTGTTAGACCATGTATTGCTGTTAAACACATTTTCCCCAAGTTATCAATTGCCAATGACTATTGGGGGACATCATGAGTCCCTTTTGTAGTTGACAGATGATTCACTTTTTTCTTTCTGTGGAACTAGTATCTCTGAGGATGTCACATAATTATAATTGGTCCCTGGATTTGACCCAGTACACACCTTGGTGACCTCCCAGGAGCAGGAGCACCACAGTTCTAACACCACATCTATCCTAGTTCTGCAAAATAATTTCTCAGTGACCAGGTATTTTTAAGGAGTACAGGGACCCAGGAAGAGCAGTATGACCTCAATAAAATTCAATGGGACACCTACAACTATTGTATAGTGTGTTTTCATGCAGCAGAAACCAGCAGTACAGATCAATACACATTATATCCAATAGTTGCACAGTATCCTGAAATCTTAAAAGGGACTCTACCTGAATTTCTACCCCAGAGACACATCAAACACTTCATCCAGATCAGGGGAAGTCTGCCCAAGGCACAATCCATCTACAAGCTGACGCCCAAAGAAGACAATGCTTTGTATAAAAATTGGCAGGGGCACTAGAAAAAGGATTAATCAAGCCTTTATAGTCCCTCTACAGTGCTGCAGTTGTTTTTAGCAAAAAAATACAGCACAATCAGGCTAGTGGTAGAATACAGAGCGCTACGTGAAGTCACTATGAAGAATTACTACCCTCTACTGCTAATAAAAAAGTACCCCATTGTGAGACACAAATCAATCTCCAAAATATACTTGACCTTGGGATGCAACCAAATAAGACCCAGGGAGTAAGATATCCCCAAATCTTCCTTTAGAACCAAGTATGTTTCCTTCAGGGGTGAGTTAGTTAACTTTGAAATGGCTAATGTGCCCTTCAACTTTGCCAAATACATCAATGAAGTGTTTTCTAAGAACATTGGCCAGCATGCACCGGTATATCTGGACAAGGGTGGTTTCATAGCCCATCTAAAGCCCAACACAATGGCAACTGCCAGAATTAACTCATTTTGCAAGTTGACTTACTGAATTTTGACAATTTTTTGACATTCAGTAAGTCAACATTATTTTAGTATTAATCTGCCAGAATTGGGCATTTCCAAAACTAAGCTAATTTTTCATAGTGAATTATTAAGTCAGAATTACAAAATTAAAAAGGAACAGACATAATGTCAACACCATTTAAAAAAGGCTTAATTTTAAGCCAAAAAACCAATATAATTTACTATGAAAATGTAAGTTTCTTTTTACTTTTACATTAAGGTCAACTACAGTGAGTAATATCTGGATGTTGACCCCAAATAAGAATCCATAAATTTCTTAATAAAATACACAATATTCTAAAAATAACTATTTTTTATATTTTATACTACTGTTTTATTAAATAAATAATAAGATAAGCATTGAACAAAGACATATGCCAACTTTCAGAGCATTCTTTGTATTATTTAGATATTTACTGTTATTTTAAACTTACTGGATAAACTATAGCCTATTTCCAGAAGTCCACTTAAGCCAAAATGCATATGTTAAAACTAGAAATTATATATTTAATTATAATGTTGACTTTGTGTCAAATTGACAAGTTGCCTAAATTGCAACAAAGGGGTTTGGCTAAGCAAACAAAGTGATATAATTTAAGCAAGATTTAATAGGAGAGTTGCTATAAAAGAACGCTGACTGCCTGAATGTTGACACCTTCACTTGTTTATTAGTAAAACACTGCTTCTTAACAAAAAGCACACATACAATGGTATGGTAATTCAGGCCAAAGTCCCCAGGGCTGTACTTTAGACTTCCCTCTACAATCCCTATCATTTAGTTTTCTTAAGTTACACATGCAAATCTTTAAATTTTTAAATTTAAAAATAATCAATTTTGGACTTGAAAAACCAACTCCAGAAAATATTAACCAAGCTTTATAAGTGATTTACATAGTGTTTTTCCACTTTAATGCTGACTGTCAGTATGTTGACGTCAAAATTAAAGCGTTTTTTATGCTGACAAACTAAATTAAATATTTTTGACTATTGTGACTACCAGAATGTTGACTTTTTATTTAAACATGGGTTTTTTCTATTCTTTACTAATAAACTAGCTCTAAAATTACTTTCTATACTTCTATAAACTATTTACTTAATAATAAAGTTTTAAACAAGTGATTATTATTTAATTTTATTCATGTCTCACATGATTATTCTTACTTTATGAACTCTACTCTAATTATTGTAGGACAAATCTTCCAAGAAGCCACAAAAGAACCCCAAGTCAACCAAGAAAGTACCCAAAGCCTCTGGAAAGGCCCAAAGTCCCTACCCCAACAAAAAACCAGCCAAAGAGCCTTCAGCAAAACAGAAGACAAAGGAGAAGACCCCAGACCCTGAAAGCAAAGAGCCCTCCCCTACCCCCTCCTCTTCTCCAAGCTGGTACCAATCAGAAGGAGATGAGGTTCCACTAAACAAGCAAGGAAGAACAAAGATGCCCAAGAGTCCAGAACCCCATTCAAGCCCAGATGAATCAAGCTCAAAGGAATCAAACCCCAAGGAATCAAGCTCATCCCAGTCCAAAAAGCGCAAGAATCCAACTCCAGATAATTCCCCTCCACCGCCCAATTAATCTGCACCTCCATCCTTCTCATCAAGTATCAATAAAGAAGATCCTGATGATTACCTGTCTGACTATCATCAAGCACCAATTGGCCCATGGGATCCCCTAAAGGTTCACAATATATGTAATGTCAATGGAGAGTTTAAGCTCCCAAAGAAGTTCCCTCGGTTTTTCCCTCTAATGTCTGTCAAAGGAGGTGCAAGTTTAGTCTGTGATGGCTATGTTTTCAATTTCAGCAATCAAAAGAGAGCAGGAAAAATCAAGTGTTATGTATGTGAAGATAGAAGCTGCGCTGCCAGGATCAATACAGAAGGATGGGATAAAGTCACTAGTGAAAAAGGAGAGCACACATGCAATGCTCCAATCAATCTTATCAAAAAGCTTTAAAGTGGTACCTCTACCAAATGGTCCCAGTCTCCAAAGATTTCAAGGCTTCTGATCTGGCATTTAAGGACACCACACACCCAAGTAATGAGAACCTGAAGCTCATCCCTGATCGCGATCAGTTGGTAAAGTACATAGTTGATAAACGCTGTGATCTATTCCCCCATAAGAAATCTGCCATGGTCCAAGGAGAGTTTTCTTGACAGAGGAGTTAAAGATGTTCAATGGTGATGAGGTATTCCTTTTACATGATGATGGGCCTACAGCAGAGGCAATAATTATATGCTATGCTATACAATAGAACCTGGAGAAGTTGAGGGATTCAGAAACCTGGTTATGTGACAGTACCTTTGCAGTATGCCCCTGCCTTTTTTTACCAACTATGGGTTGTACATTCCCTTATTGAAGGCAAGGTGCTCCCATTTGCCTACTTTCTGCTTCCTGGGGCAACAGAAGAGATCTACACAAGGGTCTTTAAAATCCTTCAGGAGGGCATCAAAGCCCTACCCAATAATAGAAAGAGTCCCCCTGGCCATAACACTAGAGCCAATCCAGATGATGATGAAAAGGATGAAGCCACTCTTGCTGCAGAAAAAGAAGCTCAAGATAAAGCACTTGGACCCTCAACTATAATCATGGACTATGAAACTGCCCAGTATAATGCTTTTGTAAACACCTTTGATGGAGAGGTCCAGGGGTGTTTTTTTCATTATCAACAGGCTGTCAACAGGCAACTAAAGGGTCTACCTGAGCTCAGCAAGCTCCACCGTCTAGATACATCAGGAAAGTGCAAGTTCTTAATTCAGCATTTTGTAGCAATAGCCTTTGTAAAGTCAGAGCATACTGGACAAGCCTTTGACCTCCTATGCCAGGATCTATATGCCAAGAAACATGATGGTGCCTTCTACCCTTTCATTGAATATTATGAACCACAGTGGATTGGATTTAAGGTCACTAAGCGCCAGAGTAAGCCCAGAGCCAAAGCCAACTGGAACTGCTACCAGGAAGTTCTTAAGGATTAGATGAAAACTAATTTATCTTTGGAGGGCTGGCATAAGCATATCAAGTCCTCCTTTGGAATCAAGCCCAGATACAACACCTTCTATGAGCACCTCAAAGTCCAACAGGGGAAGACTGTTGCATCCATCAGAGATATTGAGAACCGCCCATCCAAGAAGAAGAGAACCACCAAAGAGAAACAATATCAAGAGAAGATTAAGGAAGTTGTCAAGGCCAAATATAAGCTTTCAGAGATTGGGGAATACATCAAGAAGATTGCTACAGTTCTTAATGGCAACCAGGTGATCACAGTCTAGCTTTCAATTAAATTTATTGAGTATTGCCTAATTTTTTATATAGTTCTTATATATTAAGTATAATGTTTTTAAATAAATAGTTATTCTAAATAACTCATTAATAATTTATGGTACTGTTTTTATAAAATCATTGATTTTCTATTGATAGTTTGATGCTTTAGACTGTATTACATGACCTATATTGGTATTTTACTAGTAAATTATATGTTTTTTATAGTTTTTAATATAGAAAAAACTTTATATTACTGTTTCTGATCGCTATATTTTGCTATATAATGTAATTTTTTATGTAGCATCTTTTTGTGTATTGGATTTTTTGTTTTTATAAGTGGAAAAATTTTATTATAGTAAAGATAGCTAATTTCATAGTAAAATAAAATAAAAGTGTGTTTTTATGAATTTTTTTAATTGACATGTATAATTTTTTATGGACTTTTTAAAATCTATGTTGTCACATTACCCTAAAAATTATCTTGAAGCTTAATTTTTATTAAGTAAAATGTTCAGGAAACAGGCTTCTGCTTATTAAAAAAGTGTTGACATTTAGTAGTCTGCATGAGTTAAAACTTAATTCTGACTTTTCAGTGCTTTTGACATTAAAGTATTTTTAATTCTTATTATTGACATATAGTAAGTTGACTTGCAGAATGAGTTAATTCTGGTGGTTGCCAGCACAATATTGATCTGCATGCAGTGCTACAAACTCCCAAAGATAATTGACTGTTAGCCAAACCCTCTAAATGCATGTTTTACTGGTGCTGCAACATCTACAATTACTCCCTCTTGAGGAAGTAGTTCCCCAAGTGATTTCCCAATTAATTATTAGGTTGATGGCACTCTTATCAGCCGCCCATCTTATACAGGGACTAACCTTTCAAATCTTAAATAGAGCATTACTTGGATAAGCTCCATGACTACCATGATGTACATGAACAGTATGTGGCTTCTCATGATACTATATAATAACCTTTTTCTATATTTAATAAAGTATCATTCTCCTCTTAATTTTCATCTTTATCTTGTTTATTATACTTCCCAGAAGTATATACTTGACACCAGAAAGACTTAATTTTCCTGGGCTATCTTATTGGCACAAAAGGGATGAGACCCAGCCCAGAGAAGTTCAATGCCTTTTGTGACATGCTGCCCCCAAGAGACGGTCTGAACTCCACAACTTCCTTGGTATGGTTTCATATTTTCCAGGACTGTTTTTTTACTTCTAGCATTTACTCAATTTATTATTTCTTGAACAACCCAGCTTAATCTAGTTGGTGTTAAATCAAATCACCTATTGCTTACCTTTTCAGTTTCCATTCTTGAACTTGTTTTTTCTTTTAAATTCAAGTCTTCAGGCTTGTTTTCCTTTTTTCTTGTGCTGACACAAGTCAGCTTTTGTTCACTCTTTCTTCACAATTCCCGCTCTGCACCTCTGGTGATCATTTGGCCAGCCTAGTCAAAAGAAGATTAACCAACTTGACTGAAGTTTTTGAGCCTCTGTTTACCCAACATTTATTCCAATTTTACGTCTTGGAGCTAAACCTTCTCCTCATGCAAATCACCTCCTTTTTGTCATTAATAAATGCTTGGAGACACCAGCCTCAACAGTAAGTTGAGACTGTTTGACTTGAACCCCAAAAATGTCCTTGTTAGGTTTTATAGATGGTCCTTTTTGGTAATCTGTTTTTTTGCTTGCATGTTCCATTATTGTTAAAGCTAACAAATTTTACATCATGCCTTTATGAGTGCCCATTCCACCACCTTAGGAACTTTATAAAAGTAATCAGTCCTTTATTTTTAGAAGTTCCAGCCCTATGGTTGATCCTGGACAGTATCCTGATCTTGAAGTCAGCTCTTTAGACCAACCCTCTATTGTGAAAGCTGGTATCTATTTACCTTTCTTATCTTAATTAACCAACTTGGCCCTAGTTTATCCTCTTAAAAACCATTGGGTCTCTTGTCCGACTACTTTTACAAACCTTTTCCACCTTTTTGTATTAAACTAACATAAATATATTGGGCCTTGAGTCTTTAGTTTATAATCATTTTCCAAAAAGCTTTATACCTTACAGGTGTTAGTATTCACCTTTTATACCTGCTATTATGAGCAAATCTTTATATATTCTTGGTCTTCATCCCTATCTAAATACTCATCCAACAGCAAGTACTCTCTTTTATACCCCTCTTTCCTTATTTTAAGGTGTGTTCCTTCATTCCAGTGCAATTACCTAAAGATTTTAAGTTAGTAATCATTCCAAAGTTTACCTTAAAACCACAACAGGTTTAAACTCAAAACCTTTTTCTACAGTTTGATTTTAGTTTAAGATTAGAGTACTTACTTCTTTTACCAAAAAACCCAATTTTGGATCCTAGGACTGGGGTTTCTGCTTCTTTTTGCTTGCTTGCTTCTTCCTCAAAGGCCATGCCATCCCCTGACCCACTTCTGACCCACTCCTTTGACTTCTAGATAAACTTTTCCTAGTTGGCTCTATTGCTACTTTCTCTCCCATGGTTACCACTTGACCTTCTGACTTGATCCCCAACCACATCAGTTATTTAACCATTTCTGGTTAACTTCAAGCACCAACCATTAACCTCAACCCCTCAAGCAAGAATGAATAGCTTGAGTTTTCTCAGTCTCAACTTTAATTTGATCTTGTTTGACTTGTCCCTCAAAAAGGTACTTGTTATGTTGTGTGACCTGCATTTTCTTCTCTCAGCTCTATTTATTTCTCAACAATGTTTGACTCCTTAGTTTTTATCTTGCACCACAATACCATCTGATCCTCTTACCACTGATTAAGTAGTTTTTACAATAGTTCCCAGACTTTAGTCTGTAACAGTTTTAATCCTCCAACTGATTCAGATATTTCCTTGATCTAGAGGCTGGCTTTTTAAATATGCCTTCTATTGTTAAACTGGTCTTTGCTGTATACACCCAGGTTCAATAAATTGACTTGGGCTTGTTTTACTTCTTACAGGTTGTTGGGCGCCTTGATCCAATTACTTGTGCAGACTTTACCAACATTTCTTTATTTTACCAACATAAATATTTTAGGGTCAAATCCTTTAGCTTACTTTCATTTACTAAATGGCTTCTGACCTTACAACAGACTAGTCTTATAGGCTAAGTTTCCCTAACAGGACAGCCCAAAGGTGATTGCCATCCAAGCAACACAGCCAGAGCGGGAAGCTAAATGGGTCAAAGCCATGGAGCAATTCCTCCTACAGAGGTTTGAGGTTGGAGACAAATTATGGGTACTGAACCCTGATTTCTTCAAGCTTCAACCCAAGAAATTGGGGTCCATCATTGTCTTACAGGTCTATCTGAACCGCACCTAATTGGTACAAGGTCTTGGGAAAAGATACAAGGACAAGGTTATGCATCATGATTAATTAAGCATGTATAAGGCCAGGATCTGACAATGGGAAAGCATCATCTCAGCTACTGCACAACAGCTTGAACATTACATAGCCAGGGCCCCCATTGACCTGCTTTCTGATGTCCCAGAGGACCAAGGGGAAGGTGTTGTGACGAGCCAAATCCCTAATGAGTTGGATAGTGATCCAACTCCTGACTTGACCCATCACCTAATTTGGGCAATCATTTATATATACCACCAATCATAAGCTTGTTAATTACCCCAGCTAGCAATCCACCTATACTGTCAATAGGATCAGTCACATGTTACCAAAGATCAGCCTTGAGAAATCCTTTTCCACAAACCATCTCCGAGTGGCATATCATAGGGTATAAAGCCCCCTCTTCTCTCTCAATAAATATTATATTTTAAATCAATCTCTCTTTGTTTCCTTTTGGGTAGCTGCAGCTTACAGCACAGTTATGGCATTGGAAGGATAGGTCTACAGATGTGTACCTTGTGTTTTTACTGTTAGATTAAAAGGTTCAAAATTTAACTGTCGCATCGACTCCTAATCTAAAATGTCTAGAAATTAATGGGGTGTGGAATATGTATTAGAGATACTGGGCATGTGTATGAATAAGAAAGTTGGGTTGGATCCTTATTCTTATAAAGTATATTTGCACCTAGTAGGCCTTGAAATCTGTCAATTTGCTGGAGATAGTGTTGTCAGAGATCAGAAGGGTACCCCTTTTGGTTAGGAGAATGCACCGCCCTGGATGAAAGATGGTAGAAGTCCTTACACTTGGAAGGGTTGGTTTTAACCTGCACAGTTGAAACGAGTGCTTGGGTATTGAGACTCCATGGGAATTAGTGGGCATGATGCTTAAGAAGCTAGATGTTTTGAAGATTTAGCGGTAAGTGTCTTCCGTTTAGGGCTAGTGATTGTAATGCCAGACCCAAGTACGTAGCTTAGCTAGTGGATAGCTTTTTATACATGATGGATTATTCAGAGTTGCCTTGGATCAAGAGAAATTGTACTCAAGTAGCAGCCAATCAAAACGAGATGGCATTGTATGCCTTTAGTTTGGCTGCTTTTGGTGGGTCAGGAAACCTTTCCTTTAAACATTGCCGAATTGTTAGGCTGTGGATTCCTAGTCTATTCTGCAAGTACAGGTTGAAGCTTGCTTTTGATGTGGAAGCATCCACTTTATTGGTTGCGTCGTTTAAAAAAGCTTGAATTGTGCATTTGGCCTGGTGACTTTTAAGAACTGTCAGTTTAGCAAGTTTCCAACCCCTGCGCCGTAGCCATCACCCATGCAGAAGATGTATATAAGGTTGAGGTGTTACGGTTGAGCTGCGAAGAATGAAATTTATCCCCTTCTCCCTTTTCGTGCTGAATCTGGTACATGTTGCACCTGATGGGCCTCCCGCTACTCCCGAAGTTTATGCAAGCCAGCCCCACGATGAACTGCCATCTAAAGTCACAGACGACCTCGTGTTTCATGAGGAAGACATCCCCTTTGATAAATTCAATCAACTCTAATCCTAGCCTCAACCTCATTGTATCACCTATCTAATAAACTTAATTCAACCTTCTGTTATTGTTATAGTAATTTATACCCAATTTGTTTAAAGCACCAACACCTGGCTTCAGAGCAGTCATATACTGTTTTTCTTGAAGTGGATAAACATTCGGATGAGCTCTTAGGCTTAATCTATCGATATGGGCTACTCCATCATTAGCTTACAAACTACTTATACTCTTAACATAACCGTGCATATTTTTACAGACAACTTTGAAACTACAGTTTTAAATTTATAGATCTCCCAATAGGACAACCGTGAAGTCAATTACAAGTCTTTTTAAATCCAAAATAGCTTTTCGTAGAAGCCATTTAAGCTATTTTACTGGTAATTCAGGAGTGCAAAAACATGGAAGTTGACCAATATCTATAATTCCACTTATCCATAAGCTAAAATAAGTTATGATTTATATCTAAACTTATTAATAAACATTAAAACTATCAAAAATCTAATGATTTAATTAAAATATACTAATACCATTTTATTTATTATTATTTGATTGTTGTTCAGAGGGTAAATAAGCCCTCAAGCACAATTCCTCCATATTCAGTATTATCTTCTTTACTCAGTTGCACATCTTGAATTTACTTCAATCTATTATCTATTGCTGTGGCAATCAGCGTCACGTAGATTAAACATCTTTTATTAAAAGATTTAATATATTTTTAATTAAAAACAGAAAGTCAACATTCCGCTTCATCGACATGATCCAATAGCCATAAAATTATAAACTTTAAAAACCAAAGGCCAAGAATAAAGCCTAAATTACAGTGGTATTAATACCCACCAAATTGACTATTGATATATTCTACTGGTAAAGAATAAGTCTCAACTCATTAATGACACATTATGGTACATAGCTCTCTCATTGCTCTTCCCATTATTTGGTTGATCCTAATAAACCCTTTTTGTGAAATTAATTTTTAATGATGTTTATTTTATATTCTACTTTATTAAAAACCCTTTAATTGGGCTTAAATTTTGAAGCCTGGGTTGACTTGATCAATACTTATATAAAAATAGCTTTTTAGCTGTATCCTATAAAGTTGAGAGAAATAATACACCTCTTTGCATCCAAAAGTGATTATTTGTTTTTTGCTGGTTATAAGTGACCAACTTGCCAACTCTTTATTTTTTCTGATAACCCCCTAACAAATAAAAGCTTTTTTCTTACTTCCCTCTAAATTTTCCCAGCTTTAGCATTAATTTAGTCCCATATTCCACCTTTTACACTTTAAGATATGGCTCAAGCCTGAAACTTTATGCTGGACCTACCCCTTTCAAATTTATGCCAGCTCAATATCATTGCCATATTTATTTCTTTTACACTGCCCAATCCTTGGTTTATCTTCTTTTGCCATTTTGAACTTATCTTCTCATCCTTTTTATGGTTCTCCATTAAACCCTTTGCTGACCCTAACCTTTTCAAGGTTAACCCAAGCTAAAATGCCAAGTTCCTAGACAGCCCCTGCTTGCATCTCCCAAAGTTCCAGGGCATCCCAAGCCCAATTCACCAGATCTTTCATCCTCTCAACTTTCACCCAGTCAGGGAAATAAATCTTCCTCAGATGGTTTCTCTTCCTATAGGTCAGCCAATAATTTAGAGCCCATTAAAGGTTTTCTCTGCCCAGGAAAAGATTTCTAAAGGATCTGAACCTCCTAGAAAAAAGTTAAACCAGCCCTGGCAACCCTTCAAGGATCCCTCTCTTTCCAATATCTCCTCTTCTCCTCCATCCCTCTTCCTTGCTCCTAGTTTCATAGTGAACCTGAGGACCAATATAAGATTTCAAGGCCACTAGACATTTGGCTTGGGATATGCTCATCATTAAAATATCTGCAATGTTGAGGTAAATTTAAAGCCTCAGCTACTTCCCAACCCATCCCCCATAACATCCTTCCTGGGTGCCCTGATCTTTGTGGATGATCTTTATTAGCTACAATAACCAGAGGTGTCATCAATGACATTTTGCTTCAATCATAAAGTGAGTCCCAGAACAAGGATCAAATCCTGGCTCCTGCCCTCCCTGGCCCGCAAGCCCAGAGGCCAAGGGCCCAGCCCCGCGTTTTTTGAGCTAAAATTTGAAGATAATTCAAATGAAAACCAGCTTATAGTAAAATCTTTGCAACTAGCATAGGAAATTACAAGCAAAAGTCCCAGATTTGGCAACATAACCTACACTCAAGTAATAGCAAGTCACTGTGAAAGATGCCCTGAAGATTTCTGATGTCCTGCTAATGAGATACAGATGAATATTTTCCAAAAAAAACTGAACCTAGGAGATGCCTAATATCCCCACCTGCACCAATTGACCAGACTAGTGAACAGAAAGGTTTAGACACCTATTCCAAAACTTTATCCAATGATGCCAGCCAACACCAGATGCCATCCTGCCACTACTAATTTCCCAACTCCCATCAGCCCAGGCTTTTGTATTCCAAATTCAACAATGAAAGCCTGGTAGATGGTATATATACCTTGACAGGTATAAGTCAAGCCCTGTTGTCAATTTGAGTAATGAAGCTGTTATGAACCTTTGGTCAAACATATCTTGCCTTGTTTCATACTTGTTATCTTCCATTTTCAGATCAAATCACCAGGCCCACCGCTCCTGCCATCTTGTCTGTAGATCCTGAAGCCTCCACACCTGTGTTATTCCATCCTCCTGGTGCTCTTTTTGGCCATATACACTTCACTTAATATCCATTAAGCCTGGCTTTCTCCAAGTTTACACTAGAGAGCATCCTCCTAGCCAAATCCCTGACAAGATCACGTACACCAAAGATATTTGGTTGGAAGAACTATTGGTATGCCATCCAACCCACCTCTTTAATGACAGATATAATCACCTGTCTGTGTATTTGGTCCCTATGATCCCTCCTATTACCCTGTGGCCTGACTGCCCTCAAGAATTGGGGATTGCAAATGAGACTACGTTCACTCAACTCTTTGGTGCAATGTACTTTGCATTAACTAGGTTAGTGAACTCTATGGTCCCATCCAGTGGTCCCTGCTGGGTCAATCCTTCTCCTATATACTCAAGTTAGCGCCCATATTGTGGTGGGCGCTTGTCATGAATGCCGCCATTCACCATGCTTTGATTTCACCTTTGTTGGGCTATTTTGAGGATGAATCCCTTTCTTTTGCTTTTGCCCTTCAAAATGAGGCTGGCTTCAAATTAGGAAATACAATTGTTCAGTTTCCTGATCCTGCGCAACTCACTTGCCCCACTCATGCTTGTGACAAGTGATCCTACTCTCCTAGTAGTGTTTTGTGGTATTGCCAACCACTATATATCTTATTTTCTATTTTACAATAAAATTAAGTTCTATTCACATTTTTGTCTTTGTGTCTCCACATACTTTGGCGCCTCTCTAGCCACGTCTAGCAGATATTATTCAATCAGGGCCACAAGGTAATCACATAGCCTTCCCTGCCATTCTGACCAAGACTTAGTATGAATCCAATCCTAAGGTTAGGATTCCCCATTGTGACTCTGTGCCGCACCTCAGATCACAACAAAAATGGTGCTCACTACAGGGGCTGTAAGCCCCTTGTTTACCCCTTTTGCAACTACATTTTCAGGACCTTTGCCTCCGCCCATACAAGGGCCAACTTTGCCTGAAATTACCAGCCCTCCTATTGAAGAAGACATTGCCGACCTGCCTATTGTCCCTACTGTGCTGAACCTCAGAAATGGTCCCTGCCTAGTGGCCTATCCTTTGGGTACCCCTGACTTGGAACAAGTCATGGCAGTAGCCCTTGGGATAGCCTGTGATGGGGCCATCCCTTGCCTCCAGCTTCAGTTCAATCAAGCAGAATACTACAAATTGATTGTAGCTCCACCATTTTCACAGCATCTCCTCTCAGTGGCTGACTCTGCTGAACATTTATTGTTCTCCTTTGTACAACCTGCCTTAGCCCATCATCAAATGGTATTAGGGCTCTGTGTTCAGGAGATTTCATTGCTGCAAGCCGCCGTCACTCATCACTGGGATCAGTTTGCGGCCAACCAGCAGTGGATCCATTCCCTGTTTTCTTTAGTATCCAACAATCAGTGCAACTCTGTCAACTCCCAATCTTGCTTGGTCCTCTCCATTGAAAGAATGCGCCAATCCATCCCCAAGTATGTCAGAGAGCACCTTCATGAGTTCCACCAGCTGGAACAACCCTGGCGTACCCAATTAGATTCCACTCTAAACGCCTACCTCACTGGCTTTGAACAACTTGTTCAGCAACTCAATGAATCCAGTGTGTATTCCTTTGACCAATTAAAGAAAATAGAGGTCCATGCTACAAAGGGTCTCCGTAAACTTGGCCAGGACTTTGATCAAGAAAGGGCTGCTACTGCCGCTACTATTACCAAACTTCAGACCCAAGTAAATGAACTGTCTGCCTCCAAAGCAGATGTCCCGCCTTCTCCTCCATCTGACAAGTTAACAGATAGAGAGCAGAGGCTCTGGGATGCCATTCAAGATTTAAGAGCATCTACTCACAGTCAGGATTTCCCCCCCCCAAAGCCCCTCAGCCCAACCCTCAAGTGCCTGCTATGACAGCTCAGGTTGCTGAATTACAACAAGAGGTTGCTACTTTGCGTGAGGCAATGGTGTCTATTGTTAGTCCACCTGGAATTGTTGGTGAAGATGGTTATTGCCCTGGCTTGTCAGGAGCTCCCTGTATTCATTATGCTAGAGAGTTGATAGCTCTAGCCAATGAAGTGGACCTCCTGAAGCAAGATCACTCTGATCTTGATAAAGACGTACAAGAACTAAGTAAAGTAATTGATTCAGTAAATGACAGGTTTGCCCCTTGCCTTTTGGTGGGTCCGTCTCTTACTTCCCAACTGGCTGAACTGTCCTTGGTAGTAATAACACAGGGCCAGCGCCTGGATGTTACTGAGTGGCAGACCACCCTAGCTAATAATATGGGCACCCTCACTGCTGAAACCTTGACTACCCTTGAAGAAAGTGTTTGCCAGCTGTGGGACAGGCAACCCCCCACCAAGTCAGAAGCAGAATTCTCCCCACGCATAAATGTACTTGATACAACAATGGCGGCCCAACTCCAGAAGCACAGTTCAAGCCTACCTTTAAGCAAGTCTTCAACCCCAAAACCTCAACCATTGCAGCTTTCCTAACTATCTATGAAACTGCCATGAGAAGGGCCTCAGATGAGGTTAAGAAGGAACACATTCTGACCTGTCTACACCCGGCCTGCCAAGAGGTAGTAGTGCCAGAGCTGCCCACCATTGAAACCTGGGAAGATATGAAGCAACTTCTGATTGAAAAATTTGGTGATGACCTTAGCTTGGAAGTAAAAAAGGACGCCTTCAAGCACATTGCTTTCAAGCCAAAGGAGACCCTAGCTGAATTTTCAGATAGATTCTACATGGAAGGACAACAACTGATCACAAGCTGCCAGTTGACCGCACATGAAGCATACATGTCTTACACTCAAGCCCTCAAGGTTAACCAGCTCCTGTGTCTTCACTTCAAGGCCCATAAAGCCATGCTTTCTTCCATGAAGAGCATAAAGACACTGTTGCAGGATATGCACCTTAACCATTCCGGAGCAGTTGTGCAGGAGAATTGTGCTACTTCTACCTCTGGTTTGTCTTCACATGGTCCGTGTATCCTTATCATGAACTTGCAGAATCCTCCTTAACAACAGGGTTGCCATAACTGTGGACAAATAGGTCACCATTCCCAATTCTGCACCAATCCTCAAGTTGAAGGAGTTGATCCTAAGGAGCAGGCGGGAAAAAAACAGTCAACCTAGAGGAAGAGACGCTCTTGGTTGATAATTCTTCCCAGTCCCCTCCAATCCCCCCTCTATTGATGACTCTGAGCCTGCTGACTCTGAGGCTCCTCCCATTTTGCTGCTATTTCACGACATATCTGATGACTCTGATATGGATGATTCTGATATAGACAATCCTGACACCTATGGGTATTCTGTCCTGGCTGTTCCTGAAACTATTGCAGTCCTTTATAAGCTATGTTCTGGGAAAACTATTACAACCACCAAGCCTCTGCCTGAAGCCAAGGAAGTTGTCTCTTGCCTTTACCTCACCCAAGCCAAGAGATCTCCTATGCTTGTCAAATGTTCCGAAGAAGCTGCAGAGGTCTCTGATGCTGTGTTCAATAACGTCTCCGTCTTGCTCCTCTCCAAACGGTCTATAATGAGTTCCCAGGTCTAAGATGCATGATTGAAAAGTGGTACAAAGAACTAGCAGAAGAATAAGACATTCTGGATGTCCTTTCTCCCTTTGGTTGTACCATCACTTGTGTGAAGATATCCATCCAATAGGTGAAGATTAAGACTGTCTTAGACACAGGGTCTCCTGTTAATGTTGTCTCCTCAAAGCTTGTCAATAAGCTCAAACTTGCCCCCCGACCTTAACTATCATCAGCTGTATGGCACAGCTGGGCTGTCATTGACTCACACTATATAAGCTTATTCTGCTCTGCCCATGCAATTTGGCAAGCTACTCTTGGCTGTGCCTGCCATTGTCTTAGAGAATGAGAGCTATGACCTGTTAGTTGGTACTCAATTCCTTAGGGAATATAATGGGATCATCAACTTAAAGGATGGCTACCTCTCTATCTTAGGGTATGAGGTCCTTTAATTGTTGAAGAGCTAGTTAAAGTTCCTGGGAAGCGCCTCAAGACATGCGCCTTGGAATACCCCACTGGTGTTTTCACTTTAAAATACTGTACTCATTCCTTCAACATGAAGTGCCCTCCCATGGCTTGCCCTGCGTCTGAGGGTATTCCTCTCCTGGCCACTTCTGCTGTGACTATTCCTCCCGGGTCTCAGGCTATCCTAGACTCCCAGATATTGTATGAGCTGCCTGAGTGTAAGTTCCTAGAGTTGTACTCTCCTCCTTTGCTAGGGTGCAACAAACCCTATCTCTGCCCAGGAATATTGGATGTCTCTCATAAAGACCCTGTTCAACTGCTGGTCGCCAACTTGACTGCTCTCCCCATACATGTGTCTATAGGCCAGGTCATTGGCTATGGAAGGTTGTTAAATGCTCCTGACTTCCTATCACTACATCTCTTTGGTATGTTTCAGGACTTTAACTTACCTGAGGATGAGCCACAAGTCCTATCATTGTTCACTGCTCAAGATTTCCCGCAGCTATCTCTGGTTCAACAGAAAGAAGTGCTTGACCTACTGGATCAGTTTTCAGATATTTTTGCTAAAGATAGCACTGATTATGGCCTATCCAAAGGTGTTATTCACCAGATTGATAATGGTGACCCTCCCCCCTACTAAGCTAAACCTATTGCCACAGTCAAGTAGAGGACACTCAGGTGTCTAAAGAGCTCAAAAAACTGTTAGACACTGGACTACTGGCTCCTTCCCAAAGTCCATGAGCCTCCCCCTGATCACACTGAAGAAGAAGGATGGAGGACATCACATTGTGATGGACTACTGCCAATTTAACTCCTTAACCAAAAAGGATTCCTACCCCTTACCATGTATTGATGATGCTCTATGCCGTCTTGGAGGCTCTAAGTTCTTCTCTGCTATGGACCTAGCATCTGGGTGCTGGCAAGTTGATCTCTCTCCTGAGGATAGACAGAAGGCTGCACTTATTACCTCTGAAGGACTGTTTGAATCTACATGTATGTTGCAAAGGACTCTGCAATGCCCTGGCTACCTTCCAACAAGCCATGGACTTCATCCTCTGTGATTTGAAGCTTTCATGTGACCTGGTGTACCTAGATGATTTAAAAGTCTTCAGTGCTACCTTTATGGATCACCTTAAGGAAGTGTTCATAAATATTTGTGAGGCCATAATTAAGTTAAAACCACCTAAGTGTGCTTTCTTCAAGGAATGCCTTGAATTCTTGGGCCATGAGATGACTCAGACAGGAATCCGCCCCATGACTGAGAAAGTTGAGGCCATTGACAAAATGCTTCCGCCCATCAGCCTGCAAGAAGTCCAAGTCTTTATGGGCATGATGGGTCACTACAGACAGTTCATCCCTGACTTTGTCAATACTAGCAAACCTTTGGTCTAACTTTTAAGTAATGGCCCTTTCAAACGGACTGCTAGTCAGCAACAGGCCTTTTAGACCCTTAAACAAAAACTCAAAGAGGCTCCATCCTAGTGTATCCTGACTACAATAAGAAATTCATCCTTTACACTGACGCTAGTGACCTAGCCATTGGAGCCATCTTGGCTCAAATAGATGATGAGGGTGTGGATCACCCTGTAGCCTATACCTCTTGTGTCCTGAATAATTATGAAAAGAACTACAGTATGACTGAGAAGGAGTGCATTGCTGTGCTGCATGCCGTCAAGCAGTTCTGCCATTACATGTATGGCACCCATTTCACTGTGGTTACTGACCATGCTTTGCTCAAATGGCTACAACAACTCAAGGAATCAGAAGGACGACTAGCTAGATGGGCTCTCTGACTGCAAGGATATGACTTCACTGTACTGCACTGCCCCAGGATTCAACATCAGAATGCTAATGGACTGTCCAGAATGCCCATCTTTGCCCTACACCCTGCTGAGGCTGACCTGTTGTATGAACTAATTGGATACCCTTTGTCATGGGAGAGCAAGACAGAGGAAGTTTGAGTTGCCCTTTCTAAGCTATCTGATGACACCCTCATTTTTGACAATCAACTTTTCAAGAAGATAAAAGACCACTACTTGCCCTATGTAAGGCCTAGTCTTTGCCTTTTGGTAGTGCTTCAAGCTCATAAGGAGACAGGACACAGAGGCGTTGCCAAGACTTATGCCTGGCTCCAGAAGAATTACTTCTGGGAAAATCTTTTCCTGCTGATCCCAGATGTTATTGCTAGTTGCCATGATTGCCAACTCCAACGACCTAAAGCCACTGCTCATGAGTTCAAACTAGTCCCCCCTCAACACGCATTTCACACTGTCAGTATTGACGCTGTAGGGCCTCTCCCTTGCTCCTGCTCTGGTTCCCACTTTATCCTAATTGCTGTTGATCATTTTAGCAAGTGGGTAGAAGCTTGCCCTACTAAAGACATCACTGCCAAGACAACCACTGCCTTTCTACTGCAAGATGTATTCTTCTGCCATGGTTGCCCTCAAGTGTTGTTGTCTGACAATGGGACTAACTTCAACACCAAGTTAGTGACCTCTGTGGTTGAACCCTTGGGGTCTCACCAGTCCTTCTCTGCCCCCTATAATCCTTCCATCAATGGGGTGATTGAACGCGCAAACTCAACTCTGGTTTCTATCATGAGGAAACTCACTTACTCTGACGCCACCAACTGGGATCCATACTTACCTGCTGCTCTCTTCACCTATTGCCTTAGCAAACATTGTGTCACTGGGCATTTCCCTTTTATTATGCTGTATGGTCGTGAAGCCATTACCCCGTTGCTCTTGGGGGCCCCCTACTCTCCTCTGATAAGGCTATGAACCCTGATGAGCATATCAAAGATCTAGTCAAGAGCATCATTGATATACAGGCTACTGCCTATATGTCCGCCTATAAGACCAAGCTGCTTGAGCTCTCCCCTGACAATGCTGGGAGATCCCCCCTGCCTGAGTTCAACATTGGGGACCATGTTCTGTATTATCAACATATAGTAGGAGGACAAGCTCATAAGCTAGACTTGTTGTGGATTGGGCCCTTGGAAGTGACCTTCAAGCGAGGGTCAGAGTATACTGTAAAACTCCTCTCTAGTAGTTGACCTTTTGCTTTTGTGCATGTCAAGTTCCTCCGCAAGTATCACTCCCCTAAGGCCAATCTAGAGGGGGCAATGTCGTGAATGCCGCCATTCACTATGTTTCAATTTTGCCTTCATTGGGTTATTTTGAGGACAAATCTCTCTCTTTTGCTTTTTTCCTTCAAAATGAGGCTGGCTCTGAATTGGGAAATACAATTGTTCAGTTTCCTGATCCTGTGCAACTTACTTGCCCCACTCATGCTTGTGGCAAGTGATCCTACTGTCCTAGTAGTGTTTTGTGGTATTGTCAACCACTATATATCTTATTTCCTATTTTCCAATAAAATTAAGTTCTATTCACATTTTTGTCTTTGTGTCTCCACATACTTTGGCTCCTCTCTAGCCACATCTAGCAGATATTATTCAATCAGGGCCACAAGGTAATCACATAGCCTTCCCTGCCATTCTGACTGGGACTTAGTAGGAATCCAATTCTAAGGTTAGGATTCCCCGTTGTGACTCTGTGCCGCGTCTCGGATCACGGCAGCGCTGTAATCCTCAAGGTCAGCAGGGTTTAGCTGTATCAAGTAGGGCAACAATTTGGCAATCTAGAAGCCAGTCAGTGCAGTCATCATATGGTATACTGCCATTGGCCATATGTCACCTTGGTGAGTGTTTTATACCGCCTGAAGCTCCTGTTGTTGATTAATCTTGGATGTTGATTACTTGTTCAAAGATAAAGAAAGATGCCAGCCTTGCCAATGTGCTCTACCTGTTCTATGCGCAGGACACTACAGACTGCACTAGAATAAAACTTTGTAGGTAATTGCGTTTATCAAGGCTAGAGTGCAATATAACCAGCAGCTGCAATCTATCCCGGCGTAACTAAGAACTTGTTATCATCCTTCCAGGTTTCTTATCTATATATAGTTCAACAACCCTTGTTCTTGCCCTTTCAGAAAGTTCCCAGTAGCTACCTTTGGAGTAGATATATTCTTGCTGGTTATGCCTATCCTTATTGGCTTTCCTTGGCATGTGTGTTGCTACTAGCCTTCTCAAGGTGTACATGACATCTTAGCTACAACCTACGCTCTTCTTGAGCTAGCCTACCAGCAATTATCAATTGGCTGCGCCTTTATGTGACCCTGATGGCACTAGGAAACTATGCTGTATTTGGCTGGTGCTTATAAATACTCCCAGCTCTATCTTCCTACTTTGGAAGATAGAATGCTGGTATTCCTCTTTTCCCTTTCTGGGTTTAATCAGTTATCCTTTTCTGGATGGTGAGCCTTCTGCTTATTGATATGACACTTCAACTTAAGGATTATATGCTGTATAATAGCTGACTCAATCTGATATTGAACCAATAACTACCTGCCGTAGAATGACATTGTAAAAACTGTTATTCTATATCCTTTTGCACCTTCATTAGTTGATATGTGTATATACACCTCTTAGGCTGGGGTAGGGATGAGATGATTCAATAACCAGTGGGACACAGCGGGTGTAACCCAATTGATCATCTATTGATTACACACATGTAATCAATGATAATCACTATATAAGCTAACAATTATATGTTGTATAATAGCTATATCAATTATAATAAACTGGTTATTACACAGTGTATATTGGCACATTTAATAGGATGATAATCTAGTGATAATACAGCGTGTAACAGATGAGATCTGTGTGTGATAATTAGCCTGATTATTTGTGGTCAATCAGCCTAATCTCACAGTAACCAGATGCCAGTCTGACCATAGCACAAGTATTCCATAAAGTTCCCTTCTAAGCCTTCTTGGAAGGCAGTTGATTTCAAACAATCACATTATTACAAATAATCTGCAGTAGTGTCAATTCTAAGCAAAAGTGTATTGTAATACTTTCATAATCTCTTCTAGCCATCCTACGTTCAAAGCAGCTGGTGCTTTGTCTCTTGACCAAGAGAATCCTCCCAACAACTTGCCTCCAGTGATCAGCAGATAGAGCTCTACCAGTCACTGCTTGATACCAGCACCGCCAATAGGAAGTACATCTGTCACCATACATATTTGTCCTTATCAACAACCCTTCTAAGATGTCTTCATATCGTTATAATAAAAATAATCAATCTTTAAGGTCCCAAAATCTTGACATTTAGTATGCCAACTATGTTCCAGAAAAAGATTTTATTAGAAAGTGATTCACTTTCAGAGGCTATATGTAGACCATAATTTTTTGGCTGGTTTCAATCCGGGTTCTCTTAAAACTGTATTTTTTTCCTAATGTGCTGTAATCCTAGTATTTGATGGATTTTGGATACGGCCGGCTTTACTTGGTATATGAGTCATTTCTCAGGGGTGTGAGATCTAAAGTTAAGCAAGATATGATTTCATAAAATAAAATCAATTTATGTTTGTTTGAATTGATTCAAATTTATTTTTTGATATGTCTTTTTATATAATATGTTGTTAATCTATATGTTTGCATCTTTATACAGCACAAATATACTTGTATTGTCTTCTTATGATCTTACTTGTTGCTTCTGATTGTACTACCAACATATTTATTAAGTTAAATATATCATATGTATTTCAGAACAAGTATATATGGTGCATTGGATTACACATTTATTATACTATTTTAGTTTACACTTGTATAGTATAATGATTA
This sequence comes from Entomophthora muscae, assembly GCA_014839935.2. Classification (NCBI taxonomy): domain Eukaryota; kingdom Fungi; phylum Entomophthoromycota; class Entomophthoromycetes; order Entomophthorales; family Entomophthoraceae; genus Entomophthora; species Entomophthora muscae. The sequence continues at coordinate 81,150 of QTSX02006510.1, forward strand.
TTTTTTTAGTGATACAATCAAGTGGATTTAAGAATTTATAATTACAAAAGACTAGCCAATCAGAATTATCATTAATTTCTTTTGTCTTTGACAATTGGCTCAGACAAGACACATTCCCTGTTATTATGCCCATTTTAACTTAGTAAATGTAAGGTTGGAAGCTTCTGGGAAGATTTTTATAAACTAGTTAATTAAGGCCTAAGATATTTATATTTTCAATGTATAAAAAGGTAGGAAAAGACTGTAGCAGTAATTTAATTAGAGTCACTAATAACTTGTAAGAAGTAAAATGAGGGCCAAGACAATTTATTGATCATAAGAAAATATAATATAGTCCTGTCGTAACTATAGAAGCCTGATTCAAAAAAGCTAACTCAAGATCAGGGTATTAATCTATATCAACAGGGGGATTGAAAAAATCAAGAACCAAGGCTTAAGTACTATTGTAAAAACTTCTCAAGTGATATAAAATGAAATCAAATGAGACCATCCTAACTGACTAGATGCATAAAAATTAACAAGAGTAAAACTAACTAACAAGCACAAGCTCTAAACCTGAAAAGTACCTTTTGAGGTGCAAGTCAAACAATCTTAACTTGGTGTTGAGAGCAAAAGCAAAAGTTTTTTATTGTTCTCAATTAAATTGAAGTAAAATGTTAGGGATGATCATTAGCCTAAATAATTTAAAGATGAGGACTTTATTTGAAGGAAGGAAAATCAGGTATCTATACCAAAAAATATGAACATAGTCTACTTAATCTTTTAAGGTTAAATAAAAGAAAAATAAAGCAAAACTTGCCCAGAAAAACAACATAAATACTTAAAAGCAAAGACAGAGGCAGAGCAAGAGGGAAACATATGTAGAAGTACAGAAAACTAAACCAAAGAGCAAGAAGCATTTTTAACTTCAAATCTGAGCAGGTGAGCAAAAAAGGCAAGCTCAGACTTAAAAGGCTAACTTCTTAGTGTTAAGACCAGAGTTCAAAACCTGAAAATAGGCTTTGAAAGTCAAAACCAAATAAAATAATAAAATCTTAAAGGGTTGTATGGAATGTAGCTGCCAAAAAATCAACTTAAAAAAGGAATAGTTGGTGTGAGATGAAATTCTCTATGATAGCAGTTAAAGAAAGCCATAATCCTAACATTAAATTAAGTCTGTTAGGTAAAGACCTTTAAGTTTTGTCCCATTGACATGTCAACCTGTGGCCAATCTAGCACTAAATCACTGAATTCTTGGGTGCTGGATTAACCACCATTTAGTGTATCAATGGGACAGCAGGCAACTGTGGTAAGTTTGACTCCCTGGTGATCAACTCCCTGGTACTCAACACTTTGTCAAGTACCAGGGAGTCAAGTGCTGCATATGTGAATCTATTAGTATTTTTGGCTTAACTGATTTTAAGCTAATTTTTACTAGTAATATAGGGGTTCAAAACCAAAAACTGAGTTTAAATTTACTCAAATTTGACTCCATTTAATAATTTGGTTAGCTAAAATACCAATTTAAGGGGCAATTTATAAGTAAGTTTACTAATAGAAATGAAAAAACTTGTATTTGATACTCTAAAAGCAAAAAGTGGTCAGTTTGACACCTTTTAAGCCAAATTTTAATTTTATTAATAAAATACATATGTGCCTATATAAAATTTGTTATTTACTATTATATTTTTATTATTAGTGTCCATGACTGTTGATTATGCTCTCAAGCACCACTATACTGGATTTAGTGGTATAGACATTAATCAAATACCCCACTTGTTTTACATTATGTCATTTCCAGGTTTGTGGATTAAGTGATGCCACATAATCTAAGCCCAATTTATTAATAGATTTCATATGCAATTTATAAAAAATGAAAACTTGACTCCCCCTCTGTTTGGCTCTATCCACTTGCCACGCAATTGGTTTTGGATTTAAATAATCAAAGGCTTAGGATTAAGGCTAAATTATAAGTGACACACTATGAGCGCCACTCAACACCCATTCACTTGACACTTTAACTTGGGGATTAGTACAGAGACTTTTTAACACTGTAACCAACACTATGGTAAATAATTCACTCCCAGCTCCTCACAGCATACCTTAATCACTAATAAGCACCTTCCTACTCATTTACTTTTTAAATTATGTTGTATTTTTTATTTTTGAGCATATGAAACTGCCTTGCTTTTGGGTTAACTTTCAAACCTGTTTTAAATTTAAGCAAGTTTTATATGTAAAAAACATAGTAAATTTGATTTTTCTGCTTAACTCTGACATAATCAACAGTGAGAATTCAGCTTTTCCCAGCTGATTGACAGTGCTGAACTCAAAAATTTACTATGTTTTGAATTTTCAACTCCCAATAAAAAAACTCCACATAATAATTTTTTGCAATTATAATCTTCTACACTCCCTGCTTCTCTCCATATAATTTTCATATACTTTTTTATTTTCAATTATATTTTACATTGATTTAGCACAAAGATGTTATGCTGAACCTAACATCATTGATGCTTCATCATAAATTCACTTATTTTCTATGTTTTAACCTTTATATCTATACTTTGAGTTCTATTTTGCTTCTATTTACTTTTTTATGCTTTTTGTGATAAATAAAACTTTATGTGCATACTTTTTATTTAACTTTTGCTTTTCTTTACCTCTTTTTGTTTGACATATCTTCTCAATCATTTTTTACAAAACTAATCTTTTCTTTAGCCAAGATCATCTAAATCCAACAAGCCTACCAAGCGCAAAGCCTCCAAGGGCTTAAAAGAAACTGCCTCCACCCCTGATTATTTCAAGAAGCCTGCAAAGGTGAAGTCTCCAACTCCATCTCCTCCCACCTCTCCCCCCCTCCACCCTCATTTTCAACTTCCCCCCCCAAGTCCTCAAATAAAATTGATAACTCTCACTGATCACTCATTTTACAAGTCAGAGGCCAACTCCAAGCCCACCTCTTCTTCTGGTAAGAAAAAGGAGGCATCCAAGCAAGCCTTGAAGAACCCTTCCCCTTCTGATGGCTCTTTCCCTCCCCCCTCATCTGACCCCCAAGATGAGCCTGAGGAGTACTCCAAGAAGTTCAAAGCTTCTGGTCACGTGGCTTGGGATCCACTGGCTATCCACAACATTTTTTATGTGAACAGAGAGTTCAAAGTTCCTAAGCGCTTCCCCTGGTACTTACCAATTATATCTGTAAAGTGTGACCCTGGTTATGTTTCTGACAACTACATATTCAATTGCAACAACCAAAAGTGTCAAAGTAAAAGCAAGCACTTTGTCTGTGAAGATAAGACTTTTGGGGCCCGGCTAAACACCAAGGGCTGGAACAGGTAGCTGCCAAGAAGGGGGAGCATACTTGTGAGCCCCCCAATCATCTAATCACTTGGATGCTGAAGTGGTACCTTGTTCAAGTAATCCTCACCTCCTCTCACCTCTGGGCATCTGATCTGGTCATAAAGGTTCTGCAGCAATTAAAGCCCAACAATCTTAAGTTGGTACCAATACAGAAGCAGTTGTTCAAATTCATCATCAATAAGCGGATTGCTACCAATCCCCCTCCCCCAAGGCCTCAGACGTCTTATCAGAGCTTACACTCTCCCACAAGCTCAAGAAGCTTCTAAGTTATGAGTTCTTCCTTCTTCATGACAATGGGCCAACACAAAAGACCGTATAATCTGCTATGCAACTCAGCAGAACCTGCTGGAGTTGAAAAGGGCTTTAACCTGGCTAGTTGATGGTACCTTTGCCACTTGCCCCCAGATGTTCAAACAGCTCTGGATGATTCATGCCCAGATTAACATCCAGGTGATTCCACTTGCATTCTTCCTTCTTCCTGGGGCCACTGAGGCCATTTACACCTGTGTTTTCTCAATCCTTTGCAGTGCACTTTTCTTCTTTCCCCCCAACAACAATAATGATGCCAAGAAGACCCCCCCACACCCCTGCAAACCCTCCTACCACTGACAAGGACCAGGCCACCCTGGACTCAGAGGAAAAGGTAAGGCTCAGAGCTCTAGGGCCTCATATGTGCATAATAGACTTCAAGTCTGCTCAGTTCAATGCATTTGAGCAGCTGTTTAGCAGGGAGGTGCAGGGGTACCACTTCCACTTCTGCCAAGCAGTTGCTTGCAATGTGCAGGCCCATGCCAAGCTTAGTAGGTTGAGCCGGAGGGACACTTCAGACACCTGCAAATCTGTGCTAGCACAATTCAGTGCCTTGGCTTTTTTAAAGCCAGATCACATTGTGCAGGGGTTTGAGGTTCTCTCAAAGGATCCTTACATAGCAAAGCATCCAGAGCTCAAGCCTTTCCTTGAGTACTTCAAGCCCCAGTGGATTGGGAAGGTTGTCACACAGAGGCAAGGCAAGGTCAGTTGGAATGTGTACCAGGCGGCGGTGAATGATGAGATCAAGACCACTTTGGCACTAAAGGCTTATCACAAGCATCTCAAGGCCAACTTTGGGCTTCACCCAAAGTTTAACAAGTTCTTCTCCCTTCTGTAGCACGAGCAGGATAAAACCATCTCCAAGCTGTGTGACTTGGCCAACCATGTCCCCCCCACCAAGCCTACAACCTGCTCCATCCTCTTCACCAAGGCCATTCAGGGTGCAGCTAAGCACAAATACAAGGCCTCTCAGCTTAAGCAGCAGCTTGAGCTTATCACCACTGCCCTTCTGGAAGGGGCTAAAATGAAAAGGAGGAGGAAGGGTGAAGATTAAACTTGCTTGCTATATGGTTTTAACTTTTAACTTTTTAGTTTTGATCAATTATTTTTTAGTTTTAATTCTTCTATTTTTTATTTAATTAGATATTACTGATTTTTTTATATATATGGTAAGTTTGAGATGAATAGCTATAGTTGAAAGTGAATGAAATATCTTAATTTTTGTTAATTTCCTAATAAAACAAAAGATATTCACATTTGTACTTATATGAACTATATCAAATAAGTTTTAATATTTCTTCATATTTTGTATAACTTTTATTGTTGTGTTTGTGTTTATTTTTGTAACATTTGAATTTTAATTTATGTGGTAATCAAAAAAAAATTTATACTGTAGATTCAGAACCTAAAGGTAAAAATACAGGATTGTCAAATTCTTTTACATAAACTCACCAACTTACTGGAATAACTTTCATTTTTTAAATAAACAACTAAGTTGTCCTGGGATGAAAATTACTCCATTAAGTTAGTGAGTTCATGCAAAAGAATTTGACAATCCTGCATTTTTACCTTTAGGTTCTGAATTTACAGTAATGAAGAGTGTAAATTACATAGTAAAATGAGAAATAGTTGCTTATTTCTCCTTATTCTCATTAAGTAAGGTACAAATTTTATTGCATTTTTGAGCTCTCTGGGGTCACTTTAGTATACCATAGCTGTATAGCTTAATTTTTTATAAAAAAAGTTTTCAGAACATCAAGATATGTTAATTAAAAATGTGTCAATTTCCAGTTGTTAATTAGGAAAAAAGCTGAATTCTCATTTTACTATAGTGTCAAGCACCAGGGAGTCAATTTTACCACAGTTGCTGGACATTACAGGCAGTTTTTTTAGCCAAAAGGCTTGATTTACTGATTTAACCTGAGCAGGATAGCAGGGACTGTCTTGTCCAAGTCAATTATCAAATGCAAGAGAAATTAACTTCTGGTTCTGATTGGCTTATCATATTTGTATGTTATTAAAGTCATTTAACTGATCATTACAAAAAAATTAAATTTATATAAAAATAAATATTAAATCATTTTTATTAAGCTCAGATTATTATTAAAATTAATCAGCAGTATAATTAAATGTCTTTAACATATTATCACATAAAAATCATAGAAGTTAAAGTAACATATATTGTATAATTAAATCAAATTATTTGGAGGAACATGGTTTATTTGGTAAAATATGGGAGTGGAGGGGTCAAACTAGTTGGCAGGCTGGGTGGTGGGGGCATTACTGGCTTGGCATGAGGGGGTCTAGGCTTTGGTGGGCTGGTTTGATGGTCTGGGGCCTGGTAAAGTGGGAGTTACTAGGAGTACATGGTTGTTTTAGATAGCTCAAAGAAATTGATGATCCATGACATCATACTCCTACTTAGAAATTACTGCAATTGGCTGGTATACAAGGGACTCAGAAGGGGCAGTTGTATATCCTTGGATGATTGGCTACTTCTATGGGTGTTGAGGGCCATCTTGGTGAACATGTCTGGAACCTTCTTACACATAAATAGCCCAATGTGGTTACAGGCATCAAGAAGCACCTGATTGGACGTCTTAGGGTTGCACTCTCATATTTTTTCTGCAATTTTGTAGAACAATGCATCTCCCAAGTGTAAATTGACATGGCTGGCTAGGAATATTTACACATTATGTCTGTATGCTCAACTGTTCTCTGATGCCTCTTCACACATTCCATTTGATGGCTCAGGAATATACTGTATTTTTAATTGAACAAGCTCCGAATATCAAGCAGATCCAAGAAAATCATTTATATTTCTAACCATTGGTGTATTTGGATGAATTTTTATTTAACACTTTCCCTTTTGAGGAAGCTAGTAGGAATTTACCAATGACTTTTCCCTTCTTTTTGTTATTTTTACCCTTATGAGTGTTCTTTTTCCCCATCATTCTGTACTCCTGGACATGTAATGTCAATTTATAATAGAATGTAAATACAACATTTTCTGTAATACTGGACAGAAATTGGGTGCTAATGGCACTAATTAGTGGATAGTAGGGTAAAGTACTTTCACCATTACATTTGTTACTTGCGCAACTTTTCAGAATCAAGGTACCAAAAACAAGCTCATACATCCAGAAATGTGCAGTGCCGCAGGCAACAAAGATACTGTAGAGCTCAAGTAGACACCTGACTTCATTCATTTAGAGGTATGAGCTCTATTGGATGAGGTCAAGCATGATATGATATGCATCCTTAAGCTGGGAATCTGGCTTCTTCTTTGGCTTCTTAGAAGCTTTGTGCTGCCTCTCTTCATAAGAGCCTAAAATTCTTGTCTGACTACTGCATCATTGAATTGTAGGTGGATGACAATGTCTTCAAATACCATGCCACTTTGGTTGAGTCTCATTATTCCCTCAGCAATTTCATTGGTTATCAGTTGTTTCTTTGGAGGCAAATTTGTCATGCTGGTACCCAGATTAGGTTGAGCTCTATATGATTGGTTTGATTTAATGTAGTATGGTTTAATTGAGGTGGAGGGGGCCACAGTTGCCTGGGTTTCTACATGTGGTACAAACTTTGGTTGGGCCTGGTCTGGGGGTATCTTTTATTGGCTGTCAAAAAAACAAATCCAGTGCTGTGCCTGACAAAAAATACAGCTCATCCTCTTTACAACATAATCTGAGTTAAACTATACACAGGGTCTATATAATTTGAGCTTCCTTGATCAGTATACTGAGCCTATAGTTGTTCCTGACACTGTTCCTTGCCAATAATTAAATTTATCTTCACTTGTAAAAATCCTTTTAACAAACTTCAATAAAAATTCTATTAAAAACAGAAAAGCAAATTAGGGCTGGATTAATACTTTTATTTAAATTTTTGTTCCTATTTGATACATTCTCTCAGACATAAATGGCTAAATTTAGAAGCATGGAAATTTGAAATAATATCATAGTTTCCTGAATAGATTTTGGGGGTCACTCTGTAAATACACCATTTCCATTTCAAGTCATATAAATAATCAAGATTTTTAAAAAGTGAGTTGATTTGTGGTTAAAATTATCACTTAATGACTGAACCTATCTTCTTTGATTTTATTGTTTTTTGCTACATGATTAATATCATATTTGATGTATATTAGTTCAGAATGTGACTGGTTTATTTTTATTTTGAATATGGATTCCTTTTGTTTTCTGTCTTGGTTTTAAGATTTTGTATTTAACTTTTATTTCATTGTGTGTTAGACTATTTTTGTAATCTGTACAAAGATAAATGGAACTTTTAATTAGTGAATTGACTTTCAAGTGAAACCAGTTGCCTTTTATTTTATGACTGAACCATTTTCATTCTGAATGAACTATTTTTGTTTATCTCAACAGATTGTAAAACTACTTTGATAAAAATAAAGGGGAAAGTTAAAGAAGGGGATGATATTTTTATGGAATATAGAAGGAGTAGTATATAGTTTGATTATATGCCACATAATATCATTATATATCATGGCTGTCAGGGAACTATCATTGTGCAACTGGTCCTTTATAATTATTGGATTAGATGAGCTGCAGTCTGGGAAGGCAGAGCCCACCAGAGGATTGGTGCTAGCTTTAAAATTTATGAGAGGGATTGTCTCACCCAAGATCAGGGCCCATTAGCAGAAATTATAGTGCCAATTACACCAGAGAGGGTAATATGCACTATTCCAAATAGCTTGTTGGTATTTTAGTGAGGAGGTTGGTTGAGGACATATGTGTGGGCTTTAGTGTAAGAGGAGAGTGCATATTGATTTGATATATAAGAATGAATTTTTATTATCCTTGAATAACCTAGTATCTATAATGTTCCATATACCTTATCAATTAAATCTGGTTAACTCTTTATTGTGGTCCAAGGGATTGGACAATAATATTTATCAAGTGTGTAATATTTGAACTTGGGCTTCAAATGATACTCTTTAACATGAAGGTTCCATAAGCCACTCCAGGTGAACTTAAAACTGCAGGCAGAGGGGCTGGTGGGCCAGAGGAGATAGTGCTTAAATGGCAGATAGCAATAATAAAATATGTGGGCAATTGGGGAAAGCAATGGTTCATGACATGTCTTTATTTCATAATGTCAATAAAGCCTGGTGCTTGACTCATGGGTTCATACATTCCTTCATCACCAGGCTTTTCTTCAGATTTCAGGGATTTAACAGTTAGATATTTCAGGTTCAGGCGGGCTGTCTTGGTTTTATGAAGTGGAATGGCACTGGAGCAAAGTGAAATTTCATTTAAAGGTTTGAGTAGAATTGTAGTTTGATTCATCTGTTCTCAAGCGCTATTATTGAGAGTGCTATGGTAGCTGATAATCTCTTTGGTGGTGAGCATCCTGTGGTTTTCAGTTCTGGTTTCATTGGCTTCCTTATTGGAGATAATTATCTTTAAGCCAACAGTTGGGGATTCCTCCTCTATATAGGAACAACAGCTAAAAACTCATTGAGGAAACTTTGGGTAACTCTCAAGGGATTCTTTGCTATTATGGTGATTACTGGATTGAATCTGAAAGGATTCAATCCTCAAAAAATGAAGGCAGCCAGGTTCTTGGTCCTTGGAGCTGGTAGGCTGCAGACCAGGCCATCCAGGGTTCAAATGCTGTTCTTCTCTTTGGGGGTTGAGAAAATAAAAAGTTTCATTAATTATAATGGCATTAATGAGTCTTTTGTTAATATTTTTCTCATTTGACTTTAAATTATAGACCTAGCATAATATCTGGATGTGACATGGGCTCCACATTTTTCCTTGAAATTGAGTTCATTTCTTGGGGAAACAATTTCCTGAGAGGGAGATAATTAACAATGTTGCAACACACAAGTCAATATCCTTCACTGTTGTCTTTAAAGCCCCCAAATCAACAATAAAAGGATATATTATCAATACTGTCAAATACAACATTTTCTGGGGCTGGGATGGTTAATATGCAACAACCTCATGTGGAATGGTTCACATAAACCCTTAATATCAATAGGGAAGGTACCAATCACCAAATATACACAGTTGCTGTTGATCAGATACTGTGGTATAATATATTTTTCAGAATCACTGAAACAAAAGAAGAATACAATGATATAATAAGAATTGAATGAAACTCCTGTACCTATGATGTGGTCCACTTTAAATACACTGTTTCTAATGCTGACAATAGAGGTCACAAAATAGTTAAATCCCACCCTGATATCATCAAAGATTTTCTTCCAGAACTTCCCCTGCCAAAATATATGCAGCATTTAATATAAGTAAAAGGTGCTGTCAGGAACCCATCTGCTTGGAAACATACCACCCAAAAGGTGTATGGCTGCGGATGGATTCAACCCTGTTATTAGCAAACCAATTGGAATGGAGACCATCCCCATATGGAACAATTCTCCAATAAGACAGTATCAACCCAAAAGGGGATTGAATCTTCCCAACATGAAGTAAGCTCCAAGATAACTTAGAAGGAAAACAGAAGCCAAGGGATGAAATAAGGAAGGAGTGGGCAGACTGCCCCCCATGACCTGTGGTTTCTCTGTGATGGGGGGATTCTGTGATAGTGGAGTGGTGGTGTACCATACGCCTGGTACCACTTGGCGCCACAACTTGTCCAGGTAATTGGGAGGAGGTGAACCAGAATCTGCTCTGGTTCCAAAATATATGTTTGCAGTAAAGGACTGGAAAAGGATCAACCAAACCAACCATTTATACCCAAATGGTCCCCATTGGGATGACTTGGGTAGCATCATGGTGTTTGATTTCAGGACTGGAGAGCAGGCAAAAGAATAAATCAAGTAGGTAAGGAAATTGACTTTATTGATTGAACAAGTAATAGATCATAACTTACCAGCCTTATATAGCATGGTAGCAAAATGATAAACTGGAGGAAACATAAAGGAGATCAAACTCATGGAGAAGAAGTTGGAGATATTTGGGGGAATTTGGAGATCCTGGGGAGTTTGGTATTAAAACTAGGATTATTTGTCTTAATGGAGTCATTATAATGACCTCAAGGTGGTTTAAAACAATATTTGATTTAAATTTACAACCCACAGGGAAAGGCAGAAGCAGAAGATGAGCAACTATTCCCTAGTCAAAACTGGGGGAGGAAAACAGGGACTAACAGCAGAAACAGCGGGCAACGGTCAAGTTGTGACTAATTCAAAGTCCAAACTGTTATAAACGTCATTGAAATTCTTAAGAGCATCTAGCAAAACAATTGCCGCAACAGCTGATTGGCTGGATTTTTAATTGAAGGTAACAATTTGTGTTTAACTAAACTAACGTTTTCATCAATTCAAAAGTGGACACAAACAGCAGGAGACCCAGGTTCAAAACCCGGTGTTGAATTTCCTTTGTCCAGGGCTGTATTGAACCCATTAATTTCAGGTGAAATAGAACAGTAGCTACTAACTAGCCCAACCATTTTAGGAGACCCAATTAACCCCAGAGAAGGGGTTATTTCTGCTGATGTCCCAAGAGGTAAATTGTTGTCAGTAGGGTCTGAAAGAGCATTCCTGACAGGTGCTATCCCTAGATTATATCCATCTAACAGCTAACTACAAATAAGTATGATATTGTAAGAGCATAAATCAAGGAAACCCTTGAAAATATTTAATCTGACCATTGTTCTGCCATTTGGAGAATCTATGTTCTTCATTGCCAAAAATATGGCTCCCTAACACTTGTCAAAGACTTTTGTGATTTGAATAAGGTTATCATTAAGAACATATATCCATTACCCCCATTAATGGCCTTTTTGATGCCCTTAGAGGTCAAAGATGTTCTCCAATATTGATCTTACTGCTTATTATAACCAAATTACATCAAAGAGGAGTTTATCTGTTATGATCTACATGAAGAGATGTTTGTAGGCAAGGTAAGTAGTTTTCCAAATAAAGAGTGTTTTTTAGTAGAAGGTAAATATATATATATTGTTTTTTTATGCTTTGGATTATTAGTAGGGTAGCCACTTATTAGTCCTTTAGAGGGTAAAGATAGTACCCTGGTATGGTTAGATCAAGGATTTATAGGCATCCTTAGACCAGCTGGGGTGATAATATAGTTGGTAATCCCTGAGATGATGGAGTGCTGATTATTATTAAAATCTTGATACCAGACGGGGTGATAATACAGCTGAGTTACTTCCTCCTAAAATGGAATGTAAGCTTTTTTGCCTTTGTCTTATGGGTGGCTTTAGTGGAGAGCTCTACCACTAATGTTAAATAACAATAATCTAGAACCATCATTTGGGTGGCTGTCTAGAGAAACAACATCTTAACTTGATGATTTAGAGTGGTGACTAGGAAGTGGAGCTAGTCACTCTGCAAATACCCAAGCTATCTACTTGGGGAGAAAAGAGGAAAGTTTAGCACCAAGAGGGTTCTTGCCAATGGAAGCCTTGATAGAAGACACCTATAGCAGATAACAAGAGAGATAAGTCTTATATGAATGTCATCTATAGTGACCAATAAAGATAAGAGAGAGAAGGCCTGGATAGATGGCATCTATAGTAGCCAATATAAAAAAGTAATAGAAGGCCTAGGTCCAACTCATCTATAGTGGCTAATAGAGAGAAGGAAGAAAAGTACTAGGTGTAAGTCACCTAGGATGATTTAGTAACAAGAGAAAAAGATTAGAGAATAAAAGAAAAAGATAAATTTTAAGAGAGAGATCAAAAAATATAAAGGAAATAAATAAAAGGATAAAGGAAAGAAAACAATCTACATAATAATTTACTATGTTGATTGGTTGAGTTTGAACACAGTATACCTTTGTGCTGAAACCAGGAAACAGCTAACACTTTGGAGTGCAAAGTGTTAACACATTGAGCGGTTTGAGTGGTGGAAATTAACTTCATGTTTTTATCAAGATAGAGCTTTAAAAAATGTGGAATTATTGATTTTTTAATCATTGGTTGATTTGGAGACTTTTTACTGGTTAATATTATTGGTTGAAAGCCAAAAGCTTAAATTATGAACAAGAAAACTTTGAAGCAATGCTTTAAGATTTTGGGAAGTTAAGCTTGGTAAATTATCTTATTATAAAAGGAAGTATTCAAATAGTTTAAACTTTTGAAGAAAGCCATTCTGAAGAAGAAAAGTTGGAAACAGGGTGCTATAAGAATGAGGCTAGCTGGAAAATTGACAGGTTCTTTCAGAAGTCTTTTGGTTGCAAGCAGGATTGTTGCTGAGCAATTAAACTGCATCTTGATGGTTACATGTCTGGTTAGTTTGAAATAACCATATGTCTTCTAAAGCGTTAAGAAGTTCTTTCTGGAGGAGTAGCTGTTCAGAATGACTCCAAAACAGTGGCAAATCAGAAGTTTTCTAAGGGGATCTTCCTTCTGTTTTAATAAAGACTATTTAAACACATATTCTCCATTTTTGCAAAAGATAAATTCCCCAATGACAGTGATCTTGAAGATGGTCAAGAAGATCAGAAGAGATAGATCTTTGTTTTTTCATTCATGAAAAACTCCTGGTTGATAAATTAGTAAAGCAGTAAAAATAACCTTAGGATCAGAGATATTGTTAGACTTAGATTATCATGAAAGCGGCTCCCTAGATTATGAAGATAATTTGATATACCAAACATTGCTTTAAAATATTATCTTCCCTTGTTATTAGTTACCAATATCAATTGGGGGCATAGTGATTCCCTTTTATAGTTATCAGATCATTTGATTTTACATTTTCTATAGAACTAGTATATCTGAGTATGTCATCCTAGCCCAGTTAATCCCTGGCTTTGATCCAGGACACACCTTGGTGATCTTCCAGGAGAAAGAGCACCACAGGATTTCAAAATAGCCCTTGGTACCCATTATGGCTCTTATGAGTGTGTTGTTATCAGGAAGCCAGGCATAGGTGGAGGAATTTAGCAGCTTGGGACGGGGTGCGGCCAAATTGGTGGGTAAAGCTCCCCATAAAATGGGTGCTAAATTGATAATGTAAGATCCAGATTGCCCAAGTAAGGACCAGGGTCTAGAGTTAGGGACCATGAAATCAAAAAATCCTGTCAAAGTAATATAAAGTACTCCAAACAGTTGGGTAGAGGTGGTCTCTGCCACGGCAGTAGGCTCTATTGGGCAGTCTGGTCTCAGGGTTAAGGGCGGACTCATGGGGACAAAGTATGCAGGCAGATAATTGTGCTTGTCTTTGAAAAATAGGGGCAGAACTTTGTAATGGTTTCCTTTGTGTCTTATGTATTTGGTCTTCCTAGTCCTTGTCAAGGGGTCAGCAATAAGGATGGTCTCCAAGTCAAACTCTGAGTAGGTGGGGTTGGGTGGGTATTCAGTCAAATGCACAGGGCCAAAGGGGAACAGTATAGTGCTGAGAGCAGTTCAGCAAGTTGATCTCTGGAGTGGGTGGTTGCCTGATTGTCTACTTGACCCAGGTTGAGATGAAAAATCCCTAAAACTAGATAAGGTAGAATTTGATCAAACCAAAGGTTCATAAATTTTATTATCAAAAATGACAATGTGATCATCACCACACTGCCAGCATTATTATACCATGTGGTTTTGCTTCTTTGCTTTTTGCAGGCTTCAGGTCCATGGGCAATTTGCCAGCAGGGCACGGATCTTGGCTTAGAGTCTTGAGGGCAGCAGGTCTTGGTTGGTTTTTCTCTGGAAAACAGAATTGGTGATGCTTAATTTCACCACTGCTGTTTACCATGTCACCTGAGCTGGCTAATTGCATTACCTTTTCTGGACTGGGGACTGGTGGCAGTTGACAGTTGGTGCTTATGGGCAGGGCTAATAGTGGGTCTTGTCCAAGCCACAACCTCTGTGTAGATCTGGGTCCTCAGTGGCACCAGTTTGGTGGCAATCATTCAGGGAATCCTCATTATTAAGCCAGTGGACTGTGGGGTAATTTAAAAACTTGAGTCTATGACTTAACAGGTTGGTGGGTCCTGGGCCATCCTGGGGGACTTGATCTTCTGTTAGAGGACTGGGGTTCAATGAAGACATCAAACTTCCAGTCTTGGCTTCTGGAAGTCCTCTGGGTTCTTCTCTGTCTTGGTTGGTACAGGGTGTTTCATAAGGTTTGGGGTTTGACTCTTGGGTTTTCAATACAAGTATTGAAATGTTATTCATGACAGTTGTCTTCAACTTCAGAATGACCAATGCACCATCCGCCTTTGTTATCTTTGTGATTAAAGTTTTTGCAGAGCACATTGGTAAAAACACTCTGTAGTTCCCAGACATAATAATCATCTACAGTTATAACATGAAAAACATAAAAAGGACATTGATGCTGATTTTGCTAACCTTGAAAAATCCAGCTCCTTGCCAAATAATCCTAATTCCAGTTCTTCCAAAAGTGCCTACCCTTCTTGGGACACATAATCTCTACAGAAAGCATCCAAACAGACACAAAAAAGATAGCTGTCATCCAGAAGATGCTTGCACATATATATGGGGAAATCTTACAATTCCTTGAAATGACATTCTATGTATACTGCTCTATTTCTCAGTGTGGATTATTAGCTGCCTTGCTGTCAGCTAGCATGGGACCCAACTGCAAATTTTTGAGGACCCCAAAAAGAGAGTTATATTTTTTCCAACTCAAGGGCAAGCCCATGCTGACCCTTGCTTAAATACCCTATACCAGACAGAGAATATTAAATGGAGGCTGACACTTCTGACACTCCCATCATAGGAGTGTCCAGAATCAAAACAGCTTCAAGCAATCTCCTAATAGTGGCTTACAAAACACACAATCTCACTGGCAGATAATGCTGCTATAAAATCTACAATAAGAATTTTTAACCATTTTACACTGCATAATTATATGAAAATTTTACCTAGGATAACAAGATGGGTTTGTCGCACTCACTGACCAAAATATCCTGGTCTACTTCAAAGATCAGGAAGCCTGTCTATATTTTAGTCCAGAAAAATAATTCTGGTAGGTTTATTTAACGTTAAGATACAATATAAATCAGTAAAATAATTTGTAACAGCAGATGCACTGTCATAGCTGTACATCTGTGCCATCCAGGGAAAACTAATCTTAATAAGAGCACCTCTAATTTCACTATAGACAATGATGAGTGGTTCCTACCAGGAACTGTAGACTTCACTTGAAACAGAATTCAAAGATAAACACCTGTCTGTGGACGTCTAAAGAAACTCTATACCAAAAACTATCTAAAGGGAGCATCATTTTCTATGCCCTCGACAGAAATGCTCCTGCATAATATTGTGCCACCATCCTGATCTTGGCCATAAAGGAGCCAGAAATATCTTTAAGTCCTTTGAATATAAAGCTTGATGTCCCAACTTGAATCATAAAATATACAGGGCTCAACTAATGTGGGATATGTGATACATATTCTAAAGGTGCTCCACCCCCAGGTTGGTACTCCCCATTACCTCCTGTAAGCCCTTCAAGGTGTGGTCCTAGGACGTTGTGGGCCCATTACAGGGAAGGCCAACAATAAAACAATGCAATTGATGAGGAGCGCCTTTTGGGAAAGCTTCAAATATAGAATTGAGAAAGAAGAGAAGCATATTTTATTGGATAATACTTTAGACTTATATAGATTTGGCTGTGGCAGAAATTTATTTGGATCAAACCTAGGGGTTAGTCATGTGCAGGATGGGTTTGAGCCACTGGATACTTGGACAGTCATGTGATATTGCTTGGTTGCCATTTCCAGTATGTCAAACTGTATATTGGAAGGGCACCAAATTTGGTAATGTTTGAATGTTAAGTGAGTTGGTGGTAGCCAGAATACTTGTACATCCAGATCCTTGACACAATTGCCAAAATAAGCTTCACCATGCAATGACATGTTGCCCAAGCAAGTGAATAGGTGTAGATATTAAATGGTTTGGTAACTCAAGCTCTTACCCAAATCACTGCAGGGCTCAAGAAGAGTGGTCTAAGAAGCTTGCTACCATTGTTCATATATGTTACACTCAAGTCAGCAGGACTGCTAGAAAAAGCCCTGAAAAAAAATCTATAGAAAAAATCCTAAAATAACCAAATCCCTGGTGGGCTCCCAGATGGACATTCCCTCCAAGGTTCCCCATGAGGCATGATACAGATCCAAGAAGTGATTCAGGTACATGAATCCTATGATTCCAAATGTGACAAGTAAAATTCTGTACCTTGAGCCAGTTGTTTTAAAGTTGGGATGGAGTATTAGTGATAAATCTGGACAAAGGTAGAGTTTAATCCAAAAATTTAGGCTGTGAATTTATATTACAGGTAAAAAATAACAACACTTGAATGTTTTATGGCCAGGAAAGAAACTCCAAGATAGGGTTATATATTACAACTGACTCTTCTCTTGCCAGGTTAGACAAAAGTAAAAAAGTGTAGCCCTGGTCACCTCCAAAAACCAACTTGACAATTAGGGTACCTGAGCTCTCAACAACCTCCTCGCAGATGTACCAATCAGAAATGAAGCCATTCCTTAAAAGTGGGAGTGCTAAAACTGCATGAACAAATCCCTAGAAAGGCTATGAGCTAGACAATAAAACCCATAACTTCACTCAAAAATCCTAGGAACTGAAGCCAGGATGTGTTGAGCCAAGTTTACCAGCTGAGGTGTTACAGCAGGTTGGTTTAAATATGGATAAAATACATTTTCTAAGGTCAGAACCCCTATAACATGATCATCCTTCTATCCCAAATACCACTATAAAGGCTATATACTATATTTTTTCTACATAAAGAGATTATATACCCCAATATTGTTTTCCTATCTTCTGTAACTCTGCTATAACAGAAAATTTATGAGATTTTAATGTTGGATTAGATTTAATACATAAATGGGTTCCCATATTGGTGAATGGCAATGTAACAAGTTAAATATCTAACAATCTGGGGACCTGGCTGGCTTATGAGGATTAGACCATCCTGGGTTAAACCCATCACTCACAAACTATTGAATTTTACAGCATACTAATAGTAGCCCACATGAGATAGGGGTGTTGAGCTGACAAAGTCTGGTGCTCAACTCATAGATATAGACTACCAGGGTGCCAACTAGTAAACCACTGGGAGTGCTGCTCTAAGGAGTCCTGTCAGGGAAGATTCTGAAAATAAACAGGATTAATAGTCATTCAACCCCATGATACAGAAACTCACCACCAGGTATGGGGGAAATTGTGAGGGGTTACTTCCCTGAATTATAAAGATATAGGGTAAGAGAAAAGATCTTCATCTATAAGGTGTTGATAATGGAGGAGAAAAAAGGTACTCAAGAAGACAGAGTGATTGATTAGAGCCCAGGAATTAATTTTAAGCAGCTTGGTATAGAGAGCTTCATACCCCAGATTCCAAACCAAATATTACTGGTGACAATTCAACAGTGCTAACAGTGAGATGAAAATTTGGTTTTATGTGTGTTAGTACATGAATGTTAAAGCACTTTTAATTAAATGTGGTTGATACCGTGAATAATTTTAATATAGATTTAACTATTTGGGTATGGTACCTCAGCTAAGCCATAAACATCAAATTTATTAGATATACTACATTTTAATTCCATCTTTGAGGATAATCAGAATAGTTCTTGAGACTCAATATGATAATTGCTCCATTCACTATAAAATTAAACCTTGGAGTTACAAATGAACCCCAAATTCACCAAACATCAGCCAATAATTATATCTGTATTGGCACCAAGCATTTGAATACAGCAGACTTTAAACTAGGAGAGAGGAACCAATTCAAGCCATCTTAAACCAAAATCCACTTCATTCAGAAAAATATCAACTGGGCTCAAGAAAAATAAAATAGGTCTGGTAAATTTATTATTCTTTCTGATCTCAGTAGATTTGGTATGGACACACCATATTCTTTTTTAAGGCTACCTTGATTTCTTTTATCTCTACAGGTTTGAAAGCCACTTTAAAGAAAATCATTTATTCTACACAATATAGTATAAGCTTAAGATATTTTATATTTTACTAATAAAGGTATACCCCATACCTTTTTATATGCTTACAATAAAATATTATAAAACTTGACATTGATTTCTAAACATGTTATTTAATAAAAGTAATAAAAGTAGTTCTAAAGCCAAAGGGATATTTTGTAAAGAGGTTTGATTTAAATACTTTTTCCTGCCTTGCCAATAGCAGCAGCCCCCTTTGAAGTTCTCTTTAATCACTACATCACACTCTATTTGGCACTATTCTATGCCTCCTGATAGATTATTATCTGGGTTTGAACCTAGCAGGGCACCAAAGTACTCCAAAGGAATTATACTTTACTTGTTACTGTTAACTAACGCCAGGAACATTTCATCCCAAAATCTACTGACAATATAATGTAGGATATATATTAAATATATAGCTAAAGCATGATATACCATGGAAAAACAACCATGTTTTATTGTGTATATTCACAATGAATTTGAATCAATATGATTCAATACCAATCTCAACTTTATAAAAGAGGCCAGCCCTAAAGATGGTGTGGCCCAAGTTAAGGAATCGAGCTAATAAGGATTAAAGCATATCAATCTGAGTTGGGATTTACTCATCATGAGGCTCAAGCCTCATATTTACATCATTTAACTCTTTCTCAACTCACTTTTAAATGTGATGAAAACAGTTATTGATGAAAAACACCATGCTCCATTCACTTTCATCTACATAAGAGCAAGTTTTTTATATCCTCTGCATCCCTTTTGGCCATGGTGTATCTACCCCATTTCAGGGTTATAATATCAGAAAAAGAAGGTTTTATGTGAGTTTTCCTGGATCATAACTCTTTGCCACAATAAGATGATATATAATGGATAGGGCTGAAAACCAGACCTAATAATAGATTGATAAAAAGCTATATTTAAAAGCTCATCACATCAAAAAATTCCCTTCGCCTGGGATCGAACCAGGGACCTAAGGATATCTTTTCTTAATTACAGTCCTTCGCTCTTCCAACTGAGCTACAAAGGGAACATGGTTTTCCGGGAAAAGACTTAAGGTTTTAAAGACTTTATTTTTAAACAGGGAATCTTTGGGAAATGAGTATTGGTAATCTTAGATACCATAAAGAGAGGAAAATATATTACCTTAAACATAAAATCAAGTTTCCATTGAAGGTATTTTACAGCTAAACTATGTCTAAAGCTATGAATTGGGCTAAATGGATAAAAAGGGTTGATACTTTAAAGGAATCTAGGGTCATATCAGGAGAAATATGACTTCATAATTACGAATTTTAAAGTAAACCCCTAGTTTCCCAGCGTGCTCTCGCCGAGATGGGCGAAGTCATTGGATTAACGACGAAAAGGTCTTTTTTCAAGCTGAGCTTTTTTAAAGGTTAAATAATTATTCTATAATCCTACATGCAACCTTTGCCAAACAGCCTCAAGGCGCAGTAAAGAGGGGCTACTAATAGGAACTACCCAAAAATCCTAAAAATATGCATTTTCAGGTTGGTGCGCTTTTAAATATTACCGCCAATTCTCTTCTGCAGAACATTAAATCAAATACTTTTAATAAACTTGAGACAATTTGCTTAAAAAACATGAAGTGACTTCTTTATTATTAAAATCAAGGAAAAATATCCGTGCCATCCAATAGATTGGCATTGCATTGTCACTTTCACCTCCATCTCCCCAATCAGGGATCAGTTGTCCCTTTATTCCTACACTACAATCCTTGAATCAGAGGTTTCGGCTGGCATATACACCTGGCTTATGAAATACAAGCATTGTTTGAAGACAAGTTGTCATACAGCTGACTATACCACATCGTTTGGAAATGTGTTAAAGTTTCACAATTCAATCTGCAATGCAAAGCAGTGTGTTGACATGCGCTTGCCAGACTAATAATCATCCCAAGCCTAACATAACTCATTGTCGAAATAGCTTATTCTTCGAAGAGATGAAATTGGACCAACTAGTCTAGTGGTTAGCATGAAACGTCATGTCAATTTCAATTGGAAATCAAGGCTTGGTCCCAAAGTTGAACCTTGGGTTTAAATTATGCATGGCTTTGGAGGATTAGTGGTGATAATTTCCATGAAGGGGTTAGCTGAATCCTTTCTTTAATCGGAAACCATTTATTAAATTTCACCGCCAAAGCTCCTTACGAATCACCCCATCCATCCAACGATATAGTTTGATCTTAGAATTTTATTAAAGAGGTGATTTTCGGGAGCCCAATGCCCAGTAGTTAATATTTGCCTCTTTCAAGTGCCAGAGTTATGCGAATGGGAAAAAGGGATGTCAAATTGAATCACTGATATACAATCAAATATAAACTTCTTGCTGCGAACCCTCTTGGGTTGTAAATGGCTTTAGAAAAATTCCCATTAATTATACCAGCAAACCCTACACAAAGGTATAAATACATGAGTGCGATGGATTCCAATTCATCAAACAACTATTATGAAGTCCTTTATTGCCTCAGTACTTCTAATTGCCCTCACCCACGCCAAACCCACTGCCCAGGAGGCATCAGGAGATTTGCTGCGGCGTAGCACAGAAGTGGGATACAAACACCCTACAGCTTCCAAACCAACTCCTGTCGAGTACACTCGCCCCACAGAGTCAGCCCCATCTGCTTCTGCAGAAATTAAAGACAAGGTAGATGTTCAACCAGCCAACTACCAAAAACCTGCCGCTGCATCTGAACAGCAGCTTCCTGAAACTAAAGAAGTATCTGCTCCGGAAGTAGATGAAAAAGTAGAGACTGCTGAACAGGAAGCCCCTGCCACAGAAGAATCTACTAATGTTTCAACATCTTCTGAAGGGGAGTATCAAAAGCCTGCTGAACATGAGTCAAGTGTTGTACCTGAAGAATCTTCTGGCAAACAAGAATCAACTGAACAACCTGATGTCACACCTGCTGGCCAAGAATCCACTGAAGGTTCTGAATCCCCTGGAAGTGAATATGAAAAACCTGCTTCACAAACAGTTGAGTCTACTGCTACAGAAGGTACAACTGGAGTACCTACATCCCCAGAAGGTGAAAATACTCCCGCTGAACAGGAATCTATCCCTGTTCCTGAAGCTCCTGCTGTTGAACAAGCTGTACCCACACAACCAGAAAACACTTCTTCTGGACAAGAAGACTCTGCAAAGTATGTCACTTCTGCCCCTGTCCAAGAAGAAGCTACTCCCAAAGTTGAATCTTCCACAGAGGAAGTACTTGCACCCTCAGTGGGCGGATCAGGAGAGACAGAGACACCTGCATCAAATACAGTTCAAGAAGAAACTACTCCTGAAATCCAAACCCCTGCAACAGAAGAATCTTCTTCACAAAACACTGTCCAGGAAGAAGAAGCTCCTGCTGAGACTCCTGCAACTGAAGCACCTGCGCCCTCTGAAGAAGAATATAAAAAACCTGCTGAACAAGAATCCAGTGTTATTCCTGAAGCACCTGCACCCTCTGAAGAGGAATATAAAAAACCTGCTGAACAGGAATCCAGCGTTGTTAGTGAAGCACCTGTTGCTGAAGCACCTGCACCATCTGAAGAAGAATATAAAAAACCTGCTGAACAGGAATCCAGTCCTGTTAGTGAAGCATCTGCTGCTGAACAGGAAATCAGCAATCAGCCTACAGAAGCTCCAGCTAGCCAAGGATCAGTTGATATATCAGGAAGCACCACTGATAAAAGCTACCAAGTCACTGCTATTCCTGAGGCCATCCCACAGATCCCCAATATAACTCCTGAAGTAACTGCTTCTCAAATCAAAGAAGTTGATATCCCTATCACCAATCCTGTAGCACCTTTTCCCACCAAGGGACCTGTGGAACAACTCCCCTCTATTCCTTCCCAAACTAGCTACAAACACCCATCCTATTAAGTAACTAATAAAGCATTATTCTATCATCAACAGTCAGTACCTATCCAAGATTCAGTTTCAAACCACAAAAGTACCCTGTAATCAAACAATAGAATAATAGTATAGCTTTAACTTTAATCAATATTTATTTTGAGATACATGATATCTCCCAAAGACAATTCTGAGCTAGATTTAACACTGACCAATTTACCTGACATGCAACTCTACAACTTATCTGGATATATTCATTTATATAAAAACATTTCAATCACTTCCTCCATCCATCAGATAAAATCATGCCTTTTCTTCCAGGCTTACCATGATTCTAAACCAGAGTCATCTAAAAGAGTTGCAAGAACACAAAAGAAAGAAGATCCTCTGTCAGCCTTTATAAAATATGATAAAAAATTCAAAGAATCCATCCTTGTCTCCAAGCGCTATAAATTATGCCTAATTTACTGGCCATCCGAGCTGTGAATTTTCCAGATATCAGAAGTAATGGCAGGATTGCCCAACTTCATTTCAGCACTTTTGATCAAATATAACCAAAGACAGACAATGCATACCAAGCTAATAAAGTCTCAGACAAGAAGCATTTCTATTTAAAGCAAAGTTTAGTATAGAAAATATGTATATCTGTTGTAGTTCTTCCTGAGTTGGTTTGTATATATGTTTTTTCTTACTCAAACCATAATGTTATATTTAACTAAAGACTAAGTTGAGATTGCTTCTCTAAACCTAATTTGTATTGTAAATTGTATAAGTGTAAATATCTGTCAGGAACCCACCCTTCTGGAAACAGCTTCCCAACATGATGGATCAAAGCAGAAGGATTCAAACTTGTGATCATAGAGCCAATTAGCATGGAGACCATGCCTAAGTATAATAATTCTCCAATGATTTGGTATCTTCCCAATAAGGGATTGAATTAGCCCAGGAAGACATAGGCACCTAGGTACGCAAGCAAGAAACAGAAGCAAACAGACATAACAGACCAGGTGGCACAGGATCAGAGGTTGCAGATTTAGTTTCCTGTTTAGTGGGTGGGTTCAAAGAGAACAAGGAGGCAGTATACCATCTGCCTGGTACAACTGGGGCCCACTTTCCATTATCACAGTATTCTGTGTCTGTCCCAGATCCTGGGCAAGTTTCCATTTGAATGGTCAAATGTACTAAAGTACAAAACAAGATTAAAATAATCCATTTGAACCTAATTCCCCAAGAAGGGGAAAGATTAGGTGGTTTCATGGATGTTTAAAAGTCTTACAAAAAATAAAGTAGGAAAATAAGTTTGAATTCTTTATTGATTGAGCATTTGCTGATCAAAAAGCTGAAAGGTTTGTATAAAATTGAAGAAGGGGAAATTGAGAGGAGAATTTAAAACTGTTACTCATTAGAATAAATAAAATAAACAAGAGTTAGTTTCACTTTCTCAATCATACACAATTATATCAACTGTTTATCCATAACTACTCACTCAAGGCCTTGAAACATCATATCAGGTTAATAAAACAGTTGAAATTATAACTTAACACTTAATTAAATCTCCTTAGTCAACTGTATCTTAACTTAAAGTTTGATACTTAAAAGAGCCTGTTACAGTGTTTTAAAAGCTATGGCAACAACTGAAAATACCTCAGATTTAAACAAAATTATTTCAGATTTGAATGAAATCCAAGTTGCACAAGATTCAGGATTCAATTAATTTAAATATTTTTGGTTAATAAATTAACTGTCAAACATAAACAAAATATCAATAGCCCATTATACAAAATTATATCAAACATTAAGTGGTGTAGTTCAAACCACAAACAAAATGGACTGGTACATCAAGTGAAATGGATGGATTTTGTTCTGGAATATATTATAATCCAATCAGGATTTATATGAGGCACCAACAGAAGGACTAAAATGAAACAAAATTTTAGCAATTTATAAGTGAGATTCCACAAGCACAAAAAAAGAAGTCACACAGGATGTGTAGTATATAGTCACCTAAAATATAAGTATAGCAGTTTTACAGCCAATCAACAACTATCTAATTTAGGGACAGAGGCATTTTAATCATTTTTATGGATCCTAATTTGTGTAAAATGGTTTTGAGAATCTTCCAAATATGGAATGGTGATTAAAATAAAAATAAATCATAAAAGTTAAATTTCTACTTTTAGCGATTTTATCCTAGGTTTTTTACAATGGTTTTTAACAGCAACAACATTTTTGACAGCGCCAGCAGCCAATCCAGCTTCTGTGGAGGTGAGGCTCAGGGTGTGGAGGCACCCATTTATACCCAAGCCTTTGAGGCAGGTAACAAGGAAGCCAACCTATACCTGACCCCCAACCCCTATGGCTTTGACTTGTTCAGTAGTCATGTGGTGTCTAGCTCTGCCCCTGCTCCCATACCCACCCCCACACAAGCTGCCAGTCAACCAACCAATCAGGATGGCAATCTTGATTTGGAACAACTTCCTGCCACCGGCCAACCTGCCCCCCCTCAGCCAATCAGGATTCAGCTCCTATGGCCCAGCGCCCCAAGCATAAATCATCACTGCCTAAATTCTCCAGGAAATTGTGGCACTGAACCTGCAGGGTCTGTCCTTGAATCAGATTGCTGACCAATTGAAATTTACCCAATCTACTGTCATGCAGGAATTCAACAATCTAATAAACAAAGGGAATCTGATTGGGACAGCCAAGAAGCACAAGAAGGCCCCAGGGTTCAAGATCAATAAGGCATACCCAATCATGCTTGATCTTCTGCAGCCAGACCCCAAGCTCTCCTGACCCAGGTCCGGAAGCAACTTGCGCACCATGGCATTTGGGTGTCTGAGCGCATGGCGCAGCTCTGGATGTATGGGAAGGTGGTGTCAGTCCGTGTGCTGACCAATGTTGCCGGCAACCAATGGGATGGCACTGAAGATTCCCCATATGATCCTGCCATTGAGTTCACTCTTGTCCAATGCTTGACTAGTCTGTCATATGATTTCATGTTTGTCTTGTATTATAAGCTATCAATAGCTTTTGATGATTTTGGCAAGCAAGGAAAAGCCGCCGCCAAGAATAGAAGGAAGAAGGTCAAGAAGGGGACATTTATTGGTGCATTTCTGGCTGTTTCAGCCAAGGGTTTTATCTACTATTGGATAAACCCAGGTTTAATCAGTGGGTACTAATACGGCCACATCCTTGGTGGATTGCTTGACTCCTGGGATGGCTCAACTTTTGGGATGGCTCAAATTCCAAATACTGGGTTTTCTTGAGCCACCAGATGGAGGGTAGCTCCACCACCCTCAAGGCCATCCAGCAACGTAGGCACCAGGCCTCTGTGTACCCCGCCAGCTATGCAGATATCCATCTGGGTGATGTTGTCTTCTTCAACATCAGAGACACAGTACAGGAGCGCCGCCCTCAGGCTTTCAATGACCTCTATCTTGGGGTCCTTGACCACAATTCTCTCTTTGGTTACCAAATGGTGGCTGACTTGTCTGCCCAAATGGTTTTCCATGTGAACATGGGCAACCAATCACGTAAAGATAAGCACCTCCTACTCTGTGCCACAGCCATCTAACAGCCAATCAAGGCAATTATAGATGAGGAATACAACAAGCAGTATATGGTGGCCATCATACAAAATCCTCCTACCCTTACTCCCGCCACCCCCCACCTTTCAGCCCCATCCACCCAATCTCAGACCCCCCAGGCCAGCACCAGCTCTACGCCTTCCTTCCTGCAATATTCTGCCTACTAGGCATCACTCTTCCCTGTCATCAATAAACTCCCTGTCAGAAAATCTGTGAACTGTGGTATTTTATCATCCACCAGATGATATCCTAAGTCTTCTAACATTAGGAAAGTACAGAGAACCTGTGACTTTGGCGGAACCTTTGGCCCAGAGTACTTTGTTGCCTGAAGAAGTAGCAAGTCTGACTGGTCCCAAAGCCCAAAGAATTTGGGACAGTTCTTCCTATTTCTGGATACAGTTCATAGTTTATTGTCTCTATATTTTAATATAGGAATTAATAATGTATGACAACAGTATCATCTTTTGCTCTACTAATAAAGCCTACAAGAGGATCACATTAAGGAAATAGGGGTTGGATCAATCATCAAGTCAATACAGAATCATCAGTCTTATATTATAATTGATTGGATTTAAGGCAGCCTGCCTGCCCGCATTTTATCTGAGTTAGCTCACAACGCTAGGAAGTGACTGAAGTAGCATTAGGTCAACATAGCAGAAGGCCCAGCCTTTTCTGGGTGGATGTTGTGGAAGCTTGATTGGCAACTTCTTGCCTTACTGTGTTTTTTCTAGACATGCTGCACAGCTAAATCTCTTTTCAGCTGCCTGCCTGGGCCACTATCCATGGCTAGCTATCCAGCAGTTGGTTACTAGTTCACAAGATAATTGTTACACTAATCAGAGCTACTCTAATACAATAAGCTTAGGGCCTTTTATCTTAGAGTGCTTGGTCTGGCAGCCCAGTCCATGTTAGACTCTGCTAGACATAATGCAGATGACAGTTCTTATGATGGTCCTCTTATTATATAATACAATTAAAGTTTAGAATAGTAATTATTATGAAGTGCATACTGTAGATTCAGAACCTGAACATAAAAATGCGGGATTGTCAAATCCTTGGTCCAAATTTCAAATCACTTTTGCGGGATGGCCTTTTTTAATTAAATTGAATTATTTGTATATTTATTTGAATTTTTAAAAATTAAGGAACTAATAGACACTTTGCAAAGTTCAAGTTGAACTGCATATTTCCTATGGATAAAATGAATTAACTGTTATCAGATTTGAAGCGTTCAAATCTATCAACCATATTCATTAAATTTACTATGTTTTTTGAAATTGCAGGATTGTCAAATACAAGAACCAGATTCCAAATCACTTTTGAATGCCACTAGTAAACTCAGATATTAATTGTGGGAACTAGAATCCAAATTTAATGTACAGTGAGCTCACTAGGAAACACCAACCCAAATAAAGAAGCTCCACTCTGGATAAAATCAAATGAAAAATTCAATCTCAACAACCATGTTTAGACATAAAAAGTGACTAAACTTTAAAATTATCCAAAACTGGAAAATATACAATATTATACACTTCAAATCACAGATATAGAAATTCTGTTACTATTCAAGGCTAAATCAAGAGAAAACAACTACCCACAACTAAATCAATAAATCCAAATAAATAAATATTTAATCTAAAATATATTTTTATTTTATTTTTATGGACAGACAATCACATTCCCAACCCGCTCCTGCACCAGCCTACGGGGCAGCCCATCCACAAGGGCGTCCCAGAGGGTCTAAGAACAGACCCAAAACACAAGTCAAGGGGAATAATGCCAACACACAGGCCTCCCAAGGTGTCAGCGCCAGCCAACCACCTCCCCATCTCAAGCCAGGAACAGTAGCCTGAATCCAAGACAGAAGCAGCTCTCAAGGCCTGCCACAAAAGTCTCTATACAAAGGTCATTGGGAATAATGAGGTTACATACACCTCCACCGTGTACCCATGTTGCAACCAAGCTTCCAGCCTTGCCTGCTAACGTATCTTACAATACACAGGAGACGCTTGATGAGCCTCCCCTTGACGTATCTAACAACATGAACTAATCTGATGGCAATATCAAATGGCAGGTACTTCATCCTAATTAGGAGCACTACTAATTCAACTTGCTTATCCCTGCACAAGTTATTCCTTGGCCTTGAACCTTACATGGAACTTCCCACCATGCCACCCCCATGTGGCCTTGTGGCTTTCCACATATGGTATATTAATCACAATATTCTACAATAAATGACACCTTATTCTTATTATTCTGTCCTTTATATTGGACTTTTGTCTTCCCCAATTCCAAATACTGAATCCTCATTGGTTCAGTTGCAACACCCAGTTGTCACTTGGCCCCACACTCTTGATCCAAGAGTTGCTACTTCCTGCCCTTGCGTCTTTGATACATCATATGAGCCATTGACCACCACCAAAGGCCATCTGTGCCTGTGTCTTATGCCACCATTGACGGCGCCAGCGCAACCAAGCGTGATCCCACCTTCTACACAAAGGTTCCCATCCCCTGTGTTGAGCCTGCCATCCAGGATGCCTCAGTAACTATCAAGGGCTGGCATCAGTTGACAGATAGTGAGCGTGAAGCTATCCTCAACTGCTTGAAAGAAGAATGGCAGTTTGAGATATTGTGTCCTAATTTGGTGTCACAGCCAGATATATTGGTGACATCAACAAAAAGTATGGCAACACCGGGCAAATTGCTGAATCCACCAAGGCTAAGCGCCAGCCCAGCCTACTTCAGCCCACCCATATTGAGGCAATCAAGCAGTGGGTTACCAAGGATTGCCACCTGGACTCACTTGCTGTCCAATCAATGCTCACCACAGAGTTTGGGCTTTCTGTTTCTAAAACCCTCATATACAAAGCAATGGTCAAATTGGGCTTCTCATGAAAGGTGCTCAGAGTTTCTCTGTACAACAGAAACAATGAGAAGACCATCAAGGATTGACACATTTATGATGAGACATATCTGGCCCTAAAGGAGATTGGGAATGTACAGTTCTTTTACATCAACAAATTGTTGTTTTCCTCCTCACTCAGGTCTAGGCATGGGTGGGTCAAGAAGGGGTCCAAGGACGGCGTAGCCCATTGTGCAGCTATCTGTTCCCAGAATTATTCAATGGAAGCGCTTCTTGGTCCTTGCAGGTTGGATCAATACCAGATGATCAAGGGTTCTCATAATAGCAGGAAATTTCTTGATTTTCTCCAAACTGTCAAGGAGTATCTCCAGATCAATTACTGCAGTACAACCAACATTGTTGTGTTGGATAATGTCAGGCTCCACAAAGTGGATCTGGTTGTGTCTGAGTTCCCTCATTGACAAAAACAGCCACACCTCCAGCCACCAACTTATCAATTGTTCAATAAGACTTCTCTTCCTCCAGCCACCAACTTACCAATTGTCCAATAAGACTTCTCTTCCTCCAGCCATATCCCCCATTCCTGAATCCAATTGAGGAGGTCTTTGGGTGGATCAAAAATAAGGTGAAGAAAGGCCTCCCTCAGGACATTGAGGACCTCTTCAACATCCTTGAGGTCAGTCAATTTGCAATGTCACCCAATGTGGTGGCAGCTTTTTACAAGCACTCAGAATCCTTCCTCCCCAAAGCCCTGGCCCCTGAGCCAATAACATAAATGGGCGCTCTGGGTTTTATTTGTTTTTATTTTTATTTATTTTGTTTTTATTAGGACTCAAAAATTGTTATTTATATATAATGATGTGACATTTTAATGTATTATAGACATATAAGAATACATAGAAAAAGTAAGTAAAATTAATCATACTAGGTAAGAGGACATATATTTTTATTCTAATGCACTGAATATATATTGACTGTTGCACAAACAAATAAATAGATTGAAAAAGATAGAAATAAATTAATTTTATTTAAATAATTGTGAATCCTTGTTGGTACTTTAGCTTTTTTAAGCCACAAATTGGACCTTGCAGGTCATCACCTGATCCTTATTATTTCAGTGCCACTATAGCCACACAACACAGAAACCAATGATTTTCATGTATTGCTTACTAATTAGTACTTAGGACGCGGGTCAAGCATATCAAATATATTTATCAAATCATATTACAAGAGAAAGGTAATTCAAGTTCTAAACAATCACTTGTTTAGAACAATAGTGGAGCAGGCCGCATGATGCAGATAAATTCAATTCTTGTTGTTTGTCTATGTAATAAATGAACCCATACTTGACAAGCTAGTAAATAAAAGAATTTAACTTATTTTTTATTGTTTGATGTGGTTGCAACTATAACTGATGTCTTGTAATATATTTAGATATATTACTATTATAATTTACCTATTAAAATTTAAAACAATCTTAAAATATTAAAATTTTAATTATAATTATAATTATAAATCTTAAAATTTATCTATTAAAGTTGAAATACTAAAAATTTAATTATTTTTTTAAATATTAAAATTTATATAATAAAGTTTAAATTTTTTTATTTAATCATAAATTATTTAATATTGAAATGTTTAGTATTAAAATTTAAATATTAAAATTTAAATATTAAAATTTAAATATTAAAATTTAAATATTAAAATTTAAATATTAAAATTTAAATATTAAAATTTTTAAAATTAAAATTTTACTATTAAAATTATAATATTACATATATATCAATATTAAAATTTTAATAATTAAAATAAATTTATTAAAAAAATAAAATTTAAGTTG
The DNA here is from genome assembly GCA_014839935.2 of Entomophthora muscae. Lineage (NCBI taxonomy): Eukaryota > Fungi > Entomophthoromycota > Entomophthoromycetes > Entomophthorales > Entomophthoraceae > Entomophthora > Entomophthora muscae. Next base: position 111,861 of record QTSX02006510.1, read on the forward strand.
CAAGGGAAGATGATTTATTAGGAGGATTCAAATTGCTAAGGGGGGTGGATTATTCCAGGGAATTATACCCCAAAATTAAACCTTTGGCTAGAGCGTCTAATTGGATCCACATACTCTTTTGTACATGGTGGACAACCCTGGATGCAATTGCTAGAGGGGTGGCACCCTGTACCCCAGTGGTTGTTGAACGTTTAATAAAAGGAAGGCAGGTGAGCAAATCAATTAATAGGTTCTTTTCAGGGGGCACATAGTACTCATACAACAATGCCAATGCAAAGGAGTTGTACAGGACATGCTCAACTGTCCTATACCCCCGCGGTGTCTTCTGGCGTTTGAGTGCTAACCAGCATATGTCCATTTGAATAGGTACATCCTCCAACTTTTTGATGTTGGTTTTTAATATGCAGTGAAGGAGAATTCCCAGGTATACCACAACGTGAATTCTTTGCAAGGTATAATTTTTCCAAGAACATGTACAATTTTTTGAATACTTGAACTAACCTATTGATATAGGATGTTTGATTGAATTTGAAGAGGGTTCCGGGGGGGGCGCCCAACTTGTATCAGCCCCCCATGCCTCGGCAAACAAAATAAATAAAGGTTTAAATGTATTCACAAGGACTGCGTCCCCAACTTTATTTGACAATGCCTTGAATACTTCATTAAAAATCTCAGTTTTTAAATATTCAGTTCCTATTTGAAAGTTGGTTTTGATTAGGTTTTTTCATATTCATTGATGTTTGCAAATGGGAATCATTGAATGCTTTCATATATGTATTCATTGAAGTTTAGTTTGACATTCCCGCAAATTTCATTCATCTCTTTGAAGTTGATATTTTCTCCAATTTTTTATGCTTCCCTAATTCACAGCAAGCACCCCGCAGGTGGTAAATATTCCCTAGCTTTAGCTTCAATATTTGAAAAATTATTCATACAGTAGTTTTAGAAGCTATGGCACCAAGCAAAAATACTTCAAATTTAAACAAAAATAACTCAGATGTAAACAAAATTAAAACTAATAATTTTATATTAATTTACAATAGATTTATTTATTTTTAATTTTGTTTACATCTTAGTTTTTTCATTTAAATCCAAAGTATTTTTGCTTGTTGCCATAGCTTTTAAAACTACTGTATTCTGTTGAATTATTTTATTTATTTGGTTTTTATTTATTAGTTTTAAAGGGGCTACCAGTGATTGGTAACCCCTGTAGAAGCAACTCAGCGTAAAAGTTGCCACTTCTGCAACCTTGTCCCCATTCCTAGTGATAACTAAAATAAATACAAGTATAACATAAAAAGACTTACTAATTGTTTCCCCTGCGGCCCCTCAGCCACAGGTGCCACTTCAGCAAACTTCATGAGTATTGTCTGCTCTTCATTAATTTTAGCTTAATTTTTCTTATCTTTCTTGAAACTTGTGTTTCTTCTTGGTTTTCATTTGATAAATTTTCTGTATTTCTTGAAGCGCTCCTGCTTCTTGACTGAGTTTTGTTTTCATCTGTTTCCATTTGAGTATTTCCCTCTTCATTTGTGTTTATTTCCTTTAAGATTTCAGATCCTTGAATCAGTTTTATTTTTACCCCCCCCCCCCTTATTGTTTTCTTTGGCCCCCTGCCAGAACTCCCACAAACTGTAGGCTGCATCATTAAACTTCAGACTTGATAGGATTGTTCCCTGGAGATTGAGCAACACTTCTTTGTTCTTTTTGTCTATAATATTTCCTATTTTATTCAGAGCATCTTCTTTTGACTGGATTAGTGGCTGGCCTTTGTTATCCAGCTTTCCTGTTACTATTTCCCTGATATTTTTTCTAGTTCAACAACCTTTTGCAGGTGTGCTTCTAATTTGTTTATCAAGTTATAGATAACTGACATTTTGTTTGAATTACATCAAAAAACTGGTTTTTATAGTACTACCTTCAGCGCATGAATATTTTTCATCATTATTTGTAAATTAAAAACCATAAATGTAAAGCTATATTAGTATATTGCAATTATATGTCAACTCTTGATATTTAGACATTGTGTGCATAACTCAATGCAATTTGTTTAATAAAATTCATAGTAAACTTGGCCTTTTTCATTATAATTTATTGAAATGGACTATGTTTATACTATAGAGCCATTAACACTTAGTACAAATATTGATGCATAGTGAATTTTACAGAATTATTACCAATAGGTAAATATACAGGCTGTAAAATGTACTATGCATCAATATTTGTACTAAAAGTTAATGGCTCTCTAATATAAACACAGTCCATTTCAATAAATTACAATGAAAAAGGCCAAGTTTACTATGAATTTTATTAAACAAATTGAATTGAGTTATGCACACAATGTCTAAATATCAAGAGTTGACATCTAATTGCAATATACTAATATAAATTTACATTTATGGTTTTTAATTTATCAATAATGATGAAAAACATTCATGCAAATAATTATATGTTACTGTATCAGATGTATACCATTTTATTAATTATATGAAATAACAATAATATAAAAAAATATATTATTGATTATGAATTGGAAGAAATAATATCAACTTTAATAAACTGTCACAAGAAAAAGATTTATTTTACTCATCAAAAGATGAGAAGGGGAGGAACTGAGCAGAATTAACATAACCTTCATCTCCACCTGTAAAAGGGACAGCAACAGAGATAGTGGGGGGGATGGGCAGTGGTTTGGGAGTCAGGGTTGGAAGGCAGGTGGCTTGATGGGGGGTTGGGGAGGCAGGGTTGGTTGACTGGGAAGGGGCAGCAAGAGCTGATTGCTTCAATTGCTCAAATTATTCTTCTTTCATGTATGCAGGCTTGACAAAACAGATGGATTGGTGTGGGGGAAGCAGGAGTCCTTTCTGGACTTATCACTGTCACTTGCATAGAAAATGACAAGATCTGATAGGTCCTGGACAAACATGGAAGGGAAAATCTCATAACCCTTATCAATTTGGATGCACAGTTTGTTGTAGGTGGCAGGTTTTAAGCGCCTGAGCGCAGAACCAAAATTATAAAGACATACATCTGCAAGATGCATGTTGGCGTGGTTGGTGGGGTAGGACCAACAGGTATGCCCCACAACCCTGCAATTTCTTGGGATACCCACTCCCGCTGCTCCATCTCTGCACTCAGTACAACTGTGTACACTTTTTGCTGTGTGGTCCACTCCTCCAGCATGTCCTTGAGCTCCATCTGGTAGGTATACCCATCTGCAGTGTTCTATATTGCTGAGTAATATTTGGCGCCCAATGTGGAAACTGCCAATAAAACACCAACAAAAATATACAAAATTGGGCCGTGCTTATAGATATCAGAATTGATACGCTTTTCTCCAAAGTCTTGAATACTTCCAGAAATCTTGGCATATGACAGAAAAATTACATCATTACAGGCCCTTATTACCCTCCCTTTAATAAAATTGATAATGGTTAAATTGTATGAGTCAGGTATCCACCAAACTGGGGCCACCAAGAACCTGATTGGATAGGATTCTGGTGGCAACCACAACACCGTGCATCCACAAATTCACCATTCTCTTATTAGGTGAATATGCTGTGGAGTCCCAGCTGGAGACGTACCTAGACCAGGGGCATCCACAGGTCACTTTCCATAATGGCCATTATAAGGGGATGGGATGTGTCACCTTTGGTCAAAGTACAGGCACCAGTTGGGGTCTTCTTGGTAGGGGGGCCACAGTTGGTGTGGGCTTGCAGGGTTGCATCCATAGTGGACTTTTCAAAGCCCATTGCAGCTTCAATTTCCCCAAGGAACATAAGCATCCCTTGCTTTTCAACCATTTCAAGAACAATCTCCGGAGTGATTAATTTTCTTCTGAGTCTTGAAGGCTGATTGGCTGGAGGCAGGGTGTGTCTGCCTTGAGAACCAGAAAGTGCCATCTGATTAGCTGTTTCTGGATTCTGGCTTCCATTGGTGGCCCCATGGCTCACTTGGTCAATTCTGGATACTAGTACTGCTGTATGATTTGGGTTAGCAGCTGCCTGTGTGTGATGGGCAAACAGGGCCATGCTTGAGGACACGGGAGAAAGAACACTCCTAGGTTGTGCTTGTGGAGGGGCCTGCAGGTTAGGAGTGGCCATAGAGGGAGGCTTAACTAGAAGAAGGCCCAGTGTAGCCCTGCATGATTTTGTCAAGGCCAGGGAACAGCTTGTTAACTTGGTTGTTATTGGAAGAAGAAATGATAAATTTTTATTAAAAAACTTAAACTCAAAAAGAGGAGTGTATATTTTAGTCAATTTTATTGTTAAATATTTTAACTTTGTGAATAGTAGAATCTAAATTTTAACCGCACTAAAATGGAATAGGGTGATTTTTGAGAATGCCTGTGCTTCCTAAAAGAATTAGCACAGATCCACTCTAGATCCTTTGACTTCCTTTTTAAGACACCCATAAATTATATTTATTTCAAATTCACCTCCTTTTTTGATTAGGAATTTGGTTCTTGGATTTGACAATCCCACAATTTCAGATTTGTTAAATTTTATGTGATGTCTATGATTTTTTTGACATACTGGAAATATTAAATTTTACATAAGAATCCTGAATTTCTGATTCATGTATCCCACATTTGTTTGCTGGATTTTGTCTTTTGTTAGTTGAGTTATCTGCACGAGAGGTTTGAAAATTTCCAATTTAAATAAACCAGAAAAGTCAAATCAAATGGTTAATTTTATTAAATATTTTATTTTTCACTCAGCTGATTTGCCCGCAAAAGTAATTCAAAATTTGGACTAAGGATTTGACAATCCCACATTTTTACGTTCAGGTTCTGAATTTACAGTATTGAGGTGCTTGATAAAGGGAAATAATTAATGTGCAGTAATTTCATATTCTGTTCATTAATTGCAATGTATGAATTTGTTGATGCCAGATATCATTTGTTCATTGATTCATTGATCTTGCAGCCTGTGTCATTCTGTTGAAAACATTCCTATGAGCAATTTTCAGATGGCCCACGTTAATTAGTTGAATCCATTAATTAGTCAATATCCCAAAATCCTGACACTTGCTGTTGCCAAACATTTTCTATTTACATTATCTTTATCCTGAATTTCAATTGTTCCTTTTCTCTTTGTTTATAGTTGGTTTTATTCTTTATGTTCAGCTTATTTCTATAAAATTGTATATTTACTATGCCATGCATCTTGATCCAGAACACAGCCCATTCTGAAAATATTAACAAAAATTTGGAGATCAGCTAAATTTGAATTAAAAAATATATAGATTGAATAAGTTTAGATAAAGTTGTTACTGATCCAAATTCAAAACCCTAATGATAAACTTTAATCCAATCAGGAGCCAAGTGATAAAGTGATTGTTGTGACATAAAGGGTTATTCAGTAATTCTTTGTTGCATGTATCCTAATTAATCTGAATAGCTGGATATTTTTACCATTGTGTGCCATTGCTGCTGTGGAAAGTTGTTGGTGGACAAGTGCTAACCCAGCTGTGACCTTACAACAGTCACTGTTGAGTATTTAGCCAAATAAATACTCCAAAATATAAAGTTGCTCTGTTTTTGCTGTTTATTTTATTTAGATAGGTTTGGCTGGAATTCTTCAGATAAAGATTCCTGGAAACTTAGAATCTATATTTAATAAAAGAACATAAGGTAGTTTTGTTAGTTAGGCCGTACTAACCAACAAAATTAAGGCAATATTGGCCAAATCAATCTTGGAGACTAGGGGTCTCAAAAACAATTTAATTAACCAGGAAGATTAATTAATAAATACATGGGAATATAATTAATGAGGATTTATTTATATTGGTTAATTGCCTTGACTATGTCAAGAATTTTGGTTAAGGTTAACCATAATTAAACCCCCAAATTTTGGGTTAAAAGCGCCATTTTAGCAAATTCATTAGGTTAGAAGCACCACTGCGCCGCCTAATTGATTTGTGAAGCGTCACGGCCCGCCCAGTGAATTTTTCAGGCACTTGGCCCTGCCTGGGAAAGTTTCTGGGCGCTGCGGTGGCACCTGGCTCAAGTTTTGAAGCATTTTAATGGGGTTTTAAGGTAAAAAACCATTAAATGTGAAGATAAATAACTAAATAAAGGCAATGATGCCTAGGGATTCAGGTTTGATCAGCTGGTTCCCAGTTGGAACATTGATAGCTGAGTTTTGGAATGTGAATATTCCACAGGGTTTTGGCACCAGGAGCTGAGGAAGCTCCATGCCAAATTGATACATTGAGATGAATGGCGTCAGATGACTCCTTCTCATTGTAGGTTAATTCTTATAGGCTGAGAATTACAGGAGATCTTTTAGGTAAAGATCTAGGTTTTGATGACTGAAATTTCATAGACCACGTGATATGAATCATAGGTTGATCCAAGAACCGGAGGGGTTTTCAGCCAAATATGCCCCAAATAGTATATAAGCAAAACCAGCTAAATTTTAATAAGGATATATTGTTGATTTTAACGCTTTCCCCACAACTACTTTTCAATTATTATTTCTTCTTTGCTATTGTTTTAAAGAGAAAATATTTGGAGTACTTTGTGTAAAAACCACTTTTGCCAGGAAAGAAGTTCCTACAAGTTTGCTTAAGGAAGCTTGGGCAAGTCTGGAGGTCACCAAGACTGTGCCTGAGGAGGCTTTGGTTGAAGTAAAAGCTGTATTTGAAGAGTTATACTCCGATTACTTTGCCAAATAAGGGACTCCTGCTCAAGAAAACTGGATCTATGTGTGGGATTCTTGGAACCTGTTAGTAGGATTTGAAAATTTTTCAACAAGTGAAAGCAATGGCAAATTGTGAAATTGAGGCTTTAAGAGCAAGAGAGGAAAATAGTGTTGAGATCAGGCTTGTTGGTGGGATGACAATAAAGTGTTGTCTCATAAAATTGCCTCCCTGGAGGCAAAGCTCCTTGAAGCTTTGTCACAGGAAGGTAACAGCAATAAGAGTCAAGGGCAAGATAATGTTAAGTTGAACTGGTTGGACCTGGATCTATCACACCAGCAGCTGATTGAGCACTAGTCCATCAACAACTTGCCACAGCAGCAATGGCGCACAATGGAAAATCAACCAGCCAATCATATTTATTAGCGCACATGCACCAAAGAATAATTGAATAACCCTTTATGTCACAACAATCACTTTATCATTTGGCTCCTGATTTGATAAAAGTTTATCATTGAGGTTTTGAATTTGGATCAGTAACAACTTTATCTAAACATATTCAATCTATTACTTTTCTAATTTGAATTTAGCTGATCATCAAATTGTTGTTAATATTTTCACAAGGGGCTGTGTAAAGTGGCAAAAATAATATGGCAATTAAGGAAACAATGCCAACACAAAGCAAACAACACATTGAATTGAGCGTAAAACATATACACAGTGAGTAAAAAATGGGATAATATAGTAAATGGGAAAACAAACAGGAATAAACAAAGAGGCAATGGTATCAGAATAATACAGATTTTATTGGGGTAAAGCTATAAAAAAGTACAGAAAGTTTATTAAAAAATAATATGAGAGAATTGGAGAAGCTACTAAAAGACCTTGGATTAGACAATTGCAAAAATAAAAGACATTGACCGCAAGGTCAAGGTAAAAGTCAAGGCCGCCGTCCTTACCAGGGACAAAATTGACAAGGTGTCTTCCAAGGCACTCATGGCCAAGATGCCAGACACCCTCAAAACAACAATTGAACGCCTTTTAAATGTCCAGAAGACTGTTGTGGAAGGCCTTCAATTCAAGTCCTTTGCCCTCTCTGCGCCGTCTGTCTGGGTCAACAACCCTAAGATGTATGCACATCTCAAGCCAGCCAAATGAGCAAGAACTGAGGATACAGAACTGTCTGCTCAACTGCTTGCGCCAAGAATGGACAAGCCAGCCAAGGCTGCAGGAAAAGAGAAAACATACAAAGGTAGCCTAATAATCAAAACTAATAAAGATTTCAAAATACTTACCTTTTTTTTAGAAAACATAAACAGTCAAATCCGCCGGGTCCTGGTCCCCTTTGTCCCTGCCACATTATACTCAAACTACATCAATTATCTGGCAAGGCAGCTGTTTCTGACCCCCCCTGTTTTGCACAAGCTAGAAGACTGTGTTCATGGTACCTTTCCAATGTCCCAGGAGGCAGTTATCTATGCTGATACATGGCAAGGGGGAATCTGAGTGGGCAGTTACTGCCTACAAAGATGCCCAACTGGTCTGCCTGGAACCGGTATCTCTCAGTGGAGTTTACTGTGTAAACTTCATTGAGCTTGTTTGGGACGTCCTGGAGATGCTCCAATTCAAGAAAATACTGGAGATGGGCCAGGGCCATGTGGCTGCTTGCTTCTACTACCCCTTGGAGCATACACTCTCTTACCTATTGGAAAGCTTTGGGTGCAAGGTGTAAAATTGGCTGTTGCAGACACAACAGCCGTAAAGAAGACCAAAATCCTCCTTGCCAACTTTGGGCTGTCATGGAGTGCCAAGAAGACAGGGGTCCCTCTGGCAATGGATCTCACCTTTGCCAAAACAAAACATGAGAAGAAGATTAGTACTGTATTCAACAAGCTGTGTTAGTTTATTGAAGCTTTTGCTGGGCAAAGGCTTTACCTCATGGTTTACTTGGGGTTCCTCTTTTTCTTCAGGATGGGCTCCAACGTCAAGGACCTGGATGGGGTCCTTCTTGAAATCAACAAGGCCAGGCTCTCCCTGGATGGGAAGAAGGTTCCCCCGGGTACAACTTGGTTGGCCATGTGATCCAGGACGCCCTGGTCCTGGCTAGAATTTACAGTTCTGCAGCCCTGCAAGAGAAGCTGCTTCTTCACTTACACCTGACTATAATCCCTTTTACCAGCCACTGTGAATATTTCAATCAGGGTGTATTCACTGTCTACGATGTAGCAGTGGAAGTTGTGTGCCACCTCCATTTCCAGGTGGGTACATACCAAAGAACTCATTACAGGCGCCCTTAAAACTCTCTTTTCCAATAAATATATTTAAATTTTAGATTATTTTTATTTATAATAATTTATATAATTTTTAGCTCATCAAACAAGTTTTGCAAAATAAATCCCAGATAAGGTTTTCATAAAATTGAAATAATATATTTTAATAAAATATACCTATAAGCTGTACATTAACCATTTAATTTTTCTTTAATTTCATTTTTATATTTATTTATTGAGAGTGGTATAAATATATTTGTGCAATCCAGTATCAAGTGTTTGGGATAGCCTCAAATGCCATAATAAAAAAATTAATATAAAATAAATACATTACAAACCTTCATTGATAGTCCCGCTGAATGTGATTGTGGGCTTAGAAGCTTCTAAATAAAAAATGATAATTAATAAATCTTGAATAGTAAATTAGAGAATATAAAAAAGTCGGACAAGCTAAGCCTCTAATTGATTGGCTGTTTGGCAAGGCACACAGGGATGAACAAATCAGTGTGGCCATAGAATTTGGCCACAGTCTCAGCTGGGAGGGTGTGGATCCCAGTCCTGCAGCAAATCAAATTAGTCCTTGGTCCCAGTTGGGGTCCCTCACTTGACAACTTGCTTGAGCCACCCAAAAACTTCCTTGATGGGATTCAAGAAGGGCAAATAGGAAGGGAGGAATAGAAGGTGAAAATTTGATGTGGCCAATTGCTGGGGGACCACTGCAATGCTGGTGTCAATTGATGGAAATTCTTTGAGAATATCTGCCACCTTATGGAGACCAACATTTTCCAGTACAATTACATTGATGAAGCCCAGGCTTGTGCGCCTCAGGTGCTCCTAGACCAATCAGAGGAATGATAGGAAGGTCTGGCTATGGTGAGATCCAAATATCATTTGATAGATCTCAATTCTCTTTGGACCAAGAAGAGCCACCATCAAATAGGCTGTGGTTCAGACTGCAGCACACAAAGCTACCCTGTCATTGGAGTCTTTGGGGACATAGCCATAGGCATTTTGCATAGACAAGGCAAATGCTGATTTGTCAATATAATATAATTTGATGGTCCCTTTGTTTTTGAGGCCAGTGTACACCTCAGTGTAGTTTTCCAGGTCTCAATATTGTCAGGGCTGTTCTAGTTGTAGGGAGATACCCCAAGTTTTTTTCAGGAAAACTGCATACCTTTGACCACGTGGTAGTAAAAGAAAATTGAAGTCTTGATCCTGAAAGTAAAAAATGACTAATGACTTTATATTTTTTAATTAAAGATGGAGGTTTTGGTTAATTCACTGGCAGATTGCCCATTTGTGCTCCCTGGTGAGCATGGTGGACATGCGCAGGGATTTCTCTGCAGCAAGGACATGGCCAGTATTGATGAACTTATTGAAGGTCTTCAAGGCATACTTGGGATCCACCCCAACAAGAGCTGCAGCCACTTTGTAGTCACCAGATTCCTGCATGAGCCAAAGAAGGATGATCCACTTGATATCAGGAATGTGCTTCTGGGAAGGCTTAGTGGGCTCAGATGAACTGGGATCCTAATTGGTGACAGGCTTACAAGGCATAGGTACCTTGTTGTAAAAGGCTGCAACCTTTTTTAACACCAGCTGTCCCTCATCAGTTCTATAGAACTCAGGCTCCTTGTCCTCTTCCTGATTGCCATCACTGACTTAAGGCTCATAGCTAGTGTCAAGTACAGGATTAACTTTCTCCAGCATGGCTGACAGGACCAAATCCTTGAGGTACACAGTGTCAAACACATACAAAGTAAGTTCTACCTCCTTGTTTCTAACCGTTTTGGTAGTGATGACCTTGGTGGGCTTCCAGGTCAGCTTTGGGGCCCAAGGGTTGATGCTCTGCACCCTAGCAAATTTTGCTCCTTGAACCAGCTGTGTCAGTGTAGTGTCATTATTGAACTCTCCTCTCCTGTCTCCTTCCAGAGTAGGCACTTGGGTTGCACCAACTCTGTTCTTTGACCTGCGGGGGCAACCACAACTGCAGCACACAACAGGTGCATTGTCACTCTGTTGCTGTGTTCCTTCCATTTTGAAAATTTAACAAAATACTAAATAAATTTCAATTAAGTTACTCCCTAATTTTATTTTTTGCTTTTATCTGAATATGGATATTTAATTAAAGTTTTCCCCACCCAATATCCCAATTATAGATTCTTTATTTCTTAATTAGTTGTTTCTGGTTTTAAAACACCCATTTTAGAACACCCAAAATAATTTCCACCCATTTTCCCAGATTTTACGCCAAATTAAGCACCCAACACAATATTTTTAAAATTTATGTCTCAGATCTTGTGTCTTATTTTAGATACCTTGGTATCATTCTTGATTACAGTCCATTGCCATGGAGGATTTTGTTAAAGTGATTCCTATGTGTTTCATTTGGATTGAGTTTGACTCACCTTTGGGTGTATTTGTCCATTCCTAGAAACTGTACACCAAAAGCACTAACACAGAAAGATAAATGCGGGGAGCACCCACCCCCCACCCAAAACCACAGGGTGAACAACCATAGGATTTCAAACTAAACATTTTAAACTGAGGTATTTTTGGTTTTGCCATACTTAAAACTACTTTACCTTTATTTTCTTGATTACAATCCATTATACACAACATTTGAGTGATTTTGTTTACATAGTGAGTTGCTATTGTGTTTTTGTTTTGGGTTGAGTTTTGACTCACTGTGTGTGGGTGTATTTTGTCACCAATTTACATAGTAAACATATGTACACCAAAGGTCAACTAACACCATTTTGTTTGTGAATCAATGTATTTTGGATTGTATTTTTAATAGTCTTGCTTGGCGCGTGAGCAATTCTTTGCTGTGTTGACCCATTTTGTCCATTAACACCAAAAATTCCTATTAACAGGGTGTATACTTTAACCTGATAGTTGGAATTTTCTTAAAAGTGAAATCATTTTTTTAAATCTGAGGTATTTTTGTTGTTTCCATAGCTTTTAAAACTACTGTATCTGGTTTGAAAGGTTGCTAACATCACCTGGCTCAACTGCCTCTTCTGATTGGCCAGTCTGGCTATTTTCTTTGATTTCACACTCAATTTCAAATCCCAGGCTTTCAGCATACTTCATACTGGATTTTAGTGTGTCTTCAAGCAAGGGTCTGAGTTCAAATTTTGTTCCTGAACTACACCAAATCGATTTCAATAATTACTGCTGTTGTTCCTGTTGTTTTTGAACCAGCCAAGTTTCCATTTTTTGATCCAGAGTTTAAGCTATTTTGTTTGTGACAGAATCATCTGGAAAGATGGTTCTGACAATATCAATTATTTATTATATCAAGGGAAGATTATATAGTGTAGTCTTAATTAATAATTGGTCACAAATCCTCTGGATCTTGCCACTGATCAATGATCTTATTGCCTTTCAGCCCATTGTCCATTGAACCCCAAATATGGGCTAATTGACCCTCAGGAATATTTAACCCATCAAACCCAGTAATAATAATCCAGTAGCATAAAATTACTAATAGATCCATTGTGTAAAAAGCCTAATTAACAGCTAGAGCACAATGTCAGTAATTGGCTAGTTTAAACCAACCATATTGAGACAATATCTGATGACAGTATACTCATAGCTGAGGAAATATAAAGCAACCATGATCAGGCTTGAAATAACTTTTAATTAAATATCATCCCTACTACCAAGGCATTCATAAAATACTAAAAATAAGAAAATGTGGCTATGTATATCCAACACCAGCTCCAATCTACTCTAAATTTCCATAAGGAAACTTGAATTTAATGAAAACCATAATACACTTCTAGAGGCCCAAGAGAATAAAGTAGTTTTCAAAGCTATGGTGCCAAGCAAAAACACACATCTTTAAAATATTTGACTCAGATGCAATTTTTTTAAAGAATTATATTAATTAAATATAAATTTGGGTTCACCTTGATTTTATTATAAGATGTATTGATTTCATTCACAGATGAGTTGATTTTTTTAAACATAAGTTTTTTTCTTAGAACCATAACTTTTAAAACTACTGTAACAACTTAACAGAGCTTATTTTAGTTACTCAACAAGTTAAATTTAATGCTTAGATAACACATGTCATTGAAACTCAAAGGATAGTTTATAACCAAAGTGAAAAGAATCATAAAATTGTTAAGGAGCTGTGTGTACTGGTATTCTGGCTGCTGCCAACACACATAACATCCTGCTCATTGCCTGATTTGGCGCCAATCCAGTATTCAGTTTAACATTCTGGAAATGGCAACAAACCAATATCACATGAATTGTCCAGGTGTCCAGTGATCTGAATCCAACTCACACATGAACTCCCATATATTTGATCCAACTTAAGTCCCTGCCACAGCACAAGCTATATAAGTATAAAATATTATCCAAATAAAATTACTCTCTTCTTCTCTAAATCCACCTTCTAAGCTTCCTCAGAAGTTGCTCCTCATCACTAGTAGCAGCTACAGTTTTTTACCACACCCATGAAAGACTAAAAATGACTGAACAGAACCTGCCCACCTTCACCCACATACTAAACCAGGCTACATCCCAGGATACCTGGAAAACATACTTCTGCGCCCTGACATCAATAAAGATATACAAAGTGGATGCACTGTATTCAAAGGGAAACTGTGGTGAAGTTGACTCCCTGGTACTTGAACTTTGTTGAGTACCAGGGAGTCAACTGCTGCATATGCAAATCTGTTAGTATTTTTGGCTTAAACAATTTTAAGCTAATTTTTACTAGTAATTTAGGGGCTTGAAACCAAAATCCAATATTAGATTCACTCAAATTTGGCTCTGTTCAATAAATCAGTTAGCTCAAAGACCAATTTAAGGGGCAACTTATAAGTAAATTTACCAATGAAAATTAAAAAACCTGTGTTAGACACTCTAAAAGAAAAAGTGGCCAGTTTGACACTTTTTTAAGCCAAATCTTAATTTTATTAATAAAACACATATGCACTTATACTGTAGATTCAGAACCTGTTGGGATAAATGCAGGATTGCCAAATTCTTTTGCATAAACTCAACAACTCACTGGAATATTTTTCATCCTTTTATATAAAAAAGTAAGTTATTCAGGGATGAAAATTACTCTATTAAGTTGGTGAGGTCATGCAAAAGAATTTGACAATCCTGCATTTTTACCTTTAGGTTCTGAATGTACAGTATAAATTTTATTATTTACTACTATATTTTCATTATTAAATTCCATAGTTGTTGAATAAGCTCCCAAGCACTACTGTACTGGATTTAGTGATATATACATTAATCAAATACCCCACTAGTTTTACTTTATGTCATTTCTGGGTTTGTAGATTAAAAGGTGCCACATAAATTAAGCCCAATTTATTAATAGATTTCATATGTAAAATTATAAAAAACAGAAACTTGACTCCCCCTCTGTTTGACACTATCCACTTGCCACACAATTGGTTTTGGATTTAACTAATCAAAGGCTCAGAATTAAGGCTAAACTAATAAGTGACACACTATGAGCACCACTCAACATCCATCCACTTGACACTTTAACTTGGGGACTAGTACAAAGAGCTTCTTAAAGTTTTAACTAACACTATGGTAAATAATTTACCCCCAGCTCCTCCCAGCATAATATAATCACTAATAAACACCTTCCCACTCATTTACTTTTTTAACTTATGTTTTATTTTTTATTTTTGAGCATATTAGTCTGCCTTGCTTTTGGGTTAACTTTCAAACCTGTTTTAAATTTAAGCAAGTTTCATATATAAAAAACATAGTAAACTTGATTTTTCTGCTTGACTCTGGCATACTTGACAGTGAGAATTCAGCTTTTCCCAGCTGATTGACAGTGCTGAACTCAAAACTTTACTATGTTTTGAATTTTCAACTCACAATAAAAAAATTCCACATAATAATTATTTTTTTGCAATTATAATCTTCTACACTCCCTGTTTCTCTCCATATAATTTCCATATACTTTTTTATTTTTAATTATACTTTTTCATTGATTTAGCACTGATATGTTATGCTGAACCTAACATCTTTGATGCTTCATAATAAATTCACTTATTTTCTATGTTTTAACCTTTATATCTATACTTCTAGTTTCTATTTTGCTTCTATTTACTTTTTATGTTTTTTTTCTTGATAAATAAAACTTTATTTGCATACATTTCACTTAACTTTTGCTTTGTTTTACCTCTTGTCTTTCATATCTTTCATACTTCTATTATTTACAATGCTAAACTCTTCTTTAGACAAAATCAAACAAAAATAGCCAACAGCCCAAGCCTCCAAGGGCTTCAGAAAAAACTGCATCCACTCCCAAGCATGCCAAGAAGCCTGCAAAGGCAAAGTCTCCAACAACATCTCCCCCCACTCCATCTCCTCCTACTCCTCCCCCCTCCACCCTCATCTTCCACATCCCCTTCACCTTCCCCCCCCAAAACTCCTCCCCCAATAAATCTGATGGTGATCTTACAGACCACTCCTTTTACCACTCAGAGGCCAACTCTGAGCCCACCAAGGAGTGCGGCATACCAAGAAAGTAAAGGCTGCCAAGGAGCCCACCTCTTCTTCTAGTAAGAAAAAGGAGGCATCCAAGCAGGCCTCAAAGAACCCTTCCCTTCCCCCTCCCAATGGCTCTTCCCCTCCTTCCTCATCTGACCCCCAAGATGAGCTGGAGGATTACTCCAAGAAGTTTAAAGCTTCTGTTCATGTGGCTTGGGATCCACTGGCCATCCACAATATTTTTAATGTGGACGGAGAGTTCAAAGTTCCCAAGCGCTTCCCCTGTTACTTCTCCATCATGTCTGTAAAGGGCAGCCCTGGTTACGTTGCTGACAATTACATCTTTAATTGCAACAACCAAAAGCAGCAAACCAAGAGCAAGCACTTTTTCTGCAAGGATAAGACTTGAAGGGCCCGCCTAAACACCAAGGGCTGGGAGCAGGTAACAGCAGAGAAGGGGGAGCACACTTGCAAGCCCCCCAATCATCTAATCACTCGGATGTTAAAATGGTACCTTGTTCAACTGAATAACCACATCCTCTCCATCTCTGGGCTTCTGATCTGGCCATAAAGGCTTTACAACATCTCAAAGCCCAACAATCTGAAGTTGGTACCAACACAGGAGCAGTTGGTCAAATTCATTGGCAGCAATATTCATATTGCCGCCAATCACCCCTCCCCCCAAGGCTTTGGACATCCTCTCTGAGCTCACGCTCACCCATGAGCTTAAGCAGCTTCTGAGTGGGTAACACTTCCTGCTCCATGACAATGGGCCTGCCGCCAAGGACCGCATAATCTGCTACTCAACTCAGCAGAACCTGATGGAGTTGAAAAGGGCGTCAACCTGGCAAGTTGATGGTACCTTTGCCACTTGCCCCTGGATTTTCTACCAGCAATGAATGATCCATGCACAGATAGCCATCCAGGTGATTCCACTTGCATTCTTCCTTCTTCCTGGGACCACTGGGGCCATCTACACCTGCGCTTTTGCCATCCTCCACAAAGCACTTTCCCTTCTTCCCCCTAATGACAAAAATTCCAAGAAGACCCCCACACACACACCTGCAACAACCCTCCTGACGCAGAAAAAGACCAGGCCACCCTGAACTTGGAGGAAAAAGTAATACCGAGAGCTCTGGGGCCTCACATATGCATCATGGACTTTGAGCCTGCTCAGCCCAATGCATATGAGCAGCTGTTTGACGGGGAGATGCAGAGATGCCACTTTCACTTCCATCAAGCAGTTACTTGCAATGTGCAGGCCAATGCTGACCTTAGTAGGTTGAGCCAGAGAGATACCTTGGACACCTGCAAATTTGTGCTGGCACAATTTAAAGCCTTGGCTTTTTTAAAGCCAGAGCATACTGTGCAGGGGTTTGAGGCTATCTCAAAGGATCCCTACATAGTTAAACATCTAGCATTTAGGCTTTTCCTTGAGTACTTTGAGACCCAGTAGATTGAGAAGGTTTTCACTAAGAGGCAAGGTAAGGTCAGAGCCAAGGCCAGCTGGAATTTATACTAGGCTGCCATCAATGGCAAGTTTAAAACAACATCAGCAATCAAGGTGTACTACAAACACCTCAAGACCAACTTTGGGCTCAGCCCAAAGTTCAACAAATTCTTTTCCCTCCTCCAGAACAAGCAGGAGAAGACAATCTCCAAGCTGCGTGACTTGGCCAACTGTGTCCCCCCACCAAGCCCACCACCAATTCCTTGCTCTTCACCAAGGCCATCTAAGGTGCAACCAAGAACAAGTACAAGGCCTCTGAGATCAAGCAGCAGCTTGAGCTTATTTTCACTTCTCTCCTGAAAAAGGATAAAATGAAGAAGGGGAAGAAGGGTGAAGAATAAACTTGCTTGCTTATATGATTTTTACTTTTAACTTTTAACTTTTTAGCTTTAATTTTTACTTTTTTAGTTTTGATCATTTAGTTTTTAGCTTTAATTTTTCTATTTTTTATTTAATTAGATATTACTAATTATTTTATGTATGTATGGTAAGTTTGAGATTAATATTAATAGTTGAAAGCAAATGAAATATCTTGATTTTTGTTAATTTACTAATAAAACATAAGATATTCACATTTGTGCTTATATGAACTTTTCAGGAATATTCCTGACAACAAACTTTTGCAAGACAAAAGTTTGTGCACTTTTGATATCACAAGTCAAAGAAAAAAATTGCAACAGTTTCCCCAATCAGGGGGAACTGCTGCAACACAGCTGCTGGATGAAAAAGGTCTTAATAATTCTAAATTTTTTAAAATTTGGGTTTTATACCCCCGCCGTGGGCCATGCAGCCGGCTGCCAGGCACCTGCCCGCTCCCGCCCCCATCCAGCCAGCTGGAAGGGGACAGCACACCCCCACAGCAGGACTGTCCACCCCTTCCAAATGTGGAAATTGCCAAATTTGGAAACCCAAAACGGCAATTTCCCCAATCCTAAAAATAGGGGAAGTGCTGCCCAAATTTGGAATCTATCAAATTTGGATAGGGTTGACAGGTTACCCTGCAAACCATTTAATGCAGAAATTACAGAAGTGGAATTTGGGTGCATGAAAGTACCTAAAGAAGCTCCAAAGCAATGCAAGTCAGAGATTAACAATTCATTGCTTGCCAAACCCCACTCCAATCCCAATCCCAAAAGGGAATTCCAGACAACACCAAGTGCTTGGGGTTCCCTGTTCAATGCTTTGCACTATTCATGCCCCATCAAGGATGATAATATATAATAAAGCCCAACTACTTGATGATAGTTTGTGCTATCATTGAGAAAATTACCCCTCAATTGTTATCACATAAATCAACCAAGTCTTTTACCTCTCAGAAAGTTAAAGACACTAAGCTTTATCTGCCCTTCCCCAGGACTAGAAGATGAACCATCTTATTTTCTCAGCTGTCCTTACAGCCTGCCTAGGAATTGGGGGCCACCAACACTATCAACTGCATGGACCATATAATGATCCAACTGGCAAGTACTTTTATAAGGAGCTGTTGCAGCTCAGCTCCTCCAATCAGTATTCCTGGCCCACACTGGTTTTGCCCCACTCCACTCAGTCTGTAGCTATATACACCTTTATATACTATGTACTCATGTATTTTGCTGGTAATTTTAGACAATATAACATACATGCAAAGGTCTTTTGATGGATGATGCCAGTTCATCTCATTGTGACTGCGCTCACTGGGTTCCAAGTGGCCAACTTGGTACCCTATTCTCGCTAGAATACTTCCCCAATTGTTGGGTCTTTACAGACCTATATCAAATAAATATTTATATTTCTTTTATATTTTTCACAACATATATGATTGGTAATGTCTATTTTTGTATCATTAGGATTTTAACTTTTATGGTAATCAAAAATATTTTTATAATGAAGAGTGTAATTTACATAGTAAAATGAGAAATAATTGCTTATTTCACATTATTCTCATTAATTAAGGTACATTTTTTATTGAATTTTTGAGCTTTCTGTAATTACTTTTCTTATACCATAACAAAGTAGCTTAATATTTTAAATTAAAGGTTTTCAGTACATCAAGATCTTTTAATTAAGAAAGGTCAATTTCCAGTTGTCAATCAGCAAAAAAATCTGAATTCTTACCTTACTATAGTGTCAAGCACCAGGGAGTTGATCGCCAGGGAGTCAAACTTACCACAGTTGCCATTCAAAGGACTGGGCATGCCCAAAGTGTACACCAAGATAATTCAGTACAGCCACTCCCTACAACCAAAAACAAACACACAACCACCTATCACAGGCTAAATTACCAACACCAAATACATTGGTATCAAAAATTTCTTTGGAAAAAACAAAGAAAATGTTATAAACTGGCTGTACCACTCAGCTTTAAAACTTTGCGCCAGCTGCATCCCCCACAAAAAAATGGGTCCAGGAATCCATAAAACGCCTTTACAAGGCCACAGCTAACTGGTTTTCTACTTGGGTTGGCTTAAGAGCTGACGACAAGCTTGGCAACTGGGAAGAGTTCAAAGATGATATCACCCATAACTTCTACATCACTGAATCCCTCCAAGACATTGCAATACAGCTCAGAGATCTTCCTCAGAAGAACACTGTCACAGCCTACACCAATGAATTTGAAGAGATATGTTGCAGGATCTAATACCCAGCACAAGCTGACAACGTGCACACAAGAGCCTCATTCATTAACAGAATGAAACCCTTGGTTGCTGCCCTCATCAGCCCTAAGGCCAACACCTCCATGTCCAAGCTCATCACAGAAGCCAAGCACACAGAAAAACGCACAAATATGGGATATGCTACACACAACAGCAACAACTTCTCCAACAGCAATGGAAGAGATAACTCCAATGGAAACTAACGCCAAAACACCAACCACACCAAAAACAACAGACAACTCCAATCAAAACAATGGCAATTTCAGCCAAAGTGAAAATTGCTCCCACCCCAAAAAGAGAGATACTACCAAAGTAAACAATGCTGAAACAGCAACCTGCTAAGAATCTGACCCCACATTCTCTGGCCTCAAAGGTCTTGAAACAGAGGAACAGGGAAAAGAGGAGGTGAAACAGGCTTAAGTGCCCCTGTCTCCCTCCAAACCAATAAGAAATTGTACCAAGGCACAAACTTTACTGCACACATTCCTTGTGTCCCACAATCTTCTATCTTTATGAACATAAAAATTTAAGGATTTCTCACAACTTCTTGTCTACCCATGCACTTACAAATCACATAAACATAAAATTATATTTGACTCTGATGTGCAACACACCATGGTAAGCAAACCATTTGTAACCAAGTACAAAATACCAATTTTCAAATCCAACTTCAAATACGCCAGAATGGCAGACAAATCAAAAGTTCTACTTAAAGGCAAAACAACTCCCTTCAGAATTGACCTCCAAGGCATAAAAACGTCCATTAAAGAACTTTTCATGACCAACATAAACTATGACATTGTAGCAGTCATGGAATGGTTCACCTGAGTGAATCCCAGCTGTTACAACTGAGTTTCCCTCCTTGCCTTCCAATGTATCTTACTATGCACAGGGGGCGCTCAATGAGTTAACCCAGGATGTATCTAATGGCATGGATCAATCTGATGGTAGTATTGAATTATGGGAATTATCTCATAATTAGGAGCATTGCCAATTCAACTTTGCTGATCCCTGCACAATTTATTCCTTGGCTTCAAACCTTACATGGATTCTGCCACTGTGCCACCCCCTGTGGCCTGGTGGCTTCCCCATATGGTATATTAATCACAATACTCTACAATAAATTACACATTATTCTATTCATTCTTGTCCTTTATATTGGACTGTTGTCTTCCCCAAATCAAGTACTGAACTCTGCATTGGTTCAGTTGCAACACAGCACATGCTGGAAAATAAAGACCATAACCATCAAATACAATGAAGTCAATTTTAATATCCTCAAAGAACCCAACAACCTCATTCTGAGGGACACATTCTTTGTCCAAGTCATAAACCAGGACATCTCAGAACGTCTAACCAAAGGCAGTATGCTCCACATAGTGAGGCACACAGAGTTTAATAACATGCAAACAGCAAAAATAAAATCATCAGAGCTTACAGCACTCCTAAATGAATACTCTCACATATTCAAGGAAGAACTAACAGACCTACTCCCCCAAACAGGAGGTCAAACATGGCATTGATCTATACAAGAGCCATGCCCAAACCTGCACCCCTTTAAAGACTCTCCCCCACGGAGCACAAGCCCTCAAAACCCATATTGAGGAAAACCTAGCCAAATATTTCATTCACCCATCAGAATCCCTGTGGGGGCAGCAGTCTTATTCATAAAGAAAAAGGAAGACTCACTCTGTCTGGTAACAGACTACAGAGCTCTCAATGCAAGCACAGTGAAAAAATAAACATCCCCTTCCAATTATAGAGGATCTGTTTGCAAGGCTCTCTGGAGCTAAACCTTTTTCCCAAAAATGGCCTAACCTCAGGTTACAGCCAAGAAGAAGTAAAAGAAAGGGACATACCAAAAACTGCATTCCAAACACAATTTGGATCCTTTGAGTGTAGATTAATAAACTTTGGTATTAACAACACTCTTGTGTTGAGTTTATACTTCTGGGAAGTATAATAACTGAAATAAAGGGGAAGATTAAGAAGAGAATGATACTTTATTAGATATGAATATAGGGTATTATATAGTATCATGACAAGCCACATGCTGTCCATGTACGTCATGGAGATCATGTGGCTTATCTGAGTAATGTTTCTCTTGAGTCACAAGGCTTAATCAAGTTGTGTTCCATTTAGGACCTGGATTGAGTGATCCCTGTCATAGATGGTTAACTGATAATGATGCCACCAGTTTATTGACTGGGCGGTGAACCATTTGGTGAGCTGCTTGGTGATTTACTTGGGGTGTTAATTCCCCAAGAGGAAGTAATTGAAGATGTTGTGACATCAACCCCTGGGGTGCTGGAAGGAAGAGCCTTGGGAATCTTCTTGAGGGTATCTGGTATACAGGCTTGATATTGATCCAGTTTGGCATTGGGTACAGGGAGCCTTGAATTTTGTTGGGCTGCTCTTGCCTTACACAAACAAAGTTGGTTATGATACATACCTTTCAGTTTGGTTTGAGCTCCAATCCATTTGATAAGGTAGGTGTTATTGGGCTTCACCTCCATGACAATGCCTGGTCTACATAACCCTGGGTCTAATTTGTTGGTCTTGGTTTTTGACAGCCCAGATCTTGTCTCCAACTTGGAACCTTTCTTGTTGCAATGGGATTGCTTCCTGCTGAACCCTTTGTTGTTCCATCACTTCTTGGTCCTTTCTGGCTTGTAGTACTTTTGGGTCATTACTGTCTGGTATCTTCTTTGGAAGTGGCAGTTGTGATCCTGTGGTTGTACTGACAAGTGAGGGTTTCTGATCATAGACAAGTTCATAAGGGCTTTTGTCTGTATTGCGGTTGACTTGTGGTCTGCAGACCATAAGGGCAGTTGGTAGCATGTTGACCCAGGCTTTTGGATTGTTGACAGACAACTTACTGAGGGCTTCCACTAAAGAGCTGTTTAGTTGTTCTACGCGTCCATTTGCTTGTGGGTGGTATGGGCTGGCTGTGACATGTTTTATTCCATTTTTGGCAAGATAGATGTTGGTGTCAATAGCTTTGAGTTCAGTGCCTCCATCTGTGATTAAGAGGTCAGGCTTTCCAAACTTTGCTATGATCTCCTTGCCAATGAATTGTCTCACATCATTGCCTTTGTGCTTTTTTGTGGCTTGTGCTATGGGCCATCTGGCTGCATAGTTGATAGCTGTAATGATGTACTTCTTGACCTTGCTTTTGCCAGGCATTGGTCTCACAATATCCAGTGACCATACCTTAAAGGGTTGTGTCATGGATACAAGTACTACTGACTTGGGTGGTGCTTTGGTTTGGGCATACTTCTCACAGACCTTGCATTATTCCAGTACCTCTCTGATATCATCTAGCATGTTGGGCCACCAGTAGCAAGTCTTGAGATATTCATGCAAGTTTCTGCTACAGGTATGTCCCAAGTCTCTGTGATAACAGAGGATTGTGTCACTCCTTTGTGTTGACGGGACGTAGGATACAGTGTCACCATTTTGAAGGATTTGGTGAAGGGTACCATATACATTTTTGAACAGATGTTTGTTCTTGAGGACTTTCTCTTAGATGTCCATTGGTGTACCAGATGGGAACCCTTCCTGGAGATTCCCCATGATTAACATAGACCAGTTGGGGTTGCCATCAGTGCAAAGGATGTGTTTATTGTATAGCCTTGACAGGGCATCTGCAGTAAGCATCTCTCTTCCTGGCTTGTATTCAATTTTAATGGGGTATCTCTGTATGAGACTCATCTATTTGACTTGTCTTCTTGACAGGTGTTGTTGTGTTTTAAATAATATCAAAAACTTGTGGTTTGTTAGTACTTTGAATGTCTGGGCTCCTTCCAGATAGCATTTCCATTTCATGAGGCAGTGTATGATGGCAACCAATTCCTTATTGTATATAGGGTATCTTTGTTTGCTGTCCAATAGCTTACTTGATTCACATGCCACAGGGAGGAAGTTCTTTTGGGCAGTTTGGATACAGAGAACTCCTCCTATGATATAATCAGAGGCGTTGGTTTCTAGCTCATAGATACCCTCACAGTTTGGGTATTGCAGGATGGGGGCAGTAACAATGCTGCTCTTTCAGTTGAAAAAAATGTTGATCTTGTAAAGGTGTCCAGAAAAATTTGGTTGTTTTCCCTGTGATGGCTGATAAGGGGGCTGTCAGAGCGCCCCAGTCAGGGATGAACCTGCGTACATAGGCTACCATTCCAAGGAAAGTGTGGTGTTCACTCTTGTTCCTTAGGGCTGGCATCTCTGTTATAGCACATATTTTGTCTGGATCTGGCTTGATACTGTCCTTGCTGATGATATGGCCAAGGAATGGAAGTTCAGCTGAAAAGAACTTGCATTTGGACGGTTTGGCAACTAGTTGGTTTTCCTGCAGGGTACGGAGGACTGTGTGAACGTCTTCCCAGTGTTGTTGCAGGTTGGGACTGTAAATGATGATGTTGTCCAGGTAGATGATTGCTCTTTTCCAAATGTGCTCCTTGAATACTTCATTCATGAAGGTTAAAAAGGTACTGGGAGCGTTTTTCATGCTAAAATTGAGGACAATATATTCAAAGGATCCGTATTTAGTTTGAAATGTGGTCTTTGGAATGTCTTCAGGTTTCATGCAAATTTGGTGATATCCTGCTGTCAAATTTATTTTTGTGAAGATTTGGGACCCCCCCAGGGCATCAAAAAGGTCATCATTTAGGGACAGGGGATACCTGTTCTTTATTGTGACCTTGTTGAGGGCCCTGTAGTCTGTGACCAGGCAGAGGCCTCCATCTTTCTTTGCCACAAAGAAGACAGTGGCACCAAAGGGTGATTTTATAGGGTCTGATGAGGCCTTTCTTGAGTGCTTTGTCAAGGTAAACTTTTAGAGTGTCATCTTCTTGTGGTGTGAGGCAGTAGATATGTTGTGCTTTAGGCACGCTACCTTTTAGGTCAATCTTGTGTTGTATACCCCAATCAGGGGGCGGCCCGGGTAGTGTTTCTTGGAATACAGAGGGAAATTCATTGGCTAGTTGGTCTCTAATTGGGTTTTTTTTGTGCTGAGTTTCTGTGTTTTTGAAGTGGATGACTTCATATGAACATGTGCTCCAATTGATTTTGCTGATGTCTGTTTCTTTCTCTGTTTCCATGATCTTTACAAATATGTGGTCCCTCATGAGGGTGTCAAGATGTGTTGGGTACATGTGATGGTAGACTTCTCCTTGCTGGATAGTGAGGGTGGCACTGTCCCAGTCAATGTGAGGCTTTGTCTTTTTCATCCAATCTAATCCAAGTATGATATTGTATTTGGGGATTGGGATGATGGGGCCGCTAATTGTTGTTTGGACATCTCCAATTTAGGCCCAGAAAGGTTTTGTCTTGTGGGTAACTGGTGTGCTAAGATTGTCTGTCATGATGACTTTCTTGATGCTACTTTGAATGGTAGGTAACTTTATGAGGTCTGCAAAAATCTTTTTAATGAGTGATTGATTGGCTCCAGTGTCAAATAGTGCTGTGCCCTGGTATCTGCAAAAACAGAAAGGATAGGTAAGGAGTTTATTTCCAGATTGAACGGCAAACAGTAGGGGATTGCTGGAGGGAACCTGGATCATGATGATTAAGTCAACGTCCTCTTCTCTGTACAAGTCTTGTGAAGAGGGGGAGAGCGGCTTGCCTAAGCACTCCCCTGAGCTTTTCCCTCCTTGTTGTTATCTTTGGTGGTGGCCTGGTTGGCTTGTGCAGTATGATTCCCGGTTTGAGGATGAGTACTGTTGGCTCTGATTGTTTTGCTTATTGGGGCGAGGCTCTCTCTTAGCTGCAAGGTTTTCCTTGCACTTGTTGGTGGCGTGTAGATTATCAGACTTCTGAGCTGTGTGTTTTCCTTCTAGGAATACATCCTTGAGGTTCTTGCAGCGGGTCATGTCAAACTGATATCTAATGTGTGTGGGAAGGCCATTGTAGAAGTCCAGGGGTGGTCCAGGTTCATCAAAGTTGATGGTGTTGGGGCATACAGTCATGTAGTCCTTCATATGCTGTGATGTATTCTTTGATGGTTCCTGTCATTTTAAAGGTTCAAAGTTCAGTCATAGTCATCACGTCTGAGTCCTTCATGGAGAAATTTTTGAGGAATGCGGCCTTGAACACTTTCCAGTTTTCCTTCTGGTCAGGGTGTTGGGCTAGCCATTTGGTAACAAAGCATGAAGCAGTCCCTGTGACGCGGAGGGCAATTTTGCTGACCTAGAGTCTTTGGGGGTACTCCACTTGTTTGAACTTGCTCTTGGTGCTGTTGATCCAAAGAGAAGCGGTCTTATGGTGTAGTCCTGCAAAGGCGCCAATCTCAGCGGTATGTAAGCATTGAAACACAATATTGGGTATCTCAGGTTGTGTAGGCGCTGTTGTGGTTGGCTTGGTAGGGAACAATCTGCAGTTTTTGAGAGTGTTGTACTGTTCAATGGGTACAAGGAGATTATTGTAGATGACAAGGCCTGGGGGACGTCTTGTTCTACTTTGTAATCTCTCCAGCCGTTAGGGAGTGACATTGTTTGGGTTCTTTTCTTGGGAGAAATTTTTCCTTTGAGTTGGGTAGGTATGGATAGCCTACCTGTGCTACCACTGTTGAGTTTATACTTCTGGGAAGTATAATAAACTGAAATAAAGGGGAAGATTAAGAAGAGAATGATACTTTATTAGATATGAATATAGGGTATTATATAGTATCATGACAAGCCACATGCTGTCCATGTACGTCATGGAGATCATGGGGCTTATCTGAGTAATGTTCCTCTTGAGCCATGAGGCTTAATCAAGCTGTGTTCCATTTAGGACCTGGATTGAGTGATCCCTGTCATAGATGATTAACTGATAATGGTGCCACCATTTTATTGACTGGGCAGTGAACCATTTGGTGAGACACTTGGTGATTTACTTGGGGTGTTAATTCCCCAAGAGGGAGTAATCAAAGATGTTGCAACACTTGCAACGTTTTTCACTATGATGAACAAAGCACTAAACAGTCTTTCAAATACATTATGCTACCTCAACAACATTATCATATTCTTCAACACCAAAGAGAAACACCTCATGCATGTCCACAAGACACTCAATTGACTTTCAAAGCACAAGCTTTACACAAAGCCTAGAAAGTGTCAATTTATGGAAAAGGAACTCTTGTTATTGGGCCACATTGTCTCTGATGGTGGCATCAAAGAATACCCAGATAAAATTTAAGCCATAAACAACATACAGTGCCTCACCTCCATTAAACAAGTTAGATGCTTTCTCAGAATGGTAGCTTACCTAAGGAAATACATCAAAGACTGTGGAAAACTAACCACACCAATCAATGACTTAAGTAAGGACAATGCTAAAAAGAAATTCATCTGGTCACCAGAATGTTACAAGAACCTCCAGCTACTAAAGCAAGCTCTGATTAAAGCGCCAATTTTTCAATACCCAAATAATAATGGGTGCTACAAGCTTGAGTCAGATGCCAGCAACACCGCCATTGGTGCAGTGCTACGCATCTGCAAACCAGGACAGCAAGACTTCCTGCCAGTGTGTTACAAAAGTAGAAAACTAACCAACACTGAGCAGAGGTACCCAATACACAATAAGGATTATCTAGCAATATACCACACATGCAAGAAATGGAGATGTTACCTAAAAGGAAATTTAAAGGTCTGAGTACTAACTGACCATAAATCCTTAATCTACTTTAAAACCCAAAACACACTTGCTCATTGATAAGCCAAATGGATGTCCTTGCTTGAACAGATCAATCTGGACACCCAGTAAAAAAATGGGGCAGAGCTGGTCAAAGCTGATGCTCTCTCTATGCTATGCCAGCCTAGATAAGATCACCTTGTATCACCTGGATCCAGATTGGCCCAACTTATACAACACTGAGTATAAAACCAAAGGCAAAGATCCCTCAACCCAACAGTCGGCTCATGACACACTAGTAAAAAATGAGAAACACCTCAATGTGTCAAATGGTACAGTATATTGTATCATCAAAGACAAACACATCCCCTAAATTCTCCTTGCATAAAGGGTTGATACTGTCCTCAGACATCACCACCTATTGGGGCACACAAAAGCCAATAACCTAAACCTCACACTAAAGGAAATATTATGGTGATCTAACCTAAAACAAGACATCACTGACATCCTAAAGAAGTGCACAATATATGAAAAAACACTCAACCACCAAAGCACCATAACCTAAAGTCAACCCAGTTCCTGACCCAGAACCATTTAAGGTTTGAGGCCTGGACGTAGTAGGACCTTTCCCAGAAGCCAAAGCAAAACAACGCTTCTTAATTGAAATCATTGAATTTATAATACACTGGCCAATCTTCTAGGCAACCAAAGACCACAAAGCAGAAATAATCAACCACTTTATCAATAAGGCAAACATAGCTGACTATGGAGCCCTGGACTACATCATCACTCATGAAGCCAGGGAACTGTCAGGACACATAGTGAATAGTAACCTTGTTGTGAATGATGCCATTCACCATGTTTCAATTTTGCCTTCAATGGGTTGTTTTGAGGACAAATCTCTCTCTTTTGCTTTTGCCCCTCAAAATGAGGTTGTATATGAACTAAGAAATACAATTGTTTGGTTTTCTTATTCCTTGCAGCTTGCTTGCCCCACTAATACTGGTGGCAAGTGATCCTACTGTCCATGTACTGTTTTGTGGTAAAGATATACAGTATATATTCCATTTTACTTTGACCAATAAAAATTAAGCTCTATTCACATTTTTTCTCTGTGTCTCCAAGTACTTTGTTCCCTCTCTCTAGCCACAACTAGTAGAGATTATTCAATCAGGGCCATATGGTAATTTCATAGCTTTCCCTGCCATCTAACTGAGACTTAGTACAAATCCAATCATAAGGTTAAGATTCCCTGTTGTGTGTCTGTGCCGCGCCTCAGAACACATCAAACCTGAAAACAAAGAACATTAAACACTCCACTTCTCACCTTACATCCCTCAAGCCAACAGCAGAGTTGAACACCTAAACAGCAGCCTCATCAGAACCCTTGAGAAAATAATGGATGGCAAAGCCAGAGACACATGGCCACTATATGTGAAACATGCATGATTATTATCCTGGATACATACAAACCAAGGGACAGGCTAATCACCATTTGAATTAACATATGGATAAAAACCAGAGATAGTCACCTGCAATAACCAACCATATGTGAAAATTCCCCCAGAAAAACCTCCAACAGTAGAACAGGCGCTGTTGTAACGTAGACTATGGTGTGTACTATTTGCTTAACTCAGATTACAATGGCTTATACTTTACCCTAAACTAAGCTCTTGATAAAGAATATCCTAGTGTGAGTAATATGTATATTGCATAAATTCAATCTTTTATTTAATATAACAAGGGAAGAGTTTTATAGGGTAATTGGAATTATTTTTAGCCACTGATACTCTGATCAGGCTTCAATCTAAGACCATATTGGCATTCAGCTATCAATTGGTGCAGTAGTTTCCAAACCTGTTGAGATAAATGTATATTAGTCAGTCTAGAATGCATGAACTCAGTCTAAAAACAAAATCAAAACTGGGTTCAAATCTATTGTAATTTAATATAAATTCCTTAATTTTTATTTTGTTTTTAGACTGATTTCATGCATTCTAAACTGACTAATATATGTTTGTCTCAACAGGTTTGAAAACTACTGTATGATTGTTTGATGGGCTAAATAACCCTCTAAGGTTATGACCTGTTGATCAACTGGACTAGTTGTTTATCTGTGCTACACATCTACTCGGAACTTTGGGCTCAAGCCTGATTAATGGGAGGTGTATTGATGTCAGTGATGGCTAGTTTTCACTAACCACATTATGACAGGCACCAGCACTACAATGTATACACCTCAAAGCTAATATAGCAGAAACCAAGAGACTCAATGTACAAAAGATGACCTCTGCAGAGGAACCACTCCCAGTCAACTCCCCTGTCTGGATCCTTGCCGGAAACAGAAAGAAGCTGGATTAGTACACAGGGAACCAGGAAGAGTTGTCAAATACATAATGACAAAAACACCTACCTGGTCAAGCTCCAAGGTGCCAAAGACCCTATCAAAAAGAATCATAAAAGCTGCATTTGCCTCAGCAAAGGCAAACACTTGACCTGGCTAGTACCTAATAGCAAACAACTCCAGGAACATCAGGCAGCAGCTGTCAAAACAAAGCCCCCTCCTGATGTACCATAGTAACCCCTTAATTGAGGGGTGTGTCAAGGAGATGGATGTAATGGTATTCTGGCCATTGCTGACACACATAACATCCAGCCATTGCCTGGTTTAGCGCCAATCCAATATTCAGTTCAACATTCCATAAATGGCAACAAACCAATATCACATGACTTGTCCAGATATCCAGTGATCTTAATCTGGCTCACACATGCCCTCCCATATATTTGATCTAACTTAAGTCCCTGCCACAGCACAAGCTATATAAGTCTAAAATATTATTCAATAAAATTAATCTCTTCTTCTCTAAATCCACCTTTTAAGCTTCCCCAGAAGTTGCTCCTCATCACTATTATTATATTGTTTGATTACAGGGTAATTTTGTGGTTTGAAACTGAATCTTGGATAGATGGTGACTGTTGATTATAGAATAATGCTTTATTAGTTACTTAATAGGCTGGGCGTTTGTAGCTAGTTTGGGAAGGAATAGAGGGGAGTTGTTCCACAGGTTCCTTGGTGGGCAAAGGTGCTACAGGTTTGGTGCTATGGATACCAACTTCTTTGATTTGAGAAGCAGCTACTTCAGGAGTTATATTGGGGATCTGTGGGATGGCCTCAGGAATAGCAGTGACTTGGTAGCTTTTATCAGTGGTGCTTCCTGATATATCAACTGATCCTTGGCTAGCTGGAGCTTCTGCAGGCTGATTGCTGATTTCCTGTTCAGCGGCAGATGCTTCACTAACAGGACTGGATTCCTGTTCAGCAGGTTTTTTATATTCCTCTTCAGAGGGTGCAGGTGCTTCAGGAATAACACTGGATTCTTGTTCAGCAGGTTTTTTATATTCTTCTTCAGAGGGCGCAGGTGCTTCAGTTGCAGGAGTCTCAGCAGGAGCTTCTTCTTCCTGGACAGTGTTTTGTGAAGAAGATTCTTCTGTTGCAGGGGTTTGGATTTCAGGAGTAGTTTCTTCTTGAACTGTATTTGATGCAGGTGTCTCTGTCTCTCCTGATCCGCCCACTGAGGGTGCAAGTACTTCCTCTGTGGAAGATTCAACTTTGGGAGTAGCTTCTTCTTGGACAGGGGCAGAAGTGACATACTTTGCAGAGTCTTCTTGTCCAGAAGAAGTGTTTTCTGGTTGTGTGGGTACAGCTTGTTCAACAGCAGGAGCTTCAGGAACAGGGATAGATTCCTGTTCAGCGGGAGTATTTTCACCTTCTGGGGATGTAGGTACTCCAGTTGTACCTTCTGTAGCAGTAGACTCAACTGTTTGTGAAGCAGGTTTTTCATATTCACTTCCAGGGGATTCAGAACCTTCAGTGGATTCTTGGCCAGCAGGTGTGACATCAGGTTGTTCAGTTGATTCTTGTTTGCCAGAAGATTCTTCAGGTACAACACTTGACTCATGTTCAGCAGGCTTTTGATACTCCCCTTCAGAAGATGTTGAAACATTAGTAGATTCTTCTGTGGCAGGGGCTTCCTGTTCAGCAGTCTCTACTTTTTCATCTACTTCCGGAGCAGATACTTCTTTAGTTTCAGGAAGCTGCTGTTCAGATGCAGCGGCAGGTTTTTGGTAGTTGGCTGGTTGAACATCTACCTTGTCTTTAATTTCTGCAGAAGCAGATGGGGCTGACTCTGTGGGGCGAGTGTACTCGACAGGAGTTGGTTTGGAAGCTGTAGGGTGTTTGTATCCCACTTCTGTGCTACGCCGCAGCAAATCTCCTGATGCCTCCTGGGCAGTGGGTTTGGCGTGGGTGAGGGCAATTAGAAGTACTGAGGCAATAAAGGACTTCATAATAGTTGTTTGATGAATTGGAATCCATCGCACTCATGTATTTATACCTTTGTGTAGGGTTTGCTGGTATAATTAATGGGAATTTTTCTAAAGCCATTTACAACCCAAGAGGGTTCGCAGCAAGAAGTTTATATTTGATTGTATATCAGTGATTCAATTTGACATCCCTTTTTCCCATTCGCATAACTCTGGCACTTGAAAGAGGCAAATATTAACTACTGGGCATTGGGCTCCCGAAAATCACCTCTTTAATAAAATTCTAAGATCAAACTATATCGTTGGATGGATGGGGTGATTCGTAAGGAGCTTTGGCGGTGAAATTCAATAAATGGTTTCCGATTAAAGAAAGGATTCAGCTAACCCCTTCATGGAAATTATCACCACTAATCCTCCAAAGCCATGCATAATTTAAACCCAAGGTTCAACTTTGGGACCAAGCCTTGATTTCCAATTGAAATTGACATGACGTTTCATGCTAACCACTAGACTAGTTGGTCCAATTTCATCTCTTCGAAGAATAAGCTATTTCGACAATGAGTTATGTTAGGCTTGGGATGATTATTAGTCTGGCAAGCGCATGTCAACACACTACTTTGCATTGCAGATTGAATTGTGAAACTTTAACACATTTCCAAACGATGTGGTATAGTCAGCTGTATGACAACTTGTCTTCAAGCAATGCTTGTATTTCATAAGCCAGGTGTATATGCCAGCCGAAACCTCTGATTCAAGGATTGTAGTGTAGGAATAAAGGGACAACTGATCCCTGATTGGGGAGATGGA
The DNA here is from genome assembly GCA_014839935.2 of Entomophthora muscae. Classification (NCBI taxonomy): domain Eukaryota; kingdom Fungi; phylum Entomophthoromycota; class Entomophthoromycetes; order Entomophthorales; family Entomophthoraceae; genus Entomophthora; species Entomophthora muscae. Next base: position 144,152 of record QTSX02006510.1, read on the forward strand.
GGTGAAAGTGACAATGCAATGCCAATCTATTGGATGGCACGGATATTTTTCCTTGATTTTCAAATAATAAAGAAGTCACTTCATGTTTTTTAAGCAAATTGTCTCAAGTTTATTAAAAGTATTTGATTTAATGTTCTGCAGAAGAGAATTGGCGGTAATATTTAAAAGCGCACCAACCTGAAAATGCATATTTTTAGGATTTTTGGGTAGTTCCTATTAGTAGCCCCTCTTTACTGCGCCTTGAGGCTGTTTGGCAAAGGTTGCATGTAGGATTATAGAATAATTATTTAACCTTTAAAAAAGCTCAGCTTGAAAAAAGACCTTTTCGTCGTTAATCCAATGACTTCGCCCATCTCGGCGAGAGCACGCTGGGAAACTAGGGGTTTACTTTAAAATTCGTAATTATGAAGTCATATTTCTCCTGATATGACCCTAGATTCCTTTAAAGTATCAACCCTTTTTATCCATTTAGCCCAATTCATAGCTTTAGACATAGTTTAGCTGTAAAATACCTTCAATGGAAACTTGATTTTATGTTTACGGTAATATATTTTCCTCTCTTTATGGTATCTAAGATTACCAATACTCATTTCCCAAAGATTCCCTGTTTAAAAATAGAGTCTTTAAAACCTTAAGTCTTTTCCCGGAAAACCACGTTCCCTTTGTAGCTCAGTTGGAAGAGCGAAGGACTGTAATTAAGCAAAGATATCCTTAGGTCCCTGGTTCGATCCCAGGCGAAGGGAAATTTTTGATGTGATGAGCTTTTAAATATAGCTTTTTATCAATCTATTATTAGGCCTGGTTTTCAGCCCTATCCATTATATATCATCTTATTGTGGCAAAGAGTTATGATCCAGGAAAACTCACATAAAACCTTCTTTTTCTGATATTATAACCCTGAAATGGGGTAGATTCACCATGGCCAAAAGGGATGCAGAGGATATAAAAAACTTGCTCTTATGTAGATGAAAGTGAATGGAGCATGGTGTTTTTCATCAATAACTATTTTCATCGCATTTAAAAGTGAGTTGAGAAAGGGTTAACTGATGTAAATATGAGGCTTGAGCCTCATGATGAGTAAATCCCAACTCAGATTGATATGCTTTAATCCTTATTAGCTCAATTCCTTAACTTGGGCCACACCATCTTTAGGGCTGGCCTCTTTTATAAAGTTGAGATTGGTATTAAATCATATTGATTCAAATTCATTGTGAATATACACAATAAAACATGGTTGATTTTCCATGGTATATCATGCTTTAGCTATATATTTAATATATATCCTACATTATATTGTCAGTAGATTTTGGGATGAAATGTTCCTGGCATTAGTTAACAGTAACAAGTAAAGTATAATTCCTTTGGAGTACTTTGGTGCCCTGCTAGGTTCAAACCCAGATAATAATCTATCAGGAGGCATAGAATAGTGCCAAATAGAGTGTGATGTAGTGATTAAAGAGAACTTCAAAGGGAGCTGCTGCTATTGGCAAGGCAGGAAAAATTATTTAAATCAAACCTCTTTACAAAATATCCCTTTGGCTTTAGAACTACTTTTATTACTTTTATTAAATAACATGTTTAGAAATCAATGTCAAGTTTTATAATATTTTATTGTAAGCATATAAAAAGGTATGGGGTATACCTTTATTAGTAAAATACAAAATATCTTAGGCTTATACTATATTATGTAAAATAAATTATTTTCTTTAAAGTGGCTTTCAAACCTGTAGAGACAAAAGAAATCAAGGTAGCCTTAAAAAAGAATATGGTGTGCCCATACCAAATCTACTGAGATCAGAAAGAATAATAAATTTACCAGACCTATTTTTATTTTTCTTGAGCCCAGTTGATATTTTTCTGGATGAAGTGGATTTTGGTTTAAGATGGCTTGAATTGGTTCCTCTCTCCTAGTTTAAAGTCTGCTGTATTCAAATGCTTGGTGGAAAAGCATATATAATTATTGGTGTCGAGTTTATACTTCTGGGAAGTATAATACATGGAAAAGGGGAAGATTTAAGAAGAGAATGATACTTTATTGAATATGAATATATTATAATATATAGTATCATGACAAGCCACATGCTGTCCATGTATGTCATGGAGGTCATGGGGCTTATCTGAGTAATGTTCCTCTTGAGTCACAAGGCTTAATCAAGTTGTGTTCCATTTAGGACCTGGATTGAGTGATCCCTGTTGTAAATTGCGCCATTAATGCCATTTTGATATGTGCCTTTGAATATTGATATGTGCAAAGATTTAGTAGGTTTTGCTTTCAATTTTGGGAATTCCTCACCTTCTGCAAATGGGTCTGGCTCAATATCCACCCATTCCAGAATATCATATCTGTCCTTTGACTGATCCTGGTATGACCTCATCCCAACATGACCCCTTCTGCCACTCTGTCTACCTAATAATGTGATCACCGACCCTTTTCTATTATTTAAGTATAATCATTTCTCCTAATAAAGACAAGTTTATCCACATTTGCGTTAGCTTTAGTATTCTTCAAGCCTTTTCCTTTCCTTTTTTCCAAAAGGACTTTCACATCTTGTATTCCAGGAAATTAAGGTACATGCCCTTAATTTTGCCCTGAAGGCTAACCCAAGGCTAGCTTCAAACCTCAAATCTTTTGTTATAAAGATTTCCTGCTGTGTCCTCCTGGATGTTGTCCCCAGGAGCTAAACACAACAAAATGGTGCTCACTACAGGGGCTGCAAGCCCCTTGGTTACCCCATTCCCATGCACATTCTCTGGTCCTTCTCCCTTTGTTTCTGAAGTACCCAAACAACCTAAAGTTTCTAGTCCTCCTCTAGAAGAAGACATCACCGATGCCCCCTCAACTCCCATGGTACTGGTGCTGTCCCCCAGGCCCGCGTGGGCCCCTCTTCCAGCTTTCTCTCTCAACTACAAACAAGCTCATGCTTCCGCCTGCTCTCTCCTCCACTCAGGCACTATGGCAATGCACACTATCCCTGGTCTCTGTCCCAGGTATGCTTCCAAAGACCTGTACTCCTTCCTCTTAGACTTTGGTCTCTTCCCTGCGCTGATGAAGTCCATGAATACGGTTGGCGTGTTAGTCCACCAGTTTATTCAACCTGCCCTGGTTCACCATCAACTTGCATTAGGATCCCAGAACCAGCTTTTAATTGCTGTAGCCACCACTGTCTCAAACAACCATGTTCAGAACATGGCATATCAAGAATGGTCACACATCCTCTTTGCGTGTATTTCCAATAACCAGCACAACTCACTGGCCTCCCAGAAGTACTTGACCTCCTCACTGAATTCACTTTTTCCTTGCTCCCTGGATGCATCAAGGATCAACTATGCAAATTGGATGAGCATCAAGAAATGTGGCGTGGACAAATTGAGGCCTCTCTGCTAAAGCATCACCAGGACTTTGAGACTCTGGTTAGCAAACTTAACCAATTTTGAGAACATATTAATTCTCAGCTTGAATTGGTTGGGAGTCATGTTGATACTTGGGGCCGCCATCTGCAGCATTGATATGGTCTGGATAAGGCTGCATGTCAGGGCCCAGAGGCCCTGGACAGTCAGCTGGCCTCCTTAGAGGGATAAACAGCAGCAGAAACCCCAAAAGCACTTTACAGGGAAAAATAACCCCTTTGACTAGAAAATGGCCCAGGATTTGAGAGGCACACAATCCTCAAACCCTGGCATTGAGCCTGTTATCAAATTTGGGCCACCTACCTATTGGGAAATGGCACATCAGGAGCGCAATTGTTTGATTGCGCAATCAGACAACAATTCATGTAGGAGCTAAAAATAACTGTAGCAACTTGTCATGCTGAAAAATTCAAAAGGTTCATGATAGCAGCCAATGAGATCTCACCCCTTAGACAAGCACACAAATCCAGTTAAAATCATAAATCTAACCCAAATGATGCCATCAGTTCTCTGGTGGCACAAAAGGCCATAGAATCATCAGAAGTATAAGTAGTGAGGGGAGAAGCCCTCCTCACTGTTACACTTAATAAAGCAAGTATGCCTAGAAATATTATCTATGCAGGAATTTCATTTTTGCTCAAATTTAATTATTCTCTGCATCATAATTCACACCAAACAACCATACCCATATCCCCCAGCCATACCCTGTGTCCCCAAACTCCCCGCGCCCTTGACCTGAGTATTCCATCCCATCACCTGGATCACCACCAGTAATGAAGATATACCAAATGCCCCTCCCCCCTCCGCCCCCACCCAGGACTTCAGCAAGCTGGGGTTTGTCTACATAACAGTATTGGGACTGCCAACCAAGTTGTGCCCCATACTGAGAGTAGGCGCCCCACCGCTGCTCTAAACTACCTGGTCTGCATAGCACCTATTGTGTACATGGCCTTTCAGGCCTGGCCTGCCTCCCCTGTGGGAGTCCAGCCGGACTCTAGTATGGGCTGTGAAACTGCACTAGGCAACACTCTGTATCAAGTACAAAATTATGTGGATGATAGAGTAGCACCCATTGAGGTGACACCTCCTGCTCCTCCTGTTGAGGTCTTGTCTGACTTTGAAGCCAAGACTGTAGTGGCTCATCCTTACTTGGCTCAGTCTCATTGTCCCCCTGTCTTGGTAGATTCCTCTGACAAGGCTGCTGAACTAGCAGAAGCTCTCTTTCAGAATGTGGCTGTATTGCTCCCCTTGCAGACTGTTTATAAGGAAATTTCTGCCTTACAATGCATGCTGGCCAAATGGGAGAAATAATTGAAGGCAGCTCAGGATATGCTAGCTGTTTTACGCCCCTTTAGGAAAGATACTACTCATGTGGAAGTATCAATCCAAAAGGTTAAGATCAAGACTATCTTGGACACGGGCTCTCCAGTCAATGTGGTATTGTCCAAATTAATGAAAAAACTTAAGCTGGCTCCTGATCTCAACTACACTCAATCATATGGTACAGCTGGAATGGCCCAAACTCAAGACATTGTTGCTTACTCTGCCCTGCCAAGGAGGTTTGGGAAGCTTCTTATTGCACCCCCTGCAGTTGTCCTCAAAAACAAAAGTTAAAATCTCCTGGTTGGTACACAATTACTTCAAGAGTACAATGGGATTGTGAACCTTTGAGATGGGTACCTATTACTCCTAGGGTATGAGATCCCTCTAATCTTTGAAGAACCCCTATGTCTCCCGGGAAAACGTCTTAAGACTTGTGTGCTTGAGTACCCCCTGGTATCTTCTTACTCAAGTACAGGACTCATTCTTCCAATATGTGTTCCCCTCCTCCTTCCTGTCCTGCAGAGGAAGGTGTGTCTCTTCTTGCCCCTGCAGCTATTACCATCCCTCCAGGCTCCCAAGTGATTGTAGACTCCCAGATATATTATGAGCTTCCTGAAAAATCCTTTCTGGAGCTATATTCACCTGATTTCTTAAGCCGTAAAGAGCCTCAGTTATGCCCTGGGATTTTAGACCAAACTCATAAGGAGCCTGTACAGCTTTTGTTGGCTAACCTGACCGCCCTGTCTATGCAGGTGACCAAGGGCCAGGCTGTCAGTCATGATTGCATATTAGGTTCAGAGCAAGTGGCATCCCTCTACCCCTTTGGAACATTTAGTGATTTCAACTTGCATGAAGGAGACCCTCAGGTTCTCTCCCTGTTCACTGCCGCAGACTTCCTACAACTGTCACCCATTCAACAAAAAGATGTTCTGAAACTTCTAGACAAGTTTAAGGATTTTTTTGCCTATGGACCCACCAAATATGGACTAGAAAAGGGGGTTATCCACCAGATTGATACAGGTGATGCCCTGCCCTTTTGTGCCAAACCTTACTGCTGTAGCAGGGTAGAGGATGCTCAGGTCTCTAAGGAACTTAAGCAGCTCTTAGACGCTGGGCTACTAGCTCCCTCTCAGAGCACTTGGGCCTCCCCATTGTTGATCCTCAAAAAGAAGGATGGAGGCCACTGCATTGTGATGTACTACTGCCACATGAACTTGCTCACCAAAAAGGACTCTAATCCTCTGCCTAGAATTGATGATGCACTTAGAAGATAAGGGGGTCAAAGTTTTTCTCTGCTATGGATCTTGCCTCAGGATGCTGGCAGGTTGACTTGTCTCCTGAAGGTAGAGAAAAGGCTGCAATTATCACCTCAGAAGGTATTTTTGAACCCACTTGTATGCCCCAAAGACTCTACAATGCCCCTGCTACATTTCAACAGGCTATGGACTTCATCCTGCAAGATTTGAAGCTCTCCTGCGTCCTTGTATACCTTGATGATATTACTATGTTCAGCTCCACCTTTACCAACCATTTGGATCACCTCAAAGCTGTCTTCCTCAAAATTTGAGAGGCAGGCCCAAAACTCAAACCCTCTAAATGCTTCTTTTTCAAGGAACAACTTGAATTCTTGGGCCACAAGGTCACCCAAACTGGAATAAACCCTATGAATAATAAGGTGGAAGCCATTGTCAAGATGCAGCCCCCCACAAACCTACAAGAGGTCCAAGTATTTCTTGTCATGATGGGGTAATATCAACAATTCATCCCTGATTTTTCTGAATTAAGCAAACCTCTTGTCCAGCTCCTTTGCAATGTACCCTTTGAGTGGACTGACAGCCAACAACAGTCTTTTAAAGCAGCTGAAGGCCAAGCTCAAAGAGGCTCCTATCCTAGTCTACCCTGATTATGATAAAGAGTTTATCTTGTACACTGACACAAGCGGGGTAGCTGTGGGTGCCATCTTAGCCCAACTTGACAATGAGGGCGTGGATTGACCTGTAGCCTACTCTTCACAAGTCCTCAACAAGCACAAGAAGAATTATAGCGTCACAGAAAAGGAATGTCTAGCTGTTCTGCATGCAGTGAAACTGTTCAGACACTAAATTTATGGGACCCACTTCACTGTGGTCACCAACCACTCCTCCCTTAAATGACTGCAGCAATTAAAGGAGCCCAAAGGTTGACTAGCCCGTTGGGCTTTACGCCTGCAAGGATACAATTTCACCAAAGTACATTTCCCTGGTGCACAACATAAGAATGCTGATGGTTTATCAAGGATGCCCATACTAGCCATCCATCCTTCTGACGCTGATTTCCTATACAAGTTAATAGGGTACCCTGACTCCTGGACCACTGAACCAGAAGACATTTGTCTGGCCCTGCAAGTCCTATCAAAGGACACTGTGATTTGAGATAGACAACTCTTCAAGAAAGTCAACAACACCTTTCTGCCCTACTTGCATCCTAGCATGAGGATTGCCATCATCCTCCAAGCCCACATCAATACTGGGACACAGAGGCATAGCACAAGACTCATGACTGGTTGTGCAAATAACTTCTATTGGGAGAATATGCGCCTCCTAATTCCTGACGTCCTTGCCTCCTGTCATTCTTATCAGCTTTAACGCCCCCAACCTTCACAACATCAGTTCAAGCTCATCGCCCCTAAGCATGCCTTCCACACTGTGAGTATTGATGCTGTTGGGCCTCTTCTGCAATCTAGGTCTGGGTGTCAATTCATCTTGGTAGCTGTCAACCACTTTAGCAAATGGGTTGAAGCCAGAGCAACCAAAGATATAACCACCAAGACCACAGCTAATTTCTTGTTGCAGGACATCTTCTACCGTCCTGGTTGTCCTCAAGTCCTGCTTTCTGACAATGGGACCAACTTTAACCCTCACCTCATAACGTCCATTGTAGAAGCTATGGGTACCCATCAATCTTTCTCTACACCTAATAACCCATCAACCAATGGGACTGTGGAACAAGCAAACTCCACCCTTGTGTCCATCATGCAGAAGCTTACCCTCTCTGATGCTGCTAACTGGGATATGTTCCTTCCTGCTTCCCTCTTTGCATATAGACTCAGCAGACACCAAGTGACTGGCCAGTCCCCCTTTGCCCTGCTGTATGGGCAAGAAGCCACTACCCCCTCAATCTTGGGACCACTGTTGATGGAGGTTGACACCTCTACTAATCCCGAAGCTCATGTCAAAGACTTGACTAACCATATCATTGACATCCAAGCTACCACCTATTTTACTGCTTACAAGGTCAAAACCCTGGAACTCTCTGCCCTCTAACGCGTCCAGAGCCCTCCTCTCTGAGTACCAAGTGGGTGACTTAGTCCTCCATTATCAAAATTGTACTGGGGGGCATGCTCATAAGCTAGACTCCCTCTGGGTTGGACCTTGTGAAGTCACCTACAGGAAGGGTGTTGAGTATACTGTGAAGCTACTGTCCTCTGGCTGTCCTTTTGTCCAGTTACACTCTAAGTTTCTCCACAAATATAGACTCCCTGTGTCCAATCTTGAGGGGGAAGATGTTGTAAATTGCGCCATCAATGCCATTTTGATATGGCCTTCAAATATTGATATGTGCAAAGATTTAGTAGGTTTTGCTTTTGATTTCAGGAATTCCTCACCTTCCGCAAATGGGTCTGGCTCAATATCCACCCATTCCGGAATATCATATCTTCCATTGACTGATCCTGGTATGACCACATCCCAACGTGACCCCTTCTGCCACTCTATCTACCTAATGATTGATCACCGACCCTTGTCTACTATTTAAGTAGAATCATTTCTCCTAATAAAGACAAGTTTATCCACATTTGCGTTGGCTTTAGTATTCTTCAAGCTTTTTCCTTTCCTTTTTGCCAAAAGGACTTTCACATCTTGTATTCCAGGAAATTAAGGTATGTGCCCTTAATTTTTTCCCCTGAAGGCTAACTCAAGGATAGCTTCAAACCTCAAATCTTTTGTTATAAAGATTTCCTGCTGTGTCCTCCTGGATGTTGTCCCCAGGAGCCAAACACAACAATACCTGTCATAGATGGTTGTCTGATAATGGTGCCACCAGTTTATTGACTGGCCAGTGAGCCATTTGGTGAGCCATTTGGTGATTTACTTGGGGTGTTAATTCCCCAAGAGGGAGTAATTGAAGATTTTGCAACATCTCCCCCTGGGGTACTGGAAGGCAGAGCCTTAGGAATTTTCCTAAGCGTGTCAGGGACACAGGCCTGGTATTGATCCAGTTTGGCATTGGGAACAGGGAGTCTGGAATTTCGTTGGGCTGTTCTTGCTTTGCACAGGCAGAGACAGTTGTGGTGCATACGTTTCATTTCAGTCCAAGGTCCAATCCCTTTGATGAGATAGATGTTGTTGGGCTTGACTTCCATGACAATGCCTGGTCCACGCAATCCTGGGTCCAGTTTGTGTTGATCATGATTGACAACCCAGATTTTGTCCCTGACTTGGAATCTCTCTTGTTTGTAATGGGATTGCTTCCCTTTCAATCCTTTGGCGTTCCATCTCCTCTTGGTCTTTTTTGGCGTGTTGTACGCTAGGGTTGCTGCCGTCTGGCACCTTTTTGGGCAGAGGTAATTGTGGTCTTGCAGCTGTACTAATGAGAGAAGGCTTTTGTCCATAGACAAGTTCATAAGGGGTTTTACCCGCATTGCGGTTAACTCTTGTTCTACAGACCATGAGTGTGGTTGGAAGCATGTTGACCCAGGCCTTTGGATTTTTAGGAGATAACTTACTGAGGGCTTCTACAAGCGCGCCGTTCAGTTGTTCTACTTGTCCATTTTATTGAGGATGATATGAGCTGGTAGTGATATGTTTTATCACTATTCTTGGCAAGATAGATATTGGTGTCAATGGCCTTAAGTTTGGTGCCTCCATATGTGATTAGAAGGTCAGATTTACCAAACTTGGCTATAATTTCTTTCCCAATAAATTGTCTCACGTTATTGCCCTTGTGCTCTTTAGTGGCTTGCGCCATGGGCCATCTAGTCTCATAGTTGAGAGCTGTGATGATGTACTTTTTGCCCTTGTTTTTGCCAGGCATTGGTACTCACAATATCCAGTGACCATACCTTGAAGGGTTGTGTCATAGATACAGGTACTACTGACTTGGGTGGTGCTTTGGTTTGGGCGTACTTCTCACAGACTTTGCATTGTTCCAGTACCTCTCTGATATCATCTAGCATGTTGGGCCACCATTAGTGTGTCTTGAGGTGTTTGTGTAAGTTTCTACTTCAGGTGTGTCCAAGGTCTCTGTGATATCAGAGGATGGTGTCAATCTTTTGAGTTGATGAGATTTAAGTTACGGTGTCACCACTTGGGAGTATTTGGTGCAGAGTACCATATAAGTTTTTTAACAGATGTTTGTTCTTAAGGACTTTCTCTTGGATGTCCATTGGTGTGCCAGGTGGAAGCCCTTTCTGGAGATTTCCCATGATTAACATGGGCCAGTTGGGATCACTCATCAGTGGAGAGGAAATGATTGATGTATAGCCTTGACAGGGCATCTGCAGTAAGCATTTCATTGCCTGGCTTATATTCAATTTGCATGGGGTATCTCTGTATGAGACTCATCCACTTAAACTTGTCTCCTTGACAAGTGTTGTTGTGTTTTTAAGAATAACAGAGACTTATGGTTGGTGAGTACTTTAAACGTTTGGGCTCCTTTCAGATAGCATCACCACTTCATGAGGCAGTGTATGATGGCTACCAGATTCCTTGCTGTGTATGGGGTATCTTTGTTCACTGTCAGATAGTTTCCTTGACTCATATGCTACGGAGAGGAAGTCTTTTTCTGCTTTTTGGATACAGAGTACTTCTCTTATGGCATAGTCAGAAGCATCTGTTTCTAGTTCATAGATTCCTTCACAATTTGGATATTGGAGGATAGGGGCGGTGTTCATGCGTTCCTTCAGTTGGCAAAAGTGTTGATCACATAGTGGTGTCCAGACAAACTTAGTTGTTTTGCCTGTGATGGCAGATAGGGGGGCTGTTAGGGCATCCCCAGTCAGGGATAAACCTTCTTAAATAGGCTACCATTCCAAGAAAGGTGTGGACTTCACTCTTATTTCTTGGCGCTGGCATCTCAGTTATGGCATGCATATCTTGTCTGGATCTGGTTTGATTACTGTCTTTGATGATAATGTGACCAAGGAATGTAAGTTCTTTTTGAGAAGATATCCACACTTTGATGGTTTTGCAACCAGTTGGTTTTCTTCAAGGGTGCGGAGGACCAGGCAGATGTCTTTCCAGTGTTGCTCCAGGTTAGAGCTGTAAACAATAATGTTGTCCAGGTAGATGATTGCTTGTTTTCCAATGTGTTCCTTGAAAACTTTGTTTATGAAGGTCACAAAGGTACTGGGAGCATTTTTCATGCCAAAGTTGAGAGCAACACATTCAAAGAATCTGTATTTAGTTCTAAATGCGGTCTTTGAAATGTCTTCAGATTTCATGCAAATTTGGTGGTAACCTGCTGTCAAATCAATCTTTGTGAAGATTTGGGACCCCCCCAGTGCGTCAAAAAGGTTGTCATTTAGGGGTAAGGAATACCTGCTCTTAATTTTGACCTTGTTGAGTGCTCTGTAGTTGTTGACAAGGCGGAGTCCTACATCTTTCTTTGCCACAAAGAAGACAGCAGGTCTGAAAGGTGACTTTGATGGTTGTATGAGGACTTTTTTGAGTGCTTTGTCAATATAATCCTTTATGGCGTTGTCTTCTTGTGGTGTGAGGCAGTAGATAGGTTATGTTTTAGGTACACTCCCTTTGAGGTCAATTTTGTTTTGTATGACTGCAATCAGGAGGTAGTCCTGGCAGTGTTTCTTGGAAAACAGTGGGGAACTTGTTAACTAGCTGGTCTCAGATGGGGTTCTTTTAATGTTGAGTCTCTGTATTTTTAAAGTGGATGACCTTGTATGTACAGGTACTTGAATTGATTTTTCTAGGGTTGACTTCCTTTTCTGTTTCCATGATTTTCACAGATACATGATCCCTCATAAGCATGTCAAGGTGGGTTGGATAAACATAGTGATGTACTTCTCCTCTTTGAATGGTGAGAGTAGCACTGTCCCAGTCAATGTGAGGTTTGGACTTTCTCATCCAGTCCAGACCAAGTATAACGTCATACTTGGGGATTGGTATGATTGGGCTGCTGAGTGTGGTTTGTATGTCTTCAATTTGGGTGCGGAAAGGTTTAGCCTCTAGAGTGACTGGTGTGCTTCTGTTATCCGCCATGATAACTCTCCTGATCTTCCTTTGAGTGGCTGGCAGTTTCATGAGGTCAGCAAATTTCTTGTCAACTAGGGACTGGTCTGCTCCAGTGTCAAATAGTGCGGTGCCCTGATATCTATGAAAACAGAAAGGATAAGTGAGGAGTTTATTTCCAGTTTGGGCAACAAACAGTAGAGGATTGCTGGAGGGTACTTAGATCATGGTGATTGAATCCACGTCCTGGTCCCTGTACAAGTCTTGTAGGTTGGGGAAGGATGGCTTGCCTAAGCACTCTCCTGAGCTTTTCCCTCCTTGTTTATATCTTTGGTGCTTGCCTGGTTGGCTTGTGCAGTTTGGTTCCAAGTTCAAGGATGGGCATTGTTGGCTTGGTTGCCTTTCTTATTGGGTCAAGGATCCTTCTTGGCTGAAGGACTCTCTTTGCACTTTTTGGTTGCATGTAGATCATCAGATTTTTGGGCCACATGTTTTCCTTCCAAGAATACTTCTTCAAGGTTCTTGCAGCAGGACATATCAAACTGACATCTAATGTGTGTGGAGAGGCCATTGTAGAAGTCCAAACGTGGCCAAGGCTCATCAAAGTTGATGGTGTTGGGTGCACAGTCACATAGGTCTTTGTATGCAGCAATGTATCACTCAATTACTCTTGTCATCTTGAAGGTTCAAAGTTCTGTAATGATTAACACATTGGAATCCTTCATGGAGAAGATTTTGAGGAATGCGCTTTTGAATAGTTCCCAGTCTCCCTTTTAGTTAGGGTGTTGGGCTATCCATCCACTTACAAAGCGTGAGGCTAGTCTCCTATAACACGGAGGGCAATTTCACTGACCCAGAGTCTTTGGGGGGGGTACTCCACTTGCTTGAATTTGCTTTGTGTACTGTTGATCCAAAGAGAGGTGTTTTCCTGGCATAGTCCTGCAAAGGCACCAATTTCAGCTGTACACAGGCGTTGGAATAAAATATTGAGTATTTCAGGCTGCTGTGGTACTGTTGAGATCAGAGTTGTGGGTAACAGTCTTCAGACTTTGAGAGTGTTGTATTGTTTGATGGGTACAAGGATGTTGTTGTAGATAACAAAACCTGCTAGGAACGTCTTGTCCTTCTTTGTAGTCTCTCCAGCTGTTAGGGAGTACCATTGCTTGGGTCCTTTTCTTAGGAGGAATTTTTCCTTCAAGTTATGTAGGTATGGAAAACCTACCTGTGCTACCACTGTCAAGTTTATGCTTCTGGGAAGTATAATAAACAGAAAAAGGGGAAGATTTAAGAAGAGAACGATACTTTATTGAATATGAATATAGAATAATATATAGTATCATGACAAGCCACATGCTGTCCATGTACGTCATGGAGGTCATGGGGCTTATCTGAGTAATGTTCCTCTTGAGTCACAGGGCTTAATCAAGTTGTGTTCCATTTAGGACCTGGATTGAGTGATCCCCATCATAGATGGTTGACTGATAATGGTGCCACCAGTTTATTAACTGGCTAGTTTACCATTTGGTGAGCCATTCAGTGATTTACTCAGGGCATTAATTCCCTGAGAGGGAGTAATCAAAGATGTTGCAGACATTGGCTGATGTTTGGTGAATTGGGGATTTATTTTCAACTCCAAGGATTTTTTATAGTGAATGAAGCAATTATCATATTGAGTCTCAAGAAATATTCTGATTATCCTCAAAGATGAAATTAAAACATAGCACATCTAATAAATTTTATTTTTATGGCTTAGCTGAAGTACCATACCCAAATATTTAAATCTATATTGAAACCATTCACAGTACCAACCACAATTAATTAAAAGTGCTATTTTTCATTCATGTACCAGCAAAAATAAAGCCAAATTTGCATCTCACTGTTAGAACTGTTGAATTGTCACCAGTAATATCTGGTTTGGAATCTGGGGTATGAAGCTCTCTATACCAAGCTGCTTAAAATTAATTCCTGGGATCTTTTAACCACTCCAAATTTTTGAGTACCTTGTTCCTCCTCCATTCTGGACACTTTATAGATGAAGACATTTTTTACCCTATATCTTTATAATGCGGGGAAGTGACCCATCACAAATTCCCTCATACCTGGTGGTGATGATTTTCTGTATCATGGGGTTGAATGACTATTAATCCTGTTTATTTTCAGAATCTTCCCTGACAGGACTCCTTAGAGCAGCCATCCCAGTGGTTCACTGGTTGGCACCCTGGTAGTATATATCTCTGAGTTGAGCACCAGACTTTGTCAGCTCAGAACCCCTATCTCATGTGGGCTACTGTTAGTGTGCTGTAAAATTCAATAGCTTGTGAGTGATGGGTTTAACCCAGGATGGTCTAATCCTCATAAGCCAGCCAGGTCCCCAGATTGTTTAGATATTTAACTTGTTACATCAATATTCACCAATATGGAAACCCATTTATGTATTAAATCTAATCCAACATTAAAATCTCATAAAATTTCTGTTCTAGCAGAGTTACAGAAGAGAGGAAAACAATATTGGGGTATATAGTCTCTTTATGTAGAAAAATATACTATATAGCCTTTATAGTGGTATCTGGGATAGAAGGATGATTATTTTATAGGGGTTCTGACCTTAGAAAATATCTTTTCTCCATATATAAATTAACCTAGCTGTAACACCTCAGCTGGTAAACTTGGCTCAACACATTCTGGCTTCAGGTTTTAGGCAGTTTAATTCAAGTTATGGGTTGTATTTTCTATCTCATAGCCTTTCTAGGGAGTTGTTCCTGCAGTTTTAGCACTCCTCCTTTTAATGAATAGCTTAATTGCTGATTGGTACATATGTGATGAGGTTGTTGAGAGCTCAGGCACCCTAATCATCAGGTTGGCTTTTGGAGGTAGCCAGGGCTTCAATATGTTACCTTTGTCTAAACTGGTCAGGAAAGAGTCAGCTGCAATGTATGCCCTTATCTTGGAGTTTCTTTAAGGCCATAAAACATTTAAGTGTTGTTATTGTTTACCTGTAATATAAATTCACAACCTAAATTTTTGGATCAAATTCTACTTTTGTCCAGATTTATCACCCATACTTAATCCCCAAATTATTATAACAACTAATCAAGATACAGTGCTTTACTTTTCACATTTAGCCTCATAGGCTTCATGTCCCTTCATCATTTCTTGGATCTTTGTCAGGCCTCAGGGGAGCCTTGGGAGGGAATTCCCAGCTGGGGGCCCACTAGGGATTTAGTTATTTAAAGCTTTGTTCTATAGAAAAAGTTTGCAGGGACTTTTTCCAGCAGTCCTAGTGACTTGAGCTTAACATACATGAAGAATGGTAGAGAGCTTCTTGGGTCACTCTTCTTGGGCCTAGCAGTGATTTGAGTAAGAGCTTGAGTTACTGAACTATTTAATATCTCCACCTATTTGCTTTCTTGGGCAACATGCCATTTCATGGTGAAGCTTATTGTATTATTTTTTTTATTGTTAGCCTTCCCTTTAATGGCCTCACAACGTCCCAGGACCACACCTTGAAGGGCTTAAAAGAGGTAATGAGGGGTGTAAAGTTAATTTCCATTTATCATTGGATATTTTCATTTTCTCCAAAAAACTAAGAAATCTCCTCAGAGTCTAACCAAATTTTAAACAGGCTGGAGGACTTGGCCCACAAAATTGATGAGAGTCTGTTATGACTTACCCTTCTAAATGCCATGACACATTGCCTCAGTTTTTTAATTTCAACCATTGAAGAAACACTAATTGTTTTATAATGATTTTTGGCCTGGGCTTGCCCCCATTTAAAGCCAATTTTTCCACCCAATCATTGGCTTTCATACTGTTATCCTCAATCAAGTTGAAATTTGGGAAGTACCCTCCATCCTCCTATTCAGAAGCTAGAAGCCAAATAGATTCAAGCCCAGAAATCAATATGAAAACTTTTAACCTCCCTGGCACAGGATTGAGAATTTTATCCAGTGCCTAATCAGAACAGCTCTCCTTTTCTGTGCCCCATAATGTACCAATGATCAAAAATCACCTTTGAATTGCAAGAAACCCTCACCTGGTCCTTTTTAATTCTCTGTTTTACAAATTGAAGTTCATAGGTACTGTCTTGGTTGCCCTTGGAGTTCTTTCCCCTTTTAAATAGTTTCAGCAATTTTTTCCCTTTCTTACCTTCAACCACCCCTTTGCTTTGGGTTCCCTACAACAAGTTCCTACATTGTTAGTTATAAGTTTGCATTTTTACTTACTTGTTGTGGTTTTGTTTTTTGGTTTTGGACTTTATTTCAGATTTAGACATTATAATAAATACTTAATTTAAGTTCCTGCTCTCTATATTAAAAGTAAAACATAACCTTAAAGTCAATTATGGACTTCTAGATGTCCTCCCTGCAGTTTCCTTGTCCTCTCCAAGTACAAATCTTCCCTAAACACAATTTTGAACCCAAAAATTGGGGGGGGGTTATTTAGTTTTTCTTCTTATAATTCCTGGATCACTAAGAATTCCTATGGGGGGGTCAAAAATGATGTTTCCCCTGGTAAAATTTGTGGTGTTGTCTTTTCTTCTGATCTTGATAATGCTTTGGTCCATGTCCCCCAAATTATGGAATCACCTGTCTTTCTTTGCCATTTCAGTGGGAAGGGGTCATGTCCAGATCCTTTACTAAAAGATGACTTGCCTGTCCATGTCCATGGCTTGTTATCAAAAGGAGGGGGCTCTTAATGAAGAGCCTCACTTATGATAAGGTTGATTCTTTCCCTGCTATTGTGCCCACTACTGCTCCTCCCCTTATAGTAGCACTGGCCTCTATAGCTCTTCCTTCTGAGGACTTTCCCCCACCAAGACCCTCCTCCAAAAGGAGGCAATACCTCACAGTTGTGCATCCTGGTTTCTGTTGGGTATGTTGCTCATGAATGTGGATATCTTCCTTTGCTAAACGTCCTCTACCTTGTCCTTGCACACCCCCTTCAAGTGGTCATCCCAGTTACCCACTGGTTGGCATCCTAGTGGATTCTCCCCCTGGGATGGGAGCCAAACTTAGTTAGTTTAGCCTCCTTTCTTACAAGGAGCATCAACCTGGGGGTGAAGTGCCTTTAGAATATTTCTCACATATCTCACATTGGTTGAGTCCCTGTATATATTGGGGTAAAAGTTTGCCACCAAGGGTTATATTTAAGGAACTCAGAGATATTTCTGGATCTTTTATGGCCAATGTCAGTATGGTAGCACAAAATTATACAGACCCTTTTCTGAATGAGGGCATAGTAAATGGTGCTCCATTTAGATATTTTTTGGTATAAAGTTATGTAGATGCCCACAGACAGGTGTTTATCTCTGAATTCTGTTTCAAGTGATGTCTGCAGTTTCTGGTGGGAACCACTCATCATTTGTCCAGAGTGAAAACAGTGGCCAATCTTATTAAGAACAGATTTCCCTGGATGGCACTGTACAGCTGTGACAGTGCATCTGCTGTTACAAGTTACTTTCCTGAGTTTATATTTTATCTTAACATTAAATAAACACTACCAGAATTGTTTTTCTGGTCTGAAATCTAGATAGGTTTGCCTGAGACTTGAAATGTGCAAGGGATTTTTGATCAGTGAGTATGGTAAACTAATCTTGTTAATATAGGTAACATATTAATCTGAATAGGCATTTTACAATGGCTAAATATTACTTTTCATGGATTGGATAGCATAATTCTTTGCAAGCAAGCTTGTGTGACTTCTAGGACCACTAGGAAGAGATTTCCTGAAACTAGTTTGATTCTGAGCACTCCTCTGATGGGAGCATCAGAAGCATTAGCCTCCATTTGGTATTTTATGTCTGGTCTTGGGTATTTCATTAAGAGAATAGCATGAGAGTATCCTTGAGTTGGCAAAAACATAACTCTCTTTGTGGGTTCCATAAAATTTTGGGGTTGGGCCCCATGATAGCTGACAGTGGGGCAGTTAATATCCCACACTGAGGAATAGAGCAGTATAAATAGGCTAATATTTCAAGAAATAGTATAGTTTTCCTGTATCTCTAGGTGCAAGCATCCTCTTGATGACAAATATCTTTTTTGTATTTGTTTGGATGGTTTATGTAGAGATTATGTGTCCCAATAAGAGTAGACACTTTAGAAAGAACTGACATTAGGATTATTTGGCAAGGAGTTTGATTTTTGAAGGGTAGCAAAATCAGCATCATTATACTTTTTATGGTTTTCATGTTAGAACTGTAGATGATTATATGTCTGGGGAACCAGAGTTTCAGGACTGAGAATTTAAGTCTCAACTGATACTTCCTATTTTTTTGATATTTATGCCAATACTGTCAGGGATCCACTCCAGAGGAAGAAGGGAACCTAAGTAATATAAAAGAGCAGTGTGATGAAAACCCACCAAATATGATCCTACAAGAATACCAACCATCATTGTGTTCATCAAGTATCCCCACAATTTATAGGAGTCCAAAAAAGGAGCAAATTGGGTCAAACCATAATATACTGCAACATAATTCAACACATACCATGGCGCTCCTGGGAAAATTACTGAAGGAGGTGAAGGAGGGGGGCTTTTGTTCACAGGTAGGACAGGATTTGGTGCTTGGTGTATAGGTAATCTCATGCTGAAGTCTTGATGGTATATTTAACTGCTGATGTTAGAGTCAAATCAGTAACATTCAAGAAGGGGAAACTAAAAGGAAAGACAGAGGAGGAGAAGAAGGACTTTCTTCTTCACTTCCATATGTGATTAATTGAATTGAGAAATCTACTAATTTAACTGGGTAAAGAATAGAGGTTTCAAAATTTATTTGACCAAGAGGTTGAAATTGTTAGGGCACTGGGGAAAGCCCCAATACTACTTACTAAATACTTGGAAATTGGTTTGGGAATGTGGAATAAGGTGAGGTGGAATTTGGGGTGAATTATTTATCATGTAACTACTTTCTGGTTGGCCACTAGGATCTAACTACTGTCAGGAAGACTGAAAGATGCAGCTTGCAGCAGCCAAACCTTCTAGTTGAGTAAGAAGTAGAAAACTATCAACTGTGGTCTGGGAGTGGTCTAGGAAAGCTGGTACTGTGATTGGTAGGCTATCTTCACAATCATTTGGAGAGCTGACTGCTACTTAATTTTAATAGATCCCTGTAACTGCTAGAGTAGTCCTATTGGATTTTTTGTTTGCAGCGGTCTCTTATTGACTGGGCGGTTGTTTGCGTGGACAGGTCTTGCATCTATTGGTTCTATGGACTCCAGAGAAGTAACAGTACCTGTATGCAAATTCAAATCAATTGGTAAGCTTTGTTTAATGCTATCATCTAATTGATTAATCAATGTAGATAGCTTAGTGCATATTTGAGGGTTTGGTTTGAATCCAAAGGATAGCCTAGGTTCTATAAACTACTTTGGAGCTGATTTCCATGCAGATTACTGGTCTCCATTCCTAGACAACCCAAAAGTTGAATTTTATCATTTATAAGTAACAAATTAAAGATGTGAGGTAACCAAGGGTAAGGAATTAATTTCACTTCCTTAAGATGATCTAAAAGCCAAGAATTCTGTGTTTCAGAATCCTTTTCCATTAGCAGATTTAAGCTGGAAGGATTTTTAATCCTTACAAAGACTTCTGTTTGTTTGTTTGTTTATTTGTTTCTCCTTTACCATCTTTGGTTGCCTATATTTCCCCAATCACTGAACTGTTTAAGATAAAATAGTGTCAGCCATAAGCCTTCAATTCCAGCTTTCAGAATCTTACTCTTTAAAATATGCTTTTAATTCAAAATTGTGGTTTAATCTTGCTTAAACACAATTCTTCTATCATCTCCTTTTCTTAGAATTGGGTATAAAAACCCTCACAGTTCTATTATTCCAAGCAATTTAATCTCCTCCTGTTTAGGCTCATCAATAAAACTATTGTCTCAATTTGAGCTGTATCTTTTGTATCCTTGGGAGATAGAAATTTATTGGTGATGGTTCGCACAGGCTTTGATATAACTGCAGCTATTGTTGAAAAAGTTGGAACTCTTACACAGAGTGTGTTTGTTAATGTTCTTTGAAAAACTTTGTTCATAAAGATAACAAAGGTGAACAGAGCATTAGTCATTCTATAGTTTAAGACAACACACTCATAGGAGCCATTGTTACCAAAGGCTTTTTTGGGGATAAAATCCTTGTGATGTAAATTTGGTTATACCCAGGAGTAATATCAATCTTAGACAACATCTGGGTCCTTTAAGAGAATCACATAAGTCATCAATGAGGGGTAAGGGATATCTGGTCTTAATGGTAACCATAGTTAGGGCACAATAGTATGTTCTAAGTCTTAGGGAGTGTTGCAAAATAAAAATAATTATAGTTCAGTATTGAGACTGGGGAAGATAACAGTTCAATAGAAATAACAAAGAACATGAATAAGATAGCTTTATTTGGAAGAAAATAGTTAACACAACAGAAAAAAAGCCACTAATACACCAGAGGATGGCATTGTGGCAGGATTCAAGTATGGTGTGAGTGGCAAATATATAATTGAGGGGTTGATGTTTGACAATTGGTTATACACCTAATTAGGAGTTATTGCCCATATTATGACATTGGCAGCAGGACACCCAATGCTGTTAGATATGTCATGGTGTGCCTCTATGAAAGCCCCCTGTGTATTGTAAGATACATTGGCAAACAGAGAGTTAATCTCAGTCACAACAGTAGTCATTTTTTTGGAAAAAAAGAAAATGACTTCTCCAAATGGCAAACTAATGATCAGATTAATCATTTTTAAGGGTCTCCTTGATTTATGCACTTGTAGTGTCATCCCTATTTGAATTTATCTGGTAGATGTATATATAGGGATAGTAGCTTTTAGTTAGATTGAATTATGTATATATTTTGGCAGGGGAGGTTCCAGAAGAAACTCTTTGAAGATATCAAGGCAGTCTTGTATTACATTGTGATCTTAAGTGTCAGCATTAGACACAGAAGATTCAAAGTGGTCTACATCATAGGTACATTTGTCCCATTCAATCTTTTTTATGGTGATTTATTCTTTTTGTGTTTCAGTGATTCTAAAAAATACATGATCTCATGGTATTTGGCCAGTTGTGTCTGGGGCAATAGAGCTCATGTCATCCAGAAAAACAAATTCTACTAAGGAATTCACTATTTAATTGTCATTTATTCTCATTTTTCTTAGTATTGAAACAGTGGAGTTGACCCCTGGAAAAGTTCAGGACAAGAGACCTCATATCACTCAAACTAACTTCCCCATCACTTGAAGCCAAATACAGAAGTCAACTTGAATTACCAAAACACGGAACAAGAACTAGTGACAATCCCAGCCTGACGTACAGCTTAATTTGGCGCTTTGCTCATTATCAAGATCAAGTCACCCCCTGCCCAATCAAATAGATTGATTGACACAATCTTGTTCCTCCTAAATTATTAACTCAAACTATATAATCTCCCATAACTTAATAGAGACATCATCTAGTTTTCACAAATTCCCCCATGTAACTCTGCTAATACAGAATAGTTATGACATTAGCTCTTGGAAGTGCAAACCCAGAAAACATGGCAAAATTTTGGCCATTTTGACACTGTAAAATATTAAGCCAAATTAAAAATTCCAATTTAACCCAATTTTCTTTAATTTTACTAATGAATTTTTTTTTGCAAAGTCCAATACACAACATAAAAGTATCAATAACAACACTTTTTAAGCATAGCCTATTTTTCATAATGAAACTGGCAATCTTAAAATATAAATATTATTATGGCACTTAATACATATTCTTTTATTAGGTTAATATATAGAAATAGTCTTAGCGTATATAGCAGTCCGTGGAAATGAGCATATTATAAATTTATCTGTGGTACTTAATTTGACATTAATATCATAAATGGATTTGTGGCTAAAAGCAATCCCATAATTTAAGACCAATTTAATATGTAAATTACTATAGAATTTATAATTGAAAATAAGGTTGACAATCAAAAATGTCTATAATTTGCCTGTGATCAATCACAGGGGTGGAGTTAAGCAAATTAGAGTGGCACAAATAAGCCTAAATTACTATGCCACCTTCTAATGAGAATATTTTAGTGGGGAAGTCAACACTTTTTTTTCATTATTTCAGAAACTATCTTAAAATCTTTTAGTAAACAAAATGGTAAGTTATCATATTCTTTCACCAATATATATTTTTTAGTACTGTAAATTCAGAACCTAAACATAAAAATGCAGGATTGTCAAATCCTTGGTCCAAATTTCAAATTACTTTTGCGGGCAACTCAGCTGAGTAAAAAAATTAATAAAATCAAACATTTAAATTGAATTTTTTGATTTATTTATATTGGTAAATTTCAAATCCCTTGAGCAGATAACTCAACTAACAAAAGACAAAACACAGCAAACAAATGCAGGATACATGAATCAGAAATGCAGGATTCTTATGTACAATTTAAAATTTCTTGTATTTCAAACAAATCATAGACATCCTGTAAAACTTAACAAATCTGAAATTACAGGATTGTCAAGTCCAAGAACCAAATTTCAAATCAAAAATGAGGTGAATTTGAAATAAATATAATTTATGGGTGTCTCAAAAAGGATAATGAAGGATCTAGAGTATATTTGTGCTAATTCTTTTAGGAAGCACAGGCATTCTCAAAAACCACCCTATTCCATTTTAGTGCGTCTAAAATTTAGATCCTACTATTCACAAAATTAACATATTTAACAATAAAATTGACTAAAATATACACTCCTCTTTTTATGTTTAGTTTTTTTTAATAAAAATTTATTATGTATTCTTCCAATAACAACCAAGTCAACAAGCTTTTCCCTGGCCTTGAAAAAATTATGCAGGGCTACACTGGGTCTTCTAAGAGTGAAGCCTCCCTCTATGGCCACTCCAACCCACAGGCCCCTCTGCAAGCACCACTCAGGAGTGTGTTCTTTCTCCCGCGTTCTCAAGCATGACCCTGTTTGCCCATCACACACAGGTAGCCGCCAATCCAAATCACATATCAACAATGATATCTGGAATTGACCAAGTGACCCATGGGGAAACCAATGAAAGCCAGAATCCAGAAACAGCCAATCAGATGGCACTGTCTGGTTCTCAAGGCAGACACACCTTGCCTCCAGCAAATCAGCCTGCAAGACAAAGAAGAAAATTAATCACTCCAGAGATTGTTCTTGAAATGGTTGAAAAGCAAGGGATGCTTATGTTCCTTGGGGAAATTGCAGCCGCAATGGGTTTTGCAAAGTCCACTGTGGCTGCAACCCTGCAAGCCCACGCCAACTGTGGCCCCTCTACCAAGACAACCCCAACTGCTGCCCGTACTTCAACCAAAGGTGACATAGCCCATCCCCTTATGATAGCCATCATGGAATGTGACTGAGGATGCCCCTGGTCCAGGTACGTCTCCAGCTGGGACTCCACGGCATAATCACTAATAAGAGAACAGTGAATTTGTGGATGCACAGAGTTATGGTTGCCGCCAGAATCCTATCCAATCAGGTTCTTGGTAGCCCCAGTTTGGTAGATACTGACCCCTACAACTCAACTATCATTAATTTTGTTAAAGGGAGGGCAATGAGGGCCTGTAATGACATAATATTCCTGTCATATGCCAAGATTTTGGCAAGTATTCAAGACTTTGGAGAAAACCAAATCCAGTCTGACGTATACAAGCACAGCCCAATCTTGTATTGTTTTATTGGTGTTTTATTGGCAGTTTCCCCATTAGGCGTCAATTATTACTTGGCAATATCAAACACCCCAGATGGGTATGCCTACTAGACAGAGCTCAAGTCCATGCTGGAGGAGTGGGCCACACAGCAAAAAGTGTCCACAGTTGTACTGAGTGCCAAGATAGAGCAGCAGGAATGGGTAACCCAAGAAATCAGGGTTGTGGGGCCTACCTGTTGGTTCTACCCCATCAACCACGCCAACATGCATCTTGCAGATGTATGTCTTTACAATTTTGGTTCTGCACTCAGGCACTTAAAGCCTGCCACCTACAACACACTGTGTACCCAAATCAATAAGGGTTATGATCTTTTCCCTTCCGTGTTTGTCCAGGACCTGTCAGATCTTGTCATTTTCTATGCAAGTGACAATGATAAGTCCAGAAGGGACTCCTGCCTTCCCCCTTACCCATCCATCTGTTTTGTCAAGCCTGCATTAGTGACGGAAGGAGAATTTGAACAATTGAAGCAATCAGCTCTTGCCGCCCCTTCCCAGTCAACCAAACCTGCCTCAACAACCCCCCATCAAGCCACCTGCCTTCCAATCCTAACTCTTAAACCACCACCCATCCCCCCACTATCTCTGTTGCCATCCCTTTTACAGGTGCAGATGAAGGCAATGTTAATTCTGCTCAGTTCTCACCTTCTCATCTTTTGATGAGTAAAATAAATCTTTACTTTGTGAAAACTAATTAAAGTTGATATTATTTCTTCCAATTCATAATCAATAATATATTTTTTATTATTGACATTCCCTATAATTAATAAAAAGGTATACATCTGATACAGTAACATATAATTATTTGCATGAATATTTTTCATCCTTATTAATAAATTAAAGACCATAAATGTAATGTTTTATTGGTATATTGTAATTAGACATCAACTCTTGATATTTAGACATTGTGTGCATAACTCAATGCAATTTTTTTTAATAAAATTCATAGTAAACTTGGCCTTTTTCATTGTAATTTATTGAAATATAAGGTGTTTATATTAGAAAGCCATTGACTTTTAGTACAAATAATGATACATAGTGCATTTTACAGCCTGTATATTTACCAATTGGTAATAATTCTGTAAACTTTTCAGTCAGATTTTGCGAGGTAATAATAATGAAATGGATTAATAAATTAACATTTATTACCATTAATTGGCTGATTTTCCTTGCTGTGGCAATAGTGCATTTTCTGACATTTACACACTGTTTCCAATTGGTTGGTTTCACATCTAATTGCCTGTGTTATTGGATGTGAAACCAACCAATTGGAAACCAGTGTGTAAATGTCAGAAAATGCACTATTGCCACAGCAAGGAAAATCAGCCAATTAATGGTAATAAATGTTAATTTATCAATCCATTACATTATTATTACCTTGCAAAATCTGATTTAAAAATTTACAGAATTATTACCAATAGGTAAATATACAGGCTATAAAATGCACTATGTATAATTTTGTACTAAAAGTCAATGGCTTTCTAATATAAACACCTTATATTTCAATAAATTACAATGAAAAAGGCCAAGTTTACTATGAATTTTATTAAACAAATTGCATTGAGTTACACACACAATGTCTAAATATCAAGAGTTGATGTCTAATTGCAATATACTAATATAAAATTACATTTATGGTCTTTAGTTTATTAATAATGATGAAAAATATTCATGCGTTGAGGATAGTACTATAAAAATCAGTTTTTTGTTGTAATTCAATAAAATTTCAAATATCTACAGCCTAATCAACAAATTAGATTCAGCTCTCCAAAAGGTGGTTGAGCTTGAACATAACATAAGGGAAATTGTGATAAATCAACTGGGGAATGAGGGAAGGGCCTTGGTCCAGCAAAACAAAACTCCAAAAAAAGCCTAGGAACAATGGTCAACAAAGAACACAAGGAAATAATTTTAAATCTTCAAAAGGAAATACTCAAGCAGTTAGTTTTCAAAAGTGAAAGTTACAACTTGTGGGAATTTGCAAAAACCAATAGAAAGAATACTCAAACAATCAAACTAATTGAAGGAAATGAAAATTCAAAGGAAATCAACTCAAATGAAGAAGAAACTGACCAAATGGAAACAGAAGAAAATAAAACTAAGTCAAGAAGCAGGAGTGCTTCAAGAAATACTGAAAATTTATCAAATGAAAATCAAGAGGAAGCACAAGTTGCAAGAAAGATAAGGAAAATCAAACCTAGAAAAATAAATGAAGAGCAGCCAACACTCATGAAGTTTGCTGAAAAAGCACCTGTGGCTGAGGGGGCCACAGGGGAAACAATTAGTAAGTCTTTTTATGTTTTACTTATATTTACTTTAGTTATAACTAGGGATGGGGACAAGATTGTGGAAGTGGCGGCTTTTATGCCAAGTTGGTTCTACGGGGGTTACTAGTTACTGGTTGCCCCTACAAAACAAATAAAAACCAAATAAATTAAATAATTCAACAGAATATGATTTTTTTCAATTATTGAAGCTAGAGCTAAGGAATATTTACCACCTGCAGGGTGCTTGCTGTGGATTAGGGAAGTATACAAAATAGGAGCAAATATCAACTTCAAAGAGATGAATGAAATTTGCGGGGATATCAATTAAAACTCAATGAATATATCTATGAAAGCATTCAACAATTCCCATTTGCAAACATCAATGAATATGAACAAACCTAATAAAAGTTAACTTTCAAGTAGGAACTGAATATCTAAAAACTGAAATTTTTATTGAATTATTCAAAGCATTATCAAATAAAGTTGGGGACACAGTCCTTGTGATTACTTATAACCTTTATTTATTTTGTTTGGAGAGGCATGGGGGGCAGATACAGGTTGGGTGCCTTTGGAACCATCTTCAAATTCAGCAATACATCCTATATCAACAGATTAGTTCAAGTATACAAAAAATTATGCATGTTCTCCAAAAAATATACCTCATAAATGATTCACGTTGCCGTATACCTAGGCATACTGTTGCACTGCATATTAAAAACCAAAACAAAAAGTTGGAAGATGTACCTATACAATACAATATTTTCCTATTAGCACTAGAATGCCAGAAGACACTGCAGGGGTATAGGACAGTTGAGCACGTCCTGTTGACTCCTTTGCAATGGCATTGTTGTATGGGTACTATGTGCCTCCCAAAAAAGAATATACTAATCAATTTGCTCAACCGCCTCCCTTTAATCAAGCATTCAGCAACCACCAGGGTACAGGGTGCCACCCCTCTAGCAAACACATCCAGGGTTGTCCACCACGTACAGAAGAATACGTGGATCCAGTTAGACGCTTTAGCCAAAAATTTGATTTTGGGGTATAATTCCCCGGAATAATTGCATTCCATTTGCCAGTTGCACATCCCTAATAAATTTTGTTCCCTTGCAATTTAACTTTTTTATTTTTTTCAAATATTAAAATTTAAATATTTAAATATTAATATTTAAATTTTAATATTAATAATAATATTTTAATAATTAAATTTTAATATTTAAAATTTAATAGTTCAATTATAATAGTAATATATCTAAATATATCATAAGACGTTAGTTATAGTCACAAACACAACAAATAATAAAAAAGAATCAAATTTTTTTTATTTACTGGCTTGTTGAGTACAGGTTCCTTTATTACATAATTAAACATCAAGAACTGAATTTATCTGCAACAGACAGCCTGCTCTACTTATGTTCTAAACAAGTGATTGTTTAGAACTCAACTTCTTTCCCTTGTAATATGATTTGATAAATGTATTTGATATGCTTGACCCGTGTCATAAGTACAAATTAGTAAGAGATACATGAAAATCATTGGTTTTGTGTTTGTGGCTATAATGGCACTGAAATATTAAGGATCAGATGATGACTTGCGAGGTCCATTTGTGGCTTAAAGAAAGCCAAAGTACCAACAAGGATTCACAATTGTTTAAATAAAATTAATCTATTTCTATCTTTTTTAATTTTTTAATTTGTTAACTCTACAGTCAATACACTATTTGGTGGATTATAATAAAAAATACATATCTCTATATTTAGAATAATTAATTTTAATTATATTTTTTTACTAATTCTTACTATAAATTCAGAGACTAAACGTAAAAATGCAGGATTGTCAAATCCTTGGTCCAAATTTTGAATCACTTTTGTGGGCAACTCAGCTGAGTGAAAAATAAAATATTTAATAAAATTAACCATTTAATTCAACTTTTTTTGGTTTATTTATATTGGCAAATTTAAATCGCTTGAGAAGATAACTCAACTAACAAAAGACAAAACCTAGCAAACAAATGCAGGATACATGAATCAGAAATGCAGGATTCTAATGTACAATTTAATATTTCCTGCATGTTAAACAAATCATAGACATCATGTAAAGCTTAACAAATCTGAAATTGCAGGATTGTCAAATCCAAGAACCAAATTTCAAATCATAATTGCGGTGAATTTGAAATAAATATAACTTATGGGTGTCTCAAAAAGTAAGTCAAAGGATCTAGAGTAGATCTGTGCTAATTCTTTTAGGAAGTACAGGCATTCTCAAAAATCACCCTATTCCATTTTATTGCGGCTAAAATTTAGATCCTACTAATCAGAAAATTAACATATTTAACAATAAAATTGACTAAAAAATTCACTCCTCTTTTTGAGTTTAAGTTTTTTATTAAAAATTTATTATGTCTTCTTCCAATAACAACTAAGTCAACAAGCTTTCCCTGGCCTTGAAAAAATCATGCAGGGCTACACTGGGTCTTCTAAGAGTGAAGCCTCCCTCTATGGCCACTCCAACCCACAGGCCCCTCTGCAAGCACCACTCAGGAGTGTGTTCTTTCTCTTGCGCCCTCAAGCATGGCCCTGTTTGCCCATCATGCACAGGCAGACACCAACCCAAATCCTGTATCAACACTAACACCCAGAATTGGGCAATTGAGCCATGGGGTCACCCAGAGAGTCCCAAATCCCAAAACAGCCAATCAGATGGCACTTTCTGGTTCTTAAGGCAGGCACACTCTGCCTCCACCCAATCAGCCTGCAAGACACAAAAGAAAATAATCACTCTGAAGATTACTCTTGAAATGGTTGAAAAGCAAGGGATGCAAATGTACCTCAGGGAAATTGCGGCTGCAATGGGTTTTGAAAAGTCCACTGTGGCTGCAACCCTACAAGCTCATGTCAATTGTGGCCCCACTCCCAAGAAGACCCCAACTGTGCCTGTACTTTGACTGAAGGTGAAAAAGCTCAACCTCTCATGATGGCTATCATGGAGCGTGACCCGCGGATGCCCTTGGTCCAGGTTTGTCTCCAACTGGGACTCCATGGCATTTTCATTAATAAAAATACAGTCAATTTGTGGATACACAGAGTTGTGTTTGCTGCTAGAATCTTGTTCAATCAGGTTCACATTGGCCCCAACTTGGTGGATATAAACCCCTACAATTCAACCATAATTAATTTTATTAAAGGGAGGGCAATGAGGATGCACAATGACGTCATCTTCTTGTTGTATGCCAAGATTTCTGCAAGTATCCATTATTATGGAGAAAAGTGTATCCAATCTGACATTTATAAGCACACCCAATCTTATATTGTTTTATTGGTGTTTTATTGGAGGTTTCCACATTGGGCGCCTTTTATAATTGACAATATCAAACACTGCAGATGGATATGCCTACCAGAGGGAGCTCAAGGCCATGCTGGAGGAGTGGGCCACACAGCAAAAAGTGTCCACAGTTGTACTAGTGCCAAGATAGAGCAGCAGGAATGGGTAACCCAAGAAATCAGGGTTGTGGGGCCTACCTGTTGGTCCTACCCCACCAACCATGCCAACATGCGTCTTGCAGATGTATGTCTCTATAATTTTGGTTCTGCGCTCAGGTGCTTTAAGCCTGCCACCTACAACAAACTGTGCACCCAAATTGATACAGGTTATGATCTTTTCCCTTCCGTGCTTGTCCAGGACCTATCAGATCTTATCATTTTCTATGTAAGTGATAGTGATAAGTCCAGAAAGGACTCCTGTCTCCCCCATGCCAATCCATCTGTTTTGTCAAGCCCGCATATGTGAAGGAAGAAGAATTTGAGCAATTGAAGTAATCATCTCTTGCCGCCCCTTCCCAGTCAACCAACCCTGCCTCCCCAACCCCCCATCAAGCCACCTGCCTTCCAACCCTGACTCCCAAACCACCGCCCATCCCCCCACTATCTCTGTTGCCATCCCTTTTACAGGCGCAGATGAAGGCAATGTTAATTCTGCTCAGTTCTCCCCTTCTCATCCTTTGATGAGTAAAATAAATCTTTTCTTTTTGAAAATTTATTAAATTTGATATTAATTTTTCTGATTCATAATCAATAATATATTTTTTATATTATTGACATTCCCTATAATTAATAAAATGGTATACATCTGATACAGTTACATATAATTATTTGCATGAATATTTTTCATCATTATTGATAAATTAAAGACCATAAATGTAATTATTGCAATAAAATATTGCAATTAGACGTCAACTCTTGATATTTAGATATTGAGTGCATAACTCAACGCATTTTGTTTAATAAGATTCATAGTAAACTTGGCCTTTTTCATTGTAATTTATTTAAATGGACTGTGTTTATATTAGAGAGCCATTAATGTTTAGTACAAATATTTATATTTAGTGCATTTTACAGCCTGTATTTTACCTATTGGCAATAATTCTGTAAACTTTTCAGTCAGATTTTGCAAGGTAATAATAATGTAATGTATTAATAAATTACTGTTTATTGTCATTAATTGGCTGCTTTTCTTTGCTGTGGCAATAGTTCACTTTCTAATATTTACACACTAGTATCCAATTGGTTGACTTGACGTCCAATTGCACAGGCAATAGGAAAGCAAGCTGCCACCCTGACCACATCTGGTCTTGGGGTGGCATCTTGATTTCCTATTGCCTGTGCAATTAGATGTGAAACCAACCAATTGGATACTAGTGCATAAATATCAGAAAATGCACAACTGGCACAGCAAAGAAAAGCAGCCAATTAATGGTAATAAACAGTAATTTAATAACACATTACATTATTATTACCTCACAAAATCTGACTGAAAAGTGTACAGAATAATTACCAATGAGTAAATATACAGGCTGTAAAATGCACTATGTATCAATATTATACTAAGCGTTAATGGCTCTCTAATATAAACACAGTCCATTTCAATAAATTACAATGAAAAAGGCCAAGTTTAAAATGAATTTTATTATACAGAATGCATTGAGTTATGCACACAATATCTAAATATCAAGAGTTGACGTCTAATTGCAATTATTTATTGCAATATTTGAATTTATGGTCTTTAATTTATATATGATAATGAAAAATATTCATGCATTGAAGGTAGTACTACAAAAACCAGTTTTTTGATGTAATTCAAACAAAATGTCAAATATCTATAACTTGATAAACAAATTAGAAGCACACCTGCAAAATGTTGTTGAACTAGAAAAAAATATCAAGGAAATAGTAACAGTAAAGCTGGATAACAAGGCCAGCCACTAATCCAGTCAAAAGAAGATGCTCTGAATAAATTGGGAAACATTATAGATGAAAAGAATAAAGAAGCGCTCTTAATCTACAGGGAGCCCTTTTTTATCAAGTTTTGATTTCAATGATGCAGCCTACAATTTTTGGGAGTTCTGGAAGGGGGCCAAAGAAAACAATAAGAAAATTAAACTGATTGAAGGAACTGAAATCTCAAAGGAAAGAAATGCAAATGATGAGGGAATTACTCAAATAGAAACAGAGGTAAACAAAACTAAGTCAAGAAGCAGGAGCGCTTCAAGAAATACAGAAAATTTATCAAAAGAAAACCAAGAAGAAACACAAGTTGCAAGAAAGATAAGGAAAATCAAACCTAGAAAAATAAATGAAGAGCAGCCAACACTCATGAAGTTTCTGAAGTGGCGCCTGTGGCTGAGGGGGCCGCAGGGGAAACAATAAGAAAGTCTTTTTATGTTTTACTTATATTTCTTTTAGTTTTCTTTAGGAATGGGGACAAAATTGCAGAAGTGGCAGCTTTTACGCCAAGTTGGTTCTACAGGGGTTACCAATCACTGGTAGCCCCTGTAAAACAAATAAATAAAAACCAAATAAATAAAATAATTGAACAGAATATGAATTTTTTTCAAATATTGAAGCTAAAGCTAGGGAATATTTACCACCTGCAGGGTGCTTGCTGTGGATTAGGGAAGCATACAAAATAGGAGCAAATATCAACTTAAAATAGATGTTTGGAATTTGCGGGGATATCAAATTAAACTTTGATGAATATATCTATGAAAGCATTCATCAATTCCTATTAACAAACATAAATGAATATGAAAAAACCTAATCAAAACCAACTTTCAAATAGGAACTGAATATTTAAAAACTGAAAACTTTAATGAAGTATTCAAGGCATTGTCAAACAAAGTTGGGGACGCAGTCCTTGTGAACACATTTAAACCTTTATTCATTTCATTTGCTGAGGCATGGGGGGCTGATACAAGTTGGGCGCCCCTGTAACCCTCTTCAAATTCAATCAAACATCCTGTATCAATAGATTAGTTCAAGTATACAAAAAATTATGCATGTTCTCCAAAAAATATTCCTCACAAAGGATTCATGTTGCCGTATACCTTGGAATACTGTTGCACTGCATATTAAAAACTAACGTCAAAAATTTGGAGGATGTACCTATTCAAATTGATATATGTCGCTTAGCACTCAAACGCCAGAAGACACCATGGAAGTATAGGACAGTTGAGCACGGCCTTTACAGCTCTTTTGCATTGGAATTATTGTATGGGTACTATATGCCCCATGAAAAGAACCTATTAATTGATTTGCTTACCTGCCTTTCTTTTATTAAACATTCAACAACCACCAGGGTAAAGGGCGCCACCCCTCTAGCAATTGCATCCAGGGTTGTCCACCATGTACAGAAGAGTACTTGGATCCATTAGATGCTCTAGCCAAAAATTTAATTTTGGGGTATAATTCCCCGGAATAATCACATTCCCTTTGTAATTAACATACCGTAATAAATATTTTCCCCTTGCAAATTAAATTTTTTTTAACTTTTTACATTTTAATACTAAAATTTTAAGATTGAACTATGTAATATTAAAATTTTACTATAAAATTTTTAATATTACATATTTCAATATTTAAAATTTTAGTATATAAAAGTTAATATTAAAATTTTAATAATACAAATTTCAATAAATTTTTTTTTAAAATATGAAATTTCAATATTGAATAAGTCACAATTAAATAAAAATAGTAAAACTTTAATATATAAATTTTAATATAAAAAATAATTAAATCTTTAATATTTCAACTTTAATAGATAAATTTTAAGATTTATAATTATAATTTTAATATTTTAAGATTGTTTTAAATTTTAATAGGTAAATTATAATAGTAATATATCTAAATATATTACAAGACATTAGTTATAGTTGCAACCTTGTCAAATAATAAAAAATAAGTTAAAAATGTTTTATTTACAGTAGTTTTAAAAGCTATGGCAACAAGCAAAAACAATTCAGATTTACACAAAATCAACTCAGCTTTAAACAACTTGAGATGAATCCAAATCTATTGTAAATCAATATAAATTCATTTAAAATTAATTTTGTTTAAATCTGAGTTGATTTTGTTTAAGGCTGAATTGTTTTCACTTGTCACCATAGCTTTTAAAACTACTGTACTAGCTTGTTGAGTACAGGTTCATTTTTTAAATAGACAAACAATAAGAATTGAATTTATCTGCATCATGCAGCCCACTCCAATATTGTTCTAAACAAGTGATTGTTTAGAACTCAAATTACCTTTCCCTTGTAATATGATTTGATAAATATATTTGATATTCTTGACCCGCGTCCTAAGTACTAATTAGTAAGGGATACATGAATCTCATTGGTTTCCATACTGTATGGCTATAGTGGCAGTGAAATAATAAAGATCAGATGATGACCTGTGTCAGGATTTTGGGATATTGACTAATTAACAGATTCAACCAATTAACGTGGGCCAGCTGTCAATCACTCTTAGGAATGGTTTCAGCAGAATGATGCAGGCCACAGGTTGCGGGTAAATGAATCAACAACAAATCATATCCTGGTATTAACAATTTAATGTATTCCTAATTAATAGTGAAACATGCAGATAATGTGCAATTAATTAGTCCACCTCTACAATCACCTCAAACATGCTTCTCATAATAATTACTATTTTAAACTTTAAATTATATTCTAGAACAAGGGCTATCATAAGGGCCATCATCTGAAAAATTCCAGAAGAGCCTAAAATAGGCTGGGCCATCATATGGGCCATCATCTGAAACACTTCTAGAAGAGCCCAAAATAGACTGAGCTGTCAGGCCAAACACTCTAAGATAAAAGGCTTTGAGCCTATTGTATTAGAGTAGCTCTGATTAAGTGAAGAATCATCTCCACCAACTAGTAGCCAGCCAGGCTAGCTAGCCACCTGGAACATGGTCCAGGTTCAAAGCTACTCCTCTCAGATAGAGGAATAGTTGCACAGCTTTAGAAAGGATACTGAGCTGTGGAAGTTGTCAAGCAAGCTTCTGTCACAAACCGCGCACACTCAAGGTTGGGCCAGAGTTAACTCAGATAAACACAGGCATCTGGGCCAGCCTCAATATCAACCTTCTAATAAAGAGATGATATTTCAAATCCTTTCCCTAGTTCAATTCTAATTAAGTGGAGAGCAAAAGATCCTACTGTTGCCATACAGTATTAAACTTTATAGTAAACTATGGACACAATAACTTATGAACCTATATCTAGAAGTAGGAAGAACTGTCCCAAATCCTTCAGGCCTTGGGCCCTGTCAGACTTGCTACTTCTGATGACAACACAATATTCTGGGCCAAAAATTACACCAAAATCACAGGTTCTCTGTACTTTCCTAATGTTAGAAGACTTAGAATATCATCTAGCTGATGATAAAACACCATGGTCCACAAATTTCTGACAACCTGCAAGGTCCAATTTGTGGCTTAAAAAAGCCAAAGTAACAACAAGGATTCACAATTATTTAAATAAAATTAATCTATTTCTATCTTTTTTAATCTATTTAATTGTTAGTGCAACAGTCAATATAATATTCAGTGCATTAGAATAAAAATACATGTCCTCTTACATAGTATGATTAATGTTACTTACCTTTTCTATGTATTCTTATATGTCTATAATACAATCAAATGTCACGCCATTATATATAAATAATAATTTTTGAGTCCTAATAAAAACAAAACAAATAAAAATAAAAACAAATAAAGCCCAGAGCGCTCATTTATCTGATTGGCTTGGAGGCCAGGGCTTTGGAGAAGAAGGATTCTGAGTGCTTGTAAAAAGCTGCCACCACATTGGGTGGCATCTCAAATTGACTGACCTCAAGATGTTGAAGAGGTCCTCAGTGTCCTGAGGGAGGCCTTTCTTCACCTTATTTTTGATCCACCCAAAGACCTCGTCAATTGGATTCAGGAATGAGGAATATGGCAGAAGGAAGAGAAGTCTCATTGCCCAATCAATAAGCCGGTGGCTGGAGGTGTGACTGTTTTTGTTGATGGGGGAACTTGGACACAACTAAATCCACTTTGTGGAGCCTGACATTATCCAACTCAACAATGTTGGTTGTACTGCGTTAATTGATCCAGAGATACTCCTTGACAGTTTGGAGAAAATCAAGAATTGCCCTGCTGTTATGGGAGCCTTTTCTCATCTGGTATTGATCTAAACCGCAAGGACCCAGAAGAGCAACCATCAAATATGTATGGGAACAGATAGCTGCACAATGGGCTACACCATCCTTGGACCCCTTCTTGACCCACCCATGCCTAGACCTGAGTGAGGAGGAAAACAACAATTTGTTGATTGAGAAGAACTGGACATTCCCAGTCTCCTTTAGGGCCATATATGCCTTGGCATAAATGCGTCAATCCTCAATGGTCTTCTCATTATTTGTGTTGTATGGAGAAAATTCAAGCACCTTCCACAAAAAGCCCAATTTGATCATTGCTTGGTATACAAGGGTTTTAGAAACAGAAAGCCTGAACTCTGTGGCAAATATTGATTGGACAGCAAGTGAGTCCAGGTGGCAATCCTTGGTAACCCACTGCTTGATTGCCTTGAGATGGGTGGACTGAAGTAGGCTGGGCTGCCGCTTAGTCTTGGCAGATTTTGCAATTTGCCCGGTGTTGCCATACTTAGTGTTGATGTCAGCAATGTATCAGGCTGTGACACCAAATTGGACACAACATCCTGAACTGCCATTCCCCAATTTAAGCAGTTGAGGAGAGCTTCACACTCAATATCTGTCAACCAACGCCAGCCCTTGGCAGGTACCACATCATCCTGGCTAGCAGGCTCAACATAGGAGATGGGGACCTTTGTGTAGAAGGTGGGATCACGCTTGGTTGCACTTGGCTGTCAATGGTGGCATAAGACAAAGGCACATATGGCTCTTCAGTGGTGGTCAATGGCTCATATGATGTATCAAAGAAGCAGGGGCATGAAGTAGCAACTCTTGGATCAAGAGTGTGGGGCCAGGTGACAACTGGTTACACGGTGGAGGTGTATGTAACCTCATTGTTCCCAATGATCTTTGTATAGAGACTTTTGTGGCAGGCCTTGAGAGCAGACTTCTGTCTTGGATTCAGGCTACTGTTCCTGGCTTGATATGCAGGAGGTGGTTGGCTGGCACTGACACCTTGGGAGGCCTGTGTGTTGGCATGACTCCCCTTGATTTGGGTTCTGGGTCTGTTCTTAGACCCTCTGGAAAGCCCTTGTGGACAGGCTGCCCTGTTGGCTGGTGCAGGAGCTGGTTGGGAATGTGTTTGTACAGTCCATAAAAATAAAATAAAAAATATATATTTAGATTAAATATGTATTTATTTAGATTTTTGGTTCAGTTGTGAGTAGTTATTTTCTCTTGATTAGCCTTGAATAGTACAGAAATTCTATATCTGTGACTTGAAGTGTATAAAATTGTATAATTTCCAGATTTGAATAATTTTAAAGTTTAGTCACTTTTTATGTCTAAACATGGTTATCAAAATTGAATTTTCCATTTGATTTTAGTTGTAGTGGAGCTTCTTTATCTGAGTTGGTGTTTCTTAGTGAACTCACTGTACATTAAATTTGGATTCCAGTTCCCACAATTAATATCTGAGTTTACTGGTGGCATTCAAAAGTGATTTGAAATTTGGTTCTTAGATTTGGCAATCCTGCAATTTCAAAAAACAGTATAAACTTAATGAAAATGGTTGATGGATTTGAATGCTTCAAATCTGATTCCAGTTACTCCATTTTGTCCATTGGAAATATGCAGTTTGACTTGACTTTTGCAAAGTGTCTATGAGTTCCCGCATTTTTAAAAATCCAAATAAAAATACCAAAAAATCAATTTAATTAAAAAAGGCCATCCCAAAAAAGTGATTCAAATCCTTGGTCCAAATTTTGAATCACTTTTTTGGGATGGCCTTTTTTAATTAAATTGATTTTTTTGTATTTTTATTTGGATTTTTAAAAATGCAGGAACTCATAGACACTTTGCAAAAGCCAAGTCAAACTGCATATTTCCAATGGACAAAATGGAGTAACTGGAATCAATTTTGAAGCATTCAAATCCATCAACCATTTTCATTAAGTTTATACTGTTTTTTGAAATTGCAGGATTGCCAAATCTAAGAACCAAATTTCAAATCACTTTTGAATGCCACCAGTAAACTCAGATATTAATTGTGGGAACTGGAATCCAAATTTAATGTACAGTGAGTTCACTAAGAAACACCAACTCAGATAAAGAAGCTCCACTACAACTAAAATCAAATGGAAAATTCAATTTCGATAACCATGTTTAGACATAAAAAGTGACTAAACTTTAAAATTATCCAAACCCAAAAAGGATACAATATTATACACTTCAAATCACAGATATAGAATTTCTGTACTATTCAAGGCTAATCAAGAGAAAACAACTACTCACAACTGAACCAAAAATCTAAATAAATACATATTTAATCTAAATGTATATTTTTAATTTTAATTTTATGGACTTTCAAACACATCCCCAACCAGCTCCTGCACCAGCCAACAGGGCAGCCTGTCCACAAGGGAATCCCAGAGGGTCCAAAAATAGATTCTGAACAAAACTCAAGGGGTGTAATACCAACACACAGGCCTCCCAAGGCGTCAGCACCAGCTAACCACCTCCTGTGTCACAAGTCAGAACTACCAGCTTGAATCCCAGGCAGAAGCCACTCTCAAGGCCTGCTACCAAAGTATCCCACACCAAAGTCACCAGGAACAATGAGGTTACTTACACCTCCACTGTGTACCCAGTTGTCACCCGGCCCCACACTCTGGATCCAAGAGTTGCCACTTCCTACCCCGCGTTTTTGACATGTCTTATGAGCCATTGGCCAACACTGTTAAGCCATCTGCACTGGTGATCTATTCAACCATTGACGCCACCACCCCAAACAAGTGTTACCTCACTTTCTACATGAAGGTCCCCATCCCCTGTGTTGAGCCTGCAAGCCAGGATGCTGCAGTACCATCCAAGAGCTGACATTGGTTGGCATATAGTGGGCATGAAGTTCTCCTAAACTGCTTGAATGGGGGAATGGCAGTTTGGGATATTGTGTCCCAATTTGGTGTCACAGCCAGATATATTGGCAATATCAACAAAAATTACAGCAACACCAGGAAAATTGCAAATTCCTCCAAGCCAAAAGACAGCCTAAACTACTTCAACCCATTTATTTTGAGGCAATCAAGCAAAGGGGTGACCAAGGATTGCCACCTGGACACGCTTGCTGTATAATCAATGATGGCCACAGAGTTCAGGCTTTCTGTTTCCAAAACTCTTGTCTGAAAAATAATGGTCAATTTGGGCTTCTCCTGGAAAGTACTGGGTTTTTTGCTGTATAATAGGAAAATCAAGAAGACCATCAAGGATTGGTGCATTTATGTCAAGATATATCTGTCTGTTAAGTAGACCAGGAATGTCCAGTTTTTTTGTATTACCAAATTGTTGTTTTCCTCCTCACTCAGGTCTAGGCATGAGTGGCTAAAGAAGGGGTCTAAGGATGATGTAGCACATTGTGCAGCTGTCTGTTCCCAGATCTATTCCATGGTAGCGCTTCTTGGTCCTCACAGGTTGGATCAATATCATATGATCAAGGGTTCCCATAATAGTAGGTCATTTCTTGATTTTCTCCAACCCTTCAAGAAGTACCTTCAGATTAATTAACGGGGCACAACTAACATTGTTGTGCTTGATAATGCTGGGCTCTACAAAGTGGATCAGACGGTTCCCAAGTTCCTGCCAATTAATAAAAATAGCCATTTGGTCAGCCAGCATTTAGCAGACTTCCCAATGAGACTCCTCTTCCTCCCCCCATATTCTCCATTTCTGAATCCAATCAAGGAGGTGTTTTATTTGGATCAATAATAAGGTGAAGAAAGGCCTCCCACAAGACACCAAAGATCTCTTTAACATCCTTTAGGTCAGTCAATTTACAATGTCACCTGATGTGGTGGCAGCTTTTTACAAGAATTCTAAATCTTTTCTCCTCAAAGCCATTGCCTCCAAGCCAATCAGATAAATGAGTGCTCCAGGCTTTATTTGTTTTTTATATTTATTTTGTTTTTATCAGGAACTGAAAAGTATTATTTTTATGTTTGACATGACGCTGAATTGCATTATAGGCATACATTAATTTGTACAATAGATAAATAAATAAATTATAATAGATATAGAGGTATGTATTTTTTATTATAATGTACCAAATATTGTATTGACTGTAGAGCTAACAAATAATTAAATTAAAAAATAAAGAAATTGATTAATTTTATTTAAATAGCTATGAACCCTTTTTAGTGCCATTGACTTTTTTAAAGCCACAGATTTGACCTTGTGAGGCATCACCAGGTCCTTATTGATTCAGTGCCACTATAGCCACAACACGTGAAAACCAATGATTTTCATGTATATAAAACTAATTAGTACATATGACGCAGGTTAAGCATAGCAAATATATTTATCAAATCATATTACAAGTGAAAAATAATTCAAGTTCTAAACATTCACTTGTTTAAAACATAAGTGGAGCAGGCAGATTTATGCGGATAAATAGAGCTTGTGTTGTTTAATTGCATAATATATGAACCGTACTCAACAAGCAACTAAATAAACAAATTTATAAATTATAATTTACTATTACATGAGTTTGCTTTATTAAACTGCATCTTAATTATTTGTTGTAACTGTACTGTTTTAGCAGATTTATAAGGGGAATAATTAGAAACTAGATAATGCTCTTTAATGAGAGATAAGTAAGTTATATAGTCATTGTGAATTGTGGATAACAGGAACATGATAGTGTTGATCACACAGTGGGATGGTGAAGGGGGTGGCTTGATCCTGGTAATGAGTCAAGCGCCAAATTGAGGTATCCACTGTAGGGGATAATCAATTGTTCATGTTGTTGGATTTTTAAATTTGAGTTGATTTCCTAGTTTGGCTACAGGTCACTGGGAAGTTGGGTTGCAGTTCACAAACAGGTTAATTGGAACCTTGCTGGCAGGTCAAGTCTGCTGTTTTGATACCCCCAGCTGAAGGTTGGCCTCCTTTGGGGGCAGGTTGTCAGTGAGGTTGTCAGGGGCCCAGCACTTACTGGACTAGCTGCTGCTTGATTGCTGGTAGGAAAGTTTTTGTTGTGCTTTACAGGGTCTTAGTTGATCATGATGTAGGGCTTTTTCTTGCACTCATTTGCCAAGTTCTTACATAAGTTAAGTGTTGTTTTTTTACTTTTAAGATTGTAGTGGGGCCTACTTTTTTGGGCTGTAACTTGATCTTTTTTGCGTTCATTACCCTGACTATGTCACCAATTTTGTGTCTGCTTTGGATGGGATAAATCATATTTTATAAATGTTTCTCCTCTTTTTCTAACTTATCACTGTTGGCTTGCATTATTTGAGGTGCTGAAAAAGGGGGAATCTTGCTGGGAATTCAAGATTTTGTCCTGTGAGGGCTTGAATTATATTGGGTTGTGTGCCATAAACAAGCTCAAAGAGGCTCTTCCTGGTGAATCTGTTCACACAAGTGCAGCATGCAAGAAGTGCAATTGTTAGCTGCTTATGCCAGTCCTCAGTTTTCCTGGCAGTGAGCTTGGCAAGGGCCCACACTAAGCTACTGTTTAGTTGCTCAACTTGTCCATTGGTCTGAGGATGGTAAGGTGTTGTCACTGTGTGCTGGACCCCATTCTTTGTGAGGTATACATTGGTGTTTTTAGAGGTCAATCCCTTGCCCCCATCTGTTATCAGGATTCTGGATTTCTGAGCTTACTGATGACTTCCTTTCCTATGAAATGTCAAACATCATTGCCTGTATTGTACCTTCACTGCCTGCGCTATTGGCCAGCAAGTGGCAAAGTTGATGGCAGTCATGATATACTTTTTGCAGTTGTGTTTCCTGGGAATAGGTCTCACAATGTCAAGTGCCCATACCTTGAAGGGTAACTGGGAGCAAATGGGCAACACAGACTTAGGTAGAGTGTTGATTTTTGCAAACTTTTCACACACCTCACATTAGTTGAGAACTTCCTGGACGTCCCAATATAGAGTTAGTCACCATGCTTTGTGCTTGAAGGATTTCATAAAGGTTGCGGCTCTTGTTATACCCTAAATCTCTATAAAGGAGTAGAATGGTGTCAACTTGTTGTTGTGTAGAGATATACATGATGGTTCTCTAATTCGGTCATATTTTGGTGCAGTGTCTTGTATACGTCTGTAAAGAGGCGTTCATTTTTGATGACTGTCTCTTTAGCAATGTTGGTAGTGCCTCAAGAGGAAGCCTGTGCTCTTTAGTTTAGAGTACCAGGAGGGGCCAATCTGGGTCTAGGCCATTTTCACCTCTTGTGGCTCTGACGTACAAGCAAGAGAGCGTGTCCTCCATTGCAAGTTCAGGTCCTGGCTTATATTGGATGATCATATTAAACCTTTTAAGAAGCTCCATCCAGTGCGCCTGGCTCCTGGATGGGTTGGCTTGTGTTTTGAAGTATATGAAGGACTTATGATCAGTTAGGGCAGTGAACTCCTCTTGACACTCCTGGTAGCAGCGCCACTTATCAAGACAGTTCAATTTTTAGTAGTTCCTTATTGTGGATATGGTAGCAGCAATTGCTGTCTGTCAGTTTGTGCAACTTTTAGGCTACAGATAGAAAGTTACCATTGGTGTTCTTGATCCACATTACTCCCCCAATGGATGTATCAGAGGTGTCTATCTAAATTTGGTACTCTCTGTCTTTCTTATGGTACTTTAGGATAGGGGCAGTTGTAAGTTTTTCCTTTAGACACTGGAAACAGAGGTCACATTGGGGGTCCATATGAACTTGGATTTGGCGTCAGTTATGGCCAACAGGGGTGCTGTCAGGATACCACAGTTGGGAATAATTCATTGTACATAGGCAACCATCCCCAGGAATGTACAAAGTTCAGACTTGTCCTTGAGTGGTGGCATCTTGAAGATGGCCTAAATCTTCTGATTGTCAGGCTTGATGCCTTATTTCAAAACCATGTGTCCCAGGAAGGACAACTTTTTGCAGAAGAACTGACATTTAGAGGGTTGGGACAGCAGTTTATGTTGTGCCAGGGTGGCAAAGACTGCCTCAAAATTCTTATGGTATTGTTCCACCAAGGGGCTTTATACAATGATGTCATCCTAGGTAGACTAAGGTCATGCTTTCCTATGTGAGGTGAAAACACCTCATTCATGAAGGTCACAAAGGTTGATGGTGTGTTTGTAATTTAAAAATTAAGGACAACACACTTGTATGACCCATATTTAGTGCAGAAAGCCGTCTTAGGGGATGCCTTCCTCCTTGATGTAGATTTGGCTGTAGCCAGCGGTCAGGTCAATCTTGGAGAAGACTGTGGTGCCCGTCCAGGGCATGTCAAAGAGGTTGTCAATGAGTAGGAATGGGTAGCAATTCTTGATGGTGATTTTATTGAGGGCTCAATAATCTGTAACAAGTCAAAGAGTCCCATTTTCTTCTTTGCCACAAAGAACACAGCAGCACTAAAAGAAGGCTGTGAGGGGAGTATGGGTCTTTTTTCTAATGCCTCTTTGATGTAAGTGCACAGTGTGTTGTCCTCATTTGGGGAAAGGTGATAGATGGTTTGCAACTTGGATATGGCTCCCTTGAGTTGGATGGAGTGCTGTATGTGTTTTTATGGTGGCAGACCTAGTAGAGCCTCTTTGCTTATTTCTGGATGGTGGGTCACAATTTCACAATCCTGAGGCGTGGAGGTGTCCTGGTGTATCTTTAAAGTGTATGATCTTGTACTGGCAGGAGTCCCAGTCAATTGTCTTGAGGTTCTCTTTACATCCAGGGTCTCAATGATGCACACAAAGATGTGGCTGTGTAGGAGTTGGTCCACTATGTCAGGGTAGATCTGGCGGTTGACGCCTTTGCGTTTGATGGTCAATATTGAGGTTTCCCAGTCCATGTGGGGGTTATTCTTTTGCAGCCAATACAAACCCAGTACAATGTTAAAGCTTTGGATAAATAAATGATGGGTCCTTGGATGATTGAGTGGAGGTTCTTCAATTTGATGAAAAAAGGGGCAGTTTCATGGGTCACAGCAATGTGATGTTCATCAGCTAAAACCATGTTCTTAATCTGTAAAAGATTAGTGGTTAACTTGAACTTGTCCACAAAGTTGCAGTTGACAAGTGTTCAATATGCGCCCAAGTCCAGGAGTGGCTGAGCTAGTGTAACTGCAAAAGCAGAAATAATAGGGCATCATTTATTGGGATCTCTGTCAATGGTGTAAAGCACTGGATCTTCTGGGGGCACCTTGATCATGGGACACTGAACCACCTCTTTGGGTTGGTACTCATTATTATTAGAGTCAGGAGTAGTGCAGAGAGAGTTTGGCTTGCTTAATGCTTTCCCTGGGCTTTTCCCTTGTTTTGATTGTCTTGTGTAGTGGTAACGCAGAAGTGGGTACAATTTGACTGGCCATTGTTCCCATTGCTGTATCCATTCAATCCAGAGGGTTTATGGTTTGAGTTGTTGTTATCATTGTTGCCAGGCAGAGGGCAGTTAGAGAGTCTAGCTGGGTTAGAGTCCTTGGGTTGCTCTCTCTTCCCAGTCTGTGCTTTATGGAGAGCATTGGACGTTTTTCTGCTTTCTCTGCCTTGCAATAAAGGCTCTGCAGATTAGTCACTTGTTCCAAGTTGATGTGCCTCATCACATGCAACTAGATTGTGTCATAGTACATGAGGTTGGTAGCTGGGGTGTCAAAGGCCATGTCTGAGCAAGCACATAGGTGGAGTTCCTTGTATGTCTGAGTGAGCTCCTTTACCTTGCCTCTTTGGGTGAGATTTTTTACTTGGCATATGATCATGAGTGTGGTGTCCTTCAGCACAAACCTTGCTAAGAAGTCCTTCTTGAAGGTGTCCCAGTCCTTCTTGACGTGGTCCTTGTGCCATTTGATGCACCAGGTTCCCGCGTTGTGTGTAAGTCAGATGGAGATCTCTGCAATCCAGAAGCGTTGTGGCCATTCTATTTTTGCCAGTTTGCTCTGGGAAGATTGGATCCATGCTATGGCATTGTTGTCATTGGCTCCAGCAAATGGTTTCAAGGTGGTGCTTTGAAGTCTCTGAGCTATGTGAGCTGGCATAATGCTTTTATCTGTTGCTCAAGGAGCATCAGCAGGTGCTTGGTAGAAGCCTTTTTCCAACAAGGTGTTGAAGGCAGAGACCAGTATCACCATGTTCTGGTACAGCACAACCACATTGGGTATTTTGGTACCAGGTGTGTATAGCGTCCAGTCCATTAGAAGGCCAGACATGATTCTATCAAATATTTGTTGAGCGTGGCAAGTACAGAAAACAGGAAGAATTTTGAGGAATAGAGTAGGATGAAAACTCTACTTATGATA
Organism: Entomophthora muscae; assembly: GCA_014839935.2. Lineage (NCBI taxonomy): Eukaryota > Fungi > Entomophthoromycota > Entomophthoromycetes > Entomophthorales > Entomophthoraceae > Entomophthora > Entomophthora muscae. The sequence goes on from QTSX02006510.1 coordinate 188,810, forward strand.
CCAATGTTGTAACTGTGCTGTTTTACCAGAGTTACAAGGAGGAAAACATTTGGAAACTAGAAAATATTCTTTATTGAGAGATAAGTTATATATAGTCATTGTGAATCTTGGATAACAGGAACATGATTGTGTTGATCACTTGGTTTGATGTGAAGGGTGTGGTTTGATCCTGATAATGAGTCAATCACTAAATTGAGGTATCTACTGTAAGGAATCGTCATTTATTCATGTTTTTGGATTTTTAAATTCAAGTTGACTTACTAGTCTGGCTCCAAGTCACTGGGAATTTGGGTTGCAGGTCACAAACCTGCTTAATTGAACCCTTGCTGATGGATCAAGTCTGCTGTGTTGACACCAAGAATACCTATTGTTCCTGTAAATGAAAAGGGCGTACAATTGGGTGTCCTGGGCATATCTGTTTGAAGCCATCTAGGTGGTTAACATTCCAGAATAGTGAATGTGCTGGATTAAAACCATGTACTTTCATTTGAAGGCTAGGGTAATAGTTGACAATTATCTGACTGACAGCATCAAGTTTCATCAGGGATGTGACAATGGAATCCACTATCCCCAATCTTATTCAACTTTGTAGCAAACCTGTTCCTAGTAGCAGGTAATGCACAGTTGAAGGGTTTAGTTCACCCCAGCTAAGCAGCATTGCAGATAACCTTGCAGATGACACCATTGTAAGGATATTGTCTATGGAGGATGCTGTGTGTATGCAATAAACCCTTGAGACGTACAAAACAGCACCAAATGCAAAGGTAAACATTAAAAGGATAACATTGGTGAGTGTTGGAAAGCCTGGTTTCAAGCCCTCACATGAGCTTACACCTATTTTTACACATGAGATATTTTATCACTTGGGAGTGCTCTTTAACTCAGTGGACATTGATCTCTGTCACAAGTGACAAGCACCTACTATTGATTCACAAGTTGGAATCTCATTCCTGGATTCAAACCCTGACTTCCTATGGGCTGCCAGCCCACAGGCCCTGCTGCCAGACCGCCTGCATTTTTTTGGGCTTGAGTCAAGGAAAGGTTTGACTTCAGAGAAATCTCTGAAACCAACTTATGAGGCAAAATCCATGGTCAATCCTTGCCCTATCAAAAATCTCTAGCCTAGCCAATGAAGGTGCTAACTTGAATAGTACTCCTGGGACCAACCAGCCCTCTGCCAATGGAGCATTGCATGAATTACCCCCCCCCAAAAACAAGGCCCACCAGATGGTAAAAATTTGATGCCCCAAAGAGGGAAATCAAGATTTTCCATCTGAACCCAGCCAATGACATTCCAACATTTTTGGAGGCCACCAATGATTTCCAAATCCTGTTAAATGCTACCACCCAGCTGTGACCATACAAACAGTCACTGTCAAGTATTTAGCCAAATAAATACTCCAAAATATGAAGTTGTTCTGTTTTTGCTATTTATTTCATGTAGATAGGTTTGACTGGAATTCTTCAGATGAATATTCCTGGAAACTATTTATCTATATTTAATAAAAGAATAGATTATGGGTGGTTAGCCAGGTGAGGCTAGCTAGTAAAATTGAGGCAAGATTGGCTGAAGCAATCTTGGGGACTAGGCGTCTCAAAAATGCTTTAATTAACTAGGAAGGTTAATTAATAAATACACGAGAATATAATTAATAAGGATTTAATTATATTGTTTAATTGCCTTGACTGTGTCAAGAAGTTTGGTTAAGGTTAACAATAATTAAACCCCTTAATTTGGGTTTAAAGCACTGTGGTGGTGCCTTATTCAAGTTTTGAAGCATTTTAACGGGGTTTTAATGCAAAAAACCATTAAATGCAACAATATCTAAATAAAGTCTATGATTTCTAGGATTTTAGGTTTTATCAGCTGGTTTCCAGTTGGAAAATTGATAGCTGAGTTTTGGAATGTGTATATTCCCCAGGGTTTTGGCGCTGGGAGCTGAGGAAGCTCCATGCCAAATTGATACGTTGAGATGAATGGTGTCAGGTGACTCTTTAATATTGTAGTTTAATTCTCATAGGTTGAGAATTACAGGGTATCTTTTAGGTAAAGATCTAGGTTTGGATGACTTGAATGTCATAGACCATGTGATACAAATCATAGGTTGATTCAGGAACCAGAGGGATTTTCAGCTGAATATACCCCAAATGGTATATAAGCAAAAACAGCTAAACTTTAATAAATATACATATTGTCAATTTTGACGCTTTCCCCTCAATCACTTTTCAATTATTATGTCTTCTTTATTATCTTTTGAAATGCAAAATTTGGAGTACTTTGTGTGAAAACAGCAGCAGCCAGAAAAGAAGTTCCTACAAGTTCTCTTGAGGAAGCTTGGGCAAGTCTGGAGCTTGCCAAGACTGTGCCTGAGGAAACCTTGGTGGAAGTAAAAGCAGCATTTGAAGAACTGTATTCCAATTACTTTGCCAAAGAATGGACCCCTGCTCAAGGAAACCAAATCTATGTGTGGTATTCTTGGAACCTGTTGGCTGGATTTGACAAAATTTTACAACAAGTGAAAGCAATGGCCAATTGTGAAATTGAGGCTTTAAGAGGAAGAGAGGAAAAGAGTGTTGAGATCATGGCCTGTTGGCAGGATGATGATAAAGTGTTGTCTCATAAAATTGCCTCCCTGGAGGCAAATCTCCTTGAAGCTTTGTCACAGGAAGGTAACAACAATAAGAGTCAAGGGCAAGATAATAGTAAGTTTGACTGGTTGGACCTGGATCCGTCACACCAGCCCAAAGAATTTTATAAAAATTTTCCTTGAAAGATGGCATACTTATACTCTGGGGCTGCCAGAAAGTTGCACATTGCCATTTTCCAAATAAAGTGTTATGAATCTCTGGTTCTCTCAGGTCATCACATACCTAATTTTAGTACTTTTTATTTAAAGATCAATTTCTCTGGCTCTGTTCCTTCTATCAGCCAACCCCAAGAAACTGCAGACAAACCGCCTAAGTTATACCATCCCCCAGGAGCACCTCACGGCCCATTAAATTTCACAGAATATCCCCCAATCCTGCCTATTCAGAGTTCACCCTAGGAGAAATTCTAATTTACAACCCTATAGCAAGAACCAAAGAACCCAAACTTGTTGGAAAAAAAGCACCTGGTATATCAAGCAATCATTATTATTCCAGGATAAATATAACTACCTGTCTGCTTGCCTTTTTAGTGCCTATGACCCATCCTGTTACCCCTCAGTCTTGACCACCTTCAAGAAACTGTGATTACCAATGAATCAACCTCTCCCCAATCATTTGGCGTCCTCTACATAACACTCACTGGGTTAGTTGACACTATGGCTCTCACTAATGGGTGATGGGCCTTTCTTGGTCAATTGTTCTTCTATATTGTAAAGTTAGCCCCCATCCTGTAGTGTGCCCTTCCCTCTTGGCCTGCAGGCTATCTGCATGTAAGTTTCCCTGAACCTGCTACAGGCTGGCTCCCTGACAACCTTCAAGATAATGAGCAGACACTCCTTAAATATATTTCCAACAATGTTAATGGGCGGCAACACTATCAATTCAATGTTATTGGGAAAATTACAGCCTTGATAATCTTCATCTATTCAAAGATGTAGATTGTGGTACACATAGTCCCCTTATCATGAAACTTTTAAAACAAAGTAGCAAGTATGTTGTGTAGATTCTTATGGGGCACACCTAACACTTCCCTGGTTTAGATGACCATTGCCAACCTCTCTAGATCAGCAGGTGGGCTGGGCCTGATTGACCATGTTCAGCACTGTGGAACCATGTGAGATAGAGACTTTGAGAGCTTTTGGCAGCATATGTGGAATCCCTAGTGGTAGGAAGGACATTGAACTAGGCAAGGGCTCTGAAGATCATTAATCTGTTCATGTTCAAATTAAGGCAGTGTCTTCTTACTAAAAGGTGGTACACAGAACTTAAGAATACATCAAAATACTGATACAGATGCTTTGCAATCATAAGAGCTAATGAATGGAAGATAAATAAGAATCTATGTCCTCAAGGGCTTCCAGATTGAGATCTCAAAGGACTTAACCAGAGGGACCAAAACACACAGATTATCAACAATCTGAACTGCATAAGAGTAATCAATAGAAGAATAAAGAAGGTGACAAGATGAGGTAAGAAGGTGTTTAAGGACCCCAATCCTGAACCTTAACTTCCCAAGATGATGAAGAAATAGAAAATGGCAGGCTATCTGGTGACAGTTTCCCCTAAACAGGTGACTATGCTCACCTGTATCTCAATGGTGACCACAGACACTCAGGCTCTAACCTGGCGGTTATTTGATGAAGCATTATAGACAGAAGTGACATTCCTGGAGGATCATCCCATTTGGCAATGTGTTCTCTGTGCATACCAGAATTCAGACCTAAAAAATCTTTGAATGCTTGGTAGTCATCTGCTTCTGGACAGAAGTTGCAGTAATGCTGGACTTATCTGTTAGATTCAGCCCAAAATTTAACATCTTCTTATGCAAGCCTTGAGAATAGAAATAATAGTGCTAAGAGAAGTATTCTACCACTTGGCTTTGTGGAATATCTAAACCACCTACATTAGTGTTATCTTTGACAATGGGCCTAATAAGGTGGCCATTATGAAAGAGAAGTATTGAAACTTGATGAATAATATAATAGCAAGGACATATAAGTTTGAACACACAGTCCAAGGTAATGGGAAACACATGAACACCATTGTTTAATCTTCCTGGCTGGTAATAGACAGAGAAATCTAATGGACAGACAGGCATACTGAGGGCCTCTGATATGCAACCCCACTCTTTTAACAACCCTACTTCCCTCCCCCAAAGGCTGTGTCTCTTTTAGACGCCACTTCTGAACCTTAATAAAATTTATGTTTTCTTAATAAGCAGTATATTTACTGTCATATCATGTGAAAGACAGGGTCTATATGATTGGGCCTTAACAAAAGATTATCAGATGTCCTTCTTCTATGGCCTTGAATTTTGTTTTTAGATAAACTGTTTTTGCCCATTTATCTCTATCCATAGCATTAATGTCAAAACTGCAGGATCAAACCCCATCAAGGTTCCACCCAAGAAGATCTGTGACCTGAAAACTGAATTTCCCATGATCTGTAGCCAAATGTAGTTGTCAACTCAAATTACTAAATCCAGCAACAAGAACCAGTGATAATCCCAGCCCAGTGAACAGCTCAATTTAGCGCTTCACTCATTACAAGAATCACACCACCTCCTGCCCAATCCAGCTGATTGATTATCACAATCTTGTTTTCTTATAATAATTCACCTCAACTATATAATTCTGATATCTCAATAAAAATAGCTATCTAGTTTTTCAATATTTTTCCACAAATAACTCTGCTAATACAGCACAGTTATGACATTTGTAGCACAGGTAGGTTCTCCATCCTACCTTCCTTTAAAAAGTTCCTCCTATTGCTTGTACCTGCCACAGTCAGCAGATACACAAAAGAATTTTGTCTGGGCTCCCCTTGAATTGGATGCCCTACACACAAGGAACCAACATACCATAATAATATGTACTTTACCAAAACATATTAATCCTTGTTCCTATCTTAAATGCCCTGACAGTGCAAGAATTCTTCCATGCTCCCTATTATGCAACTTGAACCAACAACATGAGCATGATGACTGTCCATATAGCCCAGCAACTTTGTAGCACAGCCTTGGAACCATTTGCTGGATCCAATAACAACAATACCACGGTATGGATTCAATCTGCCCAGAGTAAACTGGCACAAATGGAGTGCCCACAATGCTTCTGGATTGCAGAAATCTCCATCCAACTCACACACAATGTTGGCATCTGGTGTGACAAGTGGCATAAGGATCACACTGAGAAGTACTGGGACACCTTCAATAAGTACTTCTTGGCGAGATTTGTGATAAAGGACACTGCTCTCATGGTTATCTGCAAAGTAAAGAACCTAACACAAACCAGTACAGTGAAGGGACTAATAGGGGCCTACAAGGAGCTTCACCTTCATGCACCCTACTAGATAGCTTTTGATAACCTCACTATACACCTTATGTACTACAATGCCCTCAAACCACACATCATAATACATATTAACTTAGACCAAGCGATCAACCTCCAAAACCTGTACCATGAGGCAGAAAAAGTGGAACAAATGTTTAACGCTCTACACAAGGCGCAAACTGGGAAGAGAGAGATCCAAAGACTCTCACCCCTGGGTTGTTTCAGCCACTCTTCACCTGGAAAAAACAACAATAAGCCTCAGACATATTATGACCATAATAACAGGAACAATGTTCAGTCCAATTATACTCATTTAAGAGCCACTACCACCCAGGGCAAACAGGATGAAGAAAAAGCCCAAGGAGAGCAATAATTAAGCCAAGCTCTGCCTGCCAACCATTAGCCTTTCCAAATGATGAGAATTAATCTGAAGATGTAGACCAGTGCCTGTGGGGTTCCTGTCCACCAGTTCCCAAAGTGTGTCCTGGATTGTAGCCAGGGACCGGCTGGAAGGGATTGTCATTCTCTAGTAAGAGAAATGTATCTTGGAAATATGTATAGGGGTTGAAATGGGCTTTTATTCACTCTCAGAAGGAAGATCCCCTTAGAAATCTTCTGGTATATGACCCAGGGAGTCAAGGAAACAATATGGATTTGCCAATACTTGGAGTCCTCTATCAATATCTTGGTCTCCTTGTACTTGGTCTTGGACTACTATCACCTTGGTCTTGGACTTATGCTCCTTAAACTTGGACTCCAACTCCTTGGAATCAGACTTCTGCACTGCACTTAGGATCCAGCTCCTTATTCTTAGGCTCCTGCTCTGTTATATTGGGCTTCAAATCTAACCAAGCTCCTGCTGGTGATCAAAGGCTTCCAAAAACCTTTGGGCAGAAACTTAAAAGGCCTCAGAAAGATCCTGTCAAAGACCCAGAAAGACATTTAAAAAGACCCCATAACTTTCAGGCCAGCCACATTCTTATAGTCTCCTTATCCCAACGGTTCTGCCTTTAGAATGGTTTTCTTTAGAAGCTTAAACCATTGCCGCTCACTTTTTCCTATAATAACTTAAGCTTACATACTTACTTTCTCACAAGCTTAAAGTATTAATTCACTATTTCCTTACTTATACTTTAAGCTTTTGGCTTCCAACCAATCATTTTCTTCAGAAAACCTGCCAGAACTTAGCCAATGAATGCAGAGCGCATAAATAGACAATTTCTGAAGTTCCACTAGGATCCAACTAGGAAAATAATTTCCACAGCTCAAACTGGTCAAAGCAACAACTCTTTGCGCACCAAAGCGTTAACCGGTACATTATTCTAGCACCAGACTTCCCTGAATTCAACCTAAACCAATTTAAATAGTAGAATACTATTTAAACTGTTCTTTCTGGACCTCTTCAACATTTTCCCCATATATTTACAAATCTTGTAAAATCCAAGGAAAACATCACACCAAAACAACTTTGTATCCAGCTCTTATAGCAAAATACCTTCATTTATCCTAGGAACTTAATAAATAAATATCTTACCCACACTTCTATACACATTCCTTCTTGATTTTAATACTAAACCAAGGCAAAAAATTCCAAATCTTCCCACTTTGGCAAATCAATTTGGCAAAATCTCAGCTCATTTCTCCAGACCACTAGTTCTTCATCATCATCATCTTCTGATCCTTCAGCCAGCTCATATTTCAGCTCTTCAGCTTAACCAGCAATCATCCCATCTTAGACAAAAAACAGCTCATTCCAGTCTTTCAACAGCTTATCAGTCCTCTGGCTACTCATTTATTATGACCAGCTACTCCTGCATCATGATCTCTGAGCCCTTCAACTTATCCTCACTAGGAACCATCTTGTTTCCACCTGCACAATAACCATTTTGGTTCCCACAATTCAATATGAATCAACAGTCCATCAACTAGCCTTCACTGTGATCAAACAGTCCCTCTCACTAGTCTTCTCTGTTAGCTCTGTGGACCACCTTGGTTCTTTATCTCAGTCCCTGTTACCAGAACCTGTAGACCCAGTAATGAGTCTACATTGAACTGGCGTTTGACTGGGCCCTTGCAAGTGGCAATCCACTTAGGCCATCTAACCATAGATCAATGTCTATGTGTTATCTTTACTCATCCAGGTGATTAAGTCTGAGCTTTCAGTTGTAGAGTAATCAGCTCTACTTCCCAGATGCCTGATCACACCAAGTTCTGCAGCTGCTTCCCCAAGCAAACCGCCTTGGTGACACCTTCAAGCAAATCTATACCCTCCAATGCTCACTTTGGGTTCTCCCCCAAAGCTCCCATAGAGGCATAAACAAGGACACCCTACCAGTTTTTTAGGTAGGATGCTTTCTCACATACCTCCTGTAAGTGTACTAGGGTATGTAGAGCCCTTAGTAGCTCTTCCCCTCCCTGACAGCCCGTGTTATCCGCCAGGGGTCCAAAAACTTCTCCCCCCCAGACAGACAAAGTTCCCTGCTTGCTATCTCAGTCTTCACCCTTCTGCAGCCACAGTTCCCTGCTAGGTGAAGAACTATAGCCCAAAGCAGCCAATATCTTCTGCTGGGTGGAGGCAGCATATGCCTCTGGTAGTCCTTTGTTACCTACCATCCAGGCCTTACTTACCCTAGTAGTCCTATGTTACCTACTAGGCTTCTACCTGCAACAAACAATCAAACTTCTGCTTGGCCAACATTAGCCCTGACTGCAAACCACCAAACATGTGGACTGTCATAGTGCCCTATGATTCAGGTCCCCTATGAACATCTGTTACTCCACACAATTGCCAGATATCCCAATAAACTGATTTCTTACCCTTCTGTCTTTCAAAGTTACATGAGCTCAGCATTCTTAGACTCAGGCGCAGATTGTACCCTTGTTAACAGCAACTTTGTGGACAAGTCCAAAAAAGCTGCTAATCCTTTGCAGATTAAAACTGAAGTTTTGGGTGATGAACACCTCAATATTATTATTAGATAAATTTCCTCTTTTCTATCACACTAGAGAATTTGCACTCAAACATCCAGAAACCTGACATCAACTTCTCTTGGTTTAATGTGGTACTCAGCTTGGATTGACTGAGGCAAAAAAAAGCCCATATGGATTGGTTCACCTCAGTTTTAATTGTCAAACAAGAAGGCATATACAATCAAATTTATCCATATACCATAGACCAGCTTCTAGAGATCACATTTTTGTGCACATAACAGAAACATAAGAAGATAAAGACAACCTCAACAAGATTGACTGGGACTTGTGTCAATATGAAGTTATACACTTAAAGGTCAAATAAGATACTATAATACTGCAAGACAAGGAAATAGCGGCCCAACATCCAGATGTCTTTGAAGAGGCTTTACCAGGGCTCTCCCTGGAAAATCACATACAGCACTCTATACAAATCAAGGAAGAAGTACCCAAATCATGCCCTATACACTGAATTACCCCAAATGAGGACAATGTGCTATGTGCCTATCTTAAGGAGGCCCTGGAGAAGGGCCTCATCAGACCTTCTCAATCTCCCTTTGGGGCTGCTGTGCTCTTTGTGACAAAAAGAATGGGTCCCTGAGACCAGTCACTGACTACAGGGTCCTGAACAAAGTCACTATAAGAACCTGTTATCCACTACCTCTCATCAAAAGAACTTTTGACATGCTAGGTGGTGCAACCATATTTTCCAAGATTGAAGTAAAAGCTGGATAAAGCCAAATCCAAATCAAGGAGGAAGACATCCCCAAAACCACTTTCTGCACTAAACATGGGTCATACAAGTGTGTTGTCCTTAATTTTGAAATGACAAACACACCATCAACCTTTGTTACCTTTATGAATGAGGTCTTTGCCCCCACATTTGCAAGCATTACTAGTATACTTAGGAAAGATCATTGTATACAGTCCCTTGGTGAAACAACACCATAAGAATTTGGAGACAGTCTTTGCCACCCTGGAACAACATAAACTGCTAGCTAAGACATCAAAGTGCCAGTATTGCTGTAAATAGCTAACCTTCTTAGGACATGTGGTGTACAAAGATGGCATTAAACCAAATGGGAAGAAGATCCAAGCCATCTTTCAAATGCCTCCCCCTAAAGACAAAAGAGAACCCAGGACATTCCTGGGTATAGTAGCCTACGTACACTAGTTTATTACAGATTATGGCATGTTGAAAGCCCCCTATTTGCCATCACATGGATCAAAGCCAAGTTTGTGTGGGCCCCCCAGAGATACCTCTGTTTCTATCACCTCAGAGAGAAGTTAGCATCAGCCCCTATTCTACAGTACTCCAGGAGATAAAGGGAATATCAGATGAAGACTGACGCCTCCATAGGAGGCATACTCTAAATCAAAACAAACTCCAGAGAATTCTTACCAGTAGCATACAAATCCTGTAAGATGACAGACAGTGAATGCTGTTACCCAATACACAGCAAGGAGCTACTTGCAATATTTCACTGCTTGATAAAGTGGTGGTGCTATCTTGAAAGGCAGGAAGAATTTACAGCCCTTAAAGATCACAAGCCACTCATCTAGTTCAAAACACAAGCAACCCTCTCCCACAGGCAAGGGGCTGGATGGTGTCCCTTGAGAGATTCAACATGAATATTAAGTATAATCCTGGGCCAGAGTTAGTTACTGCTGACGCCTTATCATGGCTTTATGTGAAAGCCTCAAGAGGACAGGATGGATTGGATCCTGACTGGCCACTCCTGGTATTATGTACCAAGTACAAAGGCTTTCCCCTGGGCACCACAGACATAGCATGTGGTACCGCTATCAAGGACAAACAATTGTTCACCAACGTCTATGGGATGGTTAAACTATAAGATGCCAGATAGAATCACCATCCCCTAGGTACCTACACACCAAAGATTATATACCATCCTACGCTATCACAGAGACCCTGGCTATACTAAGAGTAGAGACCTATACCAGCTCCTAAAATACAAAGCTTGGTGGTCTACCTTATACAGAGACATCCACAAAGCACTCAAACAATTTGAGGTCCACAAAAGGTTTTCCAAGAGGAACGCACTCCAAGCCAGTTCTGCCCATCAGAACACAGCTGCTGCTCAAGGTATAAGCACTAGGCATTGTAGGCCTATGTCCAGAATGGTCAAGGGCAAGAAATACAGCATCCCTGCTGTAGGCTTTGTCGCACAATGGCTAGTGGCACTGGCTTGCAGCGCCCACACTTGCTAGGAAGCCAGCCATAGGTAGAGGCATTAGGTGGGGGAAATTCTGGGCCAATAAAGAGTGACCACTGGAGTATAGGCACCAACTTGATAGTGTAAGATAGGGATATCCCAAGCAAGGACCAGAGTTTTGCACTATAGGGTCCACCAAGCCTATGAGAGTAATGCAAAGTACTCTAAACAGCTGGGCAAGAGGTGGTGTTAGCGGCAGTGGCAGGTTCTGTTGGGCAGTCATGTTGCAAATTGCGCCATTAATGCTATTTTAATGTGGCCTTCAAATAGTGATATGTGCAAAGATTTGGCTGGTTTTGCTTTCAAGTTTGGGAATTCCATGCTTTCTGTAAATGGGTCTGTTTTAATATTCACCCATTCCAGAATACCATACCTGCCCTTGTCTGATCCTGGTATAACCTCATCCCAATGTGACCCCCCTGACCACTCTGTCTACCTAATGAGTGATTATCAACCCTTGTGTACTATTTAAGTAGAATCATTTCTCCTAATAAATACAAGTTTATCCACATTTGTGTTAGCTTTAATATTCTTCAAGCTTTTTCTTTTCCTTTTAGACAAAAGGAATTCCTCATTGTGTATTACAGGAAATTAATGTATGTACCATTAACTTTACCCTGAAGGATAACCCAAGGCTAGCTTTGAACCTCAAATCTTCTTTATAAAGATTTCCCTGTGTCCTTTTGGATGTTGTCCCCAGGAGCCAAACACAACAAAATGGTGCTCAATACAGGAGGTGCAAGTCCCTCAGTCACTTTGTTTCCTGTGTCTTCTCTGGTCCTTCTCCTTTTGTCTCTGAAGTACCCAAACCACCCAAAGTCTCTAGTCCTCTGCTTGAAGAGAATATTACCAATTTTCCCTCTACACTAATGGTAATTATGTTATCTCCTGGGCCTGCTGGGCCCCCCTTCCTGCTTTCTCACTCAATTATGAGCAAGCTTGTGCCACTGCACACTCCCTCCTCCACACAGGCACTGTGGCAATGAAAACTATCCCTGGTCTCTGTCCTGGGTATGCTTCTGAAGATCTGTATTCCTTTCTCTTGAACTTTGGTCTTCCCCTGCGTTGATGGAGTCTATAGAGACTATTGGCGTGTTAGTTAACCAATTTATCCAACCCGCCTTGGTTCATCATCAATTAGCGCTAGGATCTCATAATCAGCTCCTGACTTCTTTGGCTACTGCCATCTCTAATAAACATGCACAAAACATGGCCTACCAGGAGTGGATGCATAGCCTCTTTTCCTGTATCTCAGATAGCCAGCGTAACTTGCTGGCTTTGCAGAAATACCTGACCTCATCTCTGAACTTGCTTTGTTCCTTGCTTCCTGGGTACATCAGGGATTGCATATATGAACTAGATGACCACCAAGCTTTATGGCAAGGACAGATTGAAGCAACTCTTCTAAAGTGTTGTCAGGATTTTGAGACTTTAGTTAACAAGCCAATCAATTTTGAGAGCATATTAATTCAAAATTGAGTTGATTGGGGCCCACATCAATAATTGGGGCCAACATCTGCACCAACAATATGGTCTGGATAAGGCTGTGTTAGAAGACACTCTGCATCAGGTTCAAAACTATGTTGATGACAGAGTAGCCTCAATTGAAGTGTCTCCTCCTACTCCTTTATTGGAAGTCTCCTCTGCTTTTGAGGCTAAGGTTTGGGAAGCCATAGCTGAAATCAAGGCCACCACTTGACGCCAAGCATCTGCTTCAGTCCCCCCTGCAGTGGAACCTATGCCCAACCCCTGCATTGCTTCTTTGACAGATCAGCTAGCTATGCTGTGTGGGGAGGTCAAGTATTTACAACAACGCCTCTCAGACAAGTCATCCTCTGAATCTGAGGGTGAGGGAGATCCTGAAGTCACTGAGGTCCCTATACAAACAGTCCATGAATGCTGTCCTGGATTAGATGGGCAAACCCGTGTCAATTGTGCCCTTGCTTTGGATCACTTGGCAGCAGTTACTAATGATGTTGCTGACAGACAGGATGCACTGGAAAGGGAGGCTCAGAACCTTACTTGCTTGACTGAAGCAATGGAAAAGTGTGTCACTCCTTTGGTGTTACAGGCTACTGCTTTGGCCTCCTACATCAATGGAGTGGCAGGCACCTTGGCAGTATAACAGATGTGGATTGATGAATTTGGAACTTTTGCCACTACTTCTAGGAATGTCAGTGGGCAAAAAAGCTCTACTCTCAATACCTTGGAGGAAAGTCTTCAATTATTATGAGCTAGACAGCCTGCCGCAGAATCCAAGCTTGAAGGAAATCCTCATATTAATGTCCTCAACTTGGGTGACAATAGCCAATCCACCTTGTTGTCCATTGACCCCAATTACAAGTCCTCTTTCAATAAAATCTTTGATCCTAAGACCTTCACCATTGCTGCCTTCTTAACAATCTACAAGTCTGCAATGATTAGGGCTACCAATGAACTTAAGAAGGAACATATCCTTACCTGGTTGCACCCCACTTGCTGGGAAGCTGTCGTCCCTGAACGCCTGTCCATTGTCACTTGGGAGGGTATGAAGCACCTTATTATTGAGGAATTTGGAGGGGATCTTAGCTTAGAGGTCAAGAAGGATTCCTTCATGCATATTGCATTCAAGCCCAAGGAGATCCTGGCTGAGTTTGCTGACTGGTTTTATATTGAAGGACAACAACTCATTACCAGTTGTCAGTTGACCCCTGGGAAGCATACACAGCTTGTTCCAATGCATTGAAGTTGAATCAGTTCTTGTTTCTACACTTTAAGGCTCACAAGGCATCTCTTACCTCCATGAAGAGTATCAAAAATCTCCTGCAAGACATGCAACTGACCCATTGAGGACTGTGTTACATGAGAATAAGGCTAGTAACTCTGGGACTACCACACATACCCCATGCATCATGACTCTTGGTTCAAGTGGACATCCTAAGAGACAAGGGTGGAAAAATTGGAAATCACTCTTGCACCTGCACCAACCCTCAATTGGAGAGTTGTGACCCAAAGAAACAGGCAGTAAAAGAGAGGTCAGCTTAGAGGCATAAACGCTCTCTGCTGATCAACCTCCCCCATCTTCTCTTGATCTTACCTCTGATAAGGAATCTCCCCCTTTATCTGGCCCAACTATCTTTCACCTATTTCATTATCTGTCAAGAAATTCTGAGACTGCAGACTCTGACTACAATGAATCAGATAGTTATGGCTACTCCATTTTTGCTGTCTTGGAAACTGCTTCAGTCCCCTACAAACTCTGCTCTGGAAAAACCACAGCTGAAACTTTCTCACATTTGAATGAATCCAAGACCATGGTGGCTCGCCCTTACCTGGTGCAAGCCCATTGACCCCCTGTCCTAGTAGACTCCTCTGAAGAAGCTACTGAGCTAGTAGAAGCCCTCTTCAATAATGTGACTGTATCCCTCCCGTTGCAGACTGTGTATAGGGAAATTCCTGCCTTAAGATGCATGTTAGAAAAATGGAAGAAAGAGCTGGAAGCAGCACAAGACGTTCTGGTTGTCTTACCCTCCTTTGGGAAAGATACTACCCGTGTAGAAGTGTCAATCCAAAAGATTAAAATCAATGAATTCTAGACACCAGTTCCCCAGCCAACGTTGTATCTTCCAAATTAATGAAGAAACTTAAGCTGGCTCCCAATCTCAATTACACTTCAATCATATGGTACTGCTGACATGGCTCAGACGCAAGCTATTGGTGCCTACTCTGCCCTGCCCATGAGATCCATAAAACTTCTCATTGCTTCCCCTGATGTTGTCCTAGAAAAAAAAGCTATGATCTTCTGGTTGGTACACAGTTCCTCTGAGAATACAATAAGATTGTAAACCTTCAAGATGGGTATCTATCTCTCCTAGGATACAAAGTTCCCTTGATCTTTGAGGAGCCTCCGCGTCTCCCTGGAAAACGTCTAAAAACTTGTGTGCTCAAGTACCCCACAGGTATCATTTTGCTAAAGTACAGAACTCACTTGTCCAACATGTGTTCTCCTCCTCCTTCCTGTCCTGCAGAGGAATATGTGCCTCTGCTTGACCCTGCGGCCATCACCATCCCCCCAGGCTCCCAAGTGACCATTGACTCCCAGATATCATATGAGCTACCTGAGAAATCATTCCTAGAGCTTTACTCTCCTGAGTCTCTAAGCTGCAAAGAGCCTTGATTATGCCCTGGAATTTTGGATTAGACACATAAAGAGCCTGTTTCCAGGGGAAAAGTTGTGGGACATAGACTCATATTAGGATCAGAGCAAGTGGCATCTCTCTATCCCTTTGGAACCTTCAGCAACTTTAATCTATCAAAAAAACCCAAGTTCTCTCTCTATTCACTGCTGCTGATTTCCTGCAATTATTCCCCTAGTCAATAAAAATATGTACTATACATGATCAATCAATTCAGCAATATTTTTGCTTCTGGACCTAAATACTATGGCCTAGTCAAATGGGTCATCCACCAGATTGATACAGGTGATGTGCCGCCTTTTTGTGCAAAGCCTTATTGCCGCAGTCAAGTAGAGAACACTCAGGTATCTAAGGAACTCAAAACAACTATTAGATGCTGGGTTACTTGCTCCTTCCCTCGGCCTCTCCTTTGTTCATACTAAAAAAGAAGGATGGAGGTCACCACATTGTGATGGATTACCGTTGCCTAAACTTGCTCACAAAGAAAGACTTGTACCCTTTGCCTAGAAATTGATGATGCCCTTAGACAACTGGGAGGATCAAAGTTCTTCTCTGTTGTGGATTTGGCATCAGGCTACTGTAAAGTTAATTTATCCCCCAAAGATTGCAAAAAAGCTGCTCTCATTACCTCATAAGGTCTTTATAAGCCCACTCAAATGCCCCCAAGGACTTTGTAATGCCCTGGCTATGTTCCAACAAGCTATGTACTCTATTTTACGAGATCTAAAGCTCTCCTGTGTCCTTGTTTACCTCAACAATATCACTGTTTTCAGCTCCACCTTTACCAACTCACTTGGACCATCCTCAAAGCTGTCTTTATCAAAATTCAAGAAGCAGGTCTAAAGCCCAAACCCTCCAAGTGTTCCTTCTTTAGGGAGTGGCTCAAATTCTTAGGCCATGAGGTCACCCAAACTGGGATACACCCCATGAATAATAAGGTGGAAGCCATTGACAAGATGCTGCCCCCCACAAATCTCTGTGAGGTTCAAGTATTTCTTAGCATGATGGGGTATTATCAACAATCCATCCCTGACTTTTCTCTACTGAGCAAACCCCTTGTCTGACTCCTTTGCAAAGTACCCTTCAAATGGACTGACAGTCAACAGCAATCCTTTGAGGCTTTGAAGGCCAAGATCAAAGAGGCTTCCATCTTATTCTACCCTGATTATGATAAGGAGTTCATCTTATACACTGACGCTAGTGGAGTAGCTGCAGGTGCCATCTTAGCCTAGCTCAATGATGAGGGCGCAGATTGACCTGTGGCCTATTCTTCTCAAGTCCTCAATAAGCACAAGAAGATCTATAGTGTCACTGAAAAGGAATGCTTGGTAGTCCTACATGCTGTGAAGCAGTTTTGATACTATATCTACGGGACCCACTTTACTGTAGTCACTGGTCATTCATCCCTTAAATGGCTACAACAACTAAAAGAGCCTGAAGGTCAACTAGCATGTTGGTCTCTGCGCTTGAAAGGATATGATTTCACTGTGGTACATTATCCTGTTGCGCAACATCAAAACGCCAATGGATTGTCTAGATGCTTAAATTGGCCATCCGCCCTGCTGACATCAACCAATTATATGAGTTAATAGGATACCCTGATTCTTGGACTAACAAACCAGATTATATTTGACTGGCTCTACAGGCCTTATTAAAGGATACTTTGATCTGGGATAGACAACTCTTCAAGAAGGTCAACAATGTCTATCTGCCCTATATTTTCCCTAGTATGAGAATAGCTATTATCCCCCAAGCCCACATTGATCCTGGATATAGAGGTATAGCAAAAACTCATGAATGGTTTTGCAAGAACTTCTACTGGGAAAACATGCACCTCCTAACCCCTGATGTCCTTGAATCATGTCATTCTTTCCGGCTTCAACAACCTTGACCATCACAACATCAGTTCAATCTCATCCTGCCTAACCATGCCTTTCACACTGTGAGTATTGATGCTGTGGGGCCTCTTTTGTGTTCTAGTTCTGGATGTCAGTTCATATTAGTAGATGTAGACCATTTTAGTAAATGGGTTGAAGCCAGAGCTACCAAAGACATCACGGCTGAGACTACTGCAAATTTCTTGTTGCAAGATATCTTCTATCAACACAGGTGCCCACAAGTCTTGCTATCTGAAATGTTACCAACTTCAATGCTTGCCTCACCACGTCTATTGTAGAATCTATGAGCACCCATAAATTATTCTCTGCCCCATGTAACCCTTCAACCAATGGAACCATCAAACAAGCCAATTCTTCCCTTGTGTCCATAATGAGGAAACCCATCCTCTCTGATGCCGAAAATTGGAACATGTTCCTCCCTGCTGCCTTCTTTGCCTATTGCCTTAGTAGACACTGGGTGACTGGGCAATCCCCTTTTGCCATGTTGTATGGAAGATAAACTACCATCCCCTCAATCTTGGGACCTCTGCTGATGGAAGTTGAAACTTCTGCTAGTCCAGAAACTCACATCAATGACTTGACCAATCAAATTATTGACATCCAGGCCACAGCATATTCAACCACCTACAAAGTCAAGGCCTTAGAGCTCTTGCCCTCCTATGCTTCATGAGCCCCCCTCCCTGAATATCAGGTGGGTGACTTGGTTCTCTATTATCAGAACTTTACTAGGGGAAGAGCCCATAAGCTAGACTCTCTCTGTTTTAGACCTTGTGAAGTCACCTTCAAGAAGGGCATCAAGTATACCATGAAGCTGCTATCATCTGGCCGTCTTTTTTCCCAAGTTCACTCCAAATTCCTCTGCAAATATCAACTCCCTGTGTTCAATCTTGAGGGGGAGATGTCAGAAATTTTGCCATTAATGCTATTTTGATAGCCTTCAAATAATAATATGTCCAAAGATTTGGTTGGGTTTGCTTTTGACTTTAGAAATTCCTTGCCTTCTATAAATGGGTCTGTTTTAATATCCACCCATTCTGGAATACCATACCTGCCCTTTCCTGATCCTGGTATGACCTCACCCCAACATGACCTCCTTTGTCAGGATTGACAATTCTTCACCCCTGGAAACCCAGTCCCAAGGAAAGGATTCAAACCCTGAATCTGAATTCCTGCAGGCCGCCGGCCCCATGGACCAAGGGGCCTGCCCGCGTTTTTCTGATATTGAGTCTCTGCAAGCTGAAGCCCCTTCTAAGTCCCAAAGCCAGAATACCAGTGCAGGTTCAATTATGATGATTCTAGAGGAGGAGCTTCTCAAATTGCCTAATAGAGGTAGAGAAAGTTCCTCTGTGAACTTCATGAATCTGAAGTCCTCTCAGATGACCAATCAAATTCCTCTGCCAAGAGAAATCATGGGCTTTAGGCCCAACCCTGTGACCACAGCCAAAAATCAAGAAAATCCAGTGACTAATTTGGACAGTCTGACCAATGAGAGAGCACCCAGCCAAGGTACCATTTTTCTGCTCCCACACCTGGGCCTCCTGGCCACCCGCCCATATTTTCCCCAATATTTTGATGAAACCATCATGAGAAATACTAAGTTTGGAGGCAGTATTCTATATATGCCTATAGATTCTGCAATCAAACATTATTGCCAATTTTAAATAAAGGTTATGTTATTTTAGCTCACACAGCTATTACCGTTTATTGTATTTACCATCTACCAAATCAGCTCCAGATCTTCTGGTCCTCTTGTCCCACTGCCTGTCAATCTCTGTCCTCCAGGTGCTCTCTTTGGCCCAGTCCATTTCACAGAATATCCTCTGAAGCCCAAATACAAGGACTATACCCCAGAAAAAATACTTAAACTTGACCCCCTGGCCCAGATACAATCAGCTGTCAGATACAACTTCCAAGGCCCGTGGATTTTCTCAACTCCCAAGCTGTTTAGAGGAAAATCTCAACTACCTCCCCCTTACAACGTCTGCATGAAGCTGCCTGTGACCCCAAAACCTATGCCTGCTTCCTCCCCAGATCTCCCTACTGACCACACAGGTAAGCTGTTTGGGATTGTGTACATCACCCTCATTGGGGTGATTGACACTATAATCCTGGCTGCCAGCCCGTGGTCTTGGGTGGGGAAGTCCTTTTCCTACCTTTTCAAGTTAGCACCTCTCTTGTGGTGGGCTCTGCCTGTAAAAACCCTGGCCCAAGTTATCCCTGAAAACAACAGGCCAACCATCCACAATTGGTTCCCTGACACCCTTGACTACTCTTTATACCTAATGAGTGGTCATTGACCCTTGTCTACTATTTAAGTAGAATCATTTCTCCTAATAAAGACATGTTTATCCACATTTGCGCTGGCTTTAATATTCTTCAAGCTTCTTCCTTTCCTTTTATCCAAAAGAAACTCTTCATCTTGTGTTCTGGGAAATTAAGGTAGGTGCCCTTAATTTTCCCCTGAAGGCTAACCTAGGGCTAGCTTTGAACCTCAAATCTTTCTTTATAAAGATTTCCTGCTGTGTCCTTCTGGATGTTGTCCCCAGGAGCCAAACACAACAAGTCAGCTCAAAGGGTAGGGACATTGGGAAAAGATAAGCAGGCAGATAATTTGACTTGTCACAGAACAATCTGGGCAGACTTATGTATCACTCTCCTTTACAGTCAATAGCTTTGGTGGCTCTAGTTCTTGCCAAGGGGCTGGCAGTAAGTATGTTCTCCAGGTCAAACTCAGAGTAGGTGGGGTTTTGAGGATACTTGGTGGAATGCACAGGTCTAAAGGGTGCTCCAGGGGGGCAGTATAACGTGGGGCTGTGGGATAGTTGCTAGGAAGGGCAGGCACCTTGGTGTCTACAGGACCAGAGCAGAAACAAAAAATCACTAAACCAGAATGAGCAGGATTTTCCAGAACCAAAATTTTGTGAATCTTTGTCATCAGAACAACAATACTGCCATCCCCACACAACTGGAGCTTTTATGCCATCAGTTTCTGCTTCTTTGATTTTTGCAGGCTCCAGGTCCCTCGTAATTTCCTGGCAGGGCATGGTGTGAAGGTCCACATTTTTGGTGGTTTGCAGGCGGGGCTAATGTTGGCCAAGCAAAAGTTTGGTTGTTTGTTGCAGGTAGAGGCCTAGTAGGTAACATAGGACTACTGGGGGTAAGTAAGGTGAGCCTGGTAGGTAACATAGGACTACTGGGGTAAGTAAGGCCTGGTTGGTAGGTAACAAAGGACTACCAGAGGCAGATGTTGCCTCCACCCAGCAGAAGATATTGGCTGCTTTGGGCTATATTTCTTCACCTAGCATAGAACTGTGGCTGTGGAAGGGTGAAGACTGAGATAGCAAGCAGGGAACTTTGTCTGTCTGGGGAAGAAGGTTTTGGACCCCTGGCAGGTAACGCAGGCTGCCAGGGAGGGGAAGAGCTCTGAGGGCTCTATGTACCCTGATACGCTTAAAGGAGGTCTGTGAGCAAGCATCCTACCTAACAGACTGGTAGGGCGTCCTTGTGTATGCCCCTATGGGAGCTTTGAGGAGAACCCAAAGTGAGCATTGGAGGGTATAGATTTGCTTGGAGGTGTCACCAAGGTGGTTTGCTTGGGGAAGCAGCTGCAGAACTTGGTGTGATCAGGCCTCTGGGAAGTAGAGCTGATTAATCTGCAACTGAAAGCCCAGACTTAATCACCTGGGTGAGTTAAAACAATGCATAGACATTTATCTATGGTTGGATGGCCTAAGTGGATTGCCACTTGCAAGGGCCCAGTCAAACGCCAGTTCAATGTAGACTCATGCCTAGGTCTACAAGTTCTGGTAACAGGGACTGAGATAAAGAACCAAGGTGGGTCACAGAATTAATAGAGAAGACTAGTGAGAGGGACTGTTTGATCACAGTGAAGGCTAGTTGATGGACCGTTGATTCATATTTAATTTTGGGAACCAAAATGGTTCATTGTACAGGTGGAAAAAAGATGGTTCCTAGTGAGGATAAGTGGAAGGGCTCAAAGATAATGATGCAGGAGTAGCTGGTCATGATAAAGGAGTAGCCAGAGGACTGATAAGCTGTTGGAAGACTGGAATGAGCTGTTTGGAGCCTGGAATGGGCTGTTTGTTGACTGAGATGAACTGATTGCTGGTTAAGCTGAAGAGCTGAAAGATGTGGTTGAAGATCATGATGCAGGATTAGCTGATCATGATACAGGAGCTGGCTGAAGGATCAGAAGATGATGATGAAGAACTGGTGGTCCAGAGAAATGAGCCAAGATTTTGCCAAATTGATTTGCTGAGGTGGTAAAATGTGGACTGTTTTGCCTTGGTTTTGTATTAAAATCAAGAAGTAATGTGAATAGAAGTGTGGGTAAGATATTTATTTATTAAGTTCCTAGGATAAATGAAGGTATGTTGCTATAAGAACTGGATACAAAGTTGTTTTGGTGGGATGTTTTCCTTGGATTTTACAATATTTTGTAAGTATATGGGGAAAACGTTGAAGAGATCCAGAAAGAACAATTTAAATAGTATTCTACTATTTAAATGGGTTTAGGTTGAATTCAGGAAGAAATGTTGCTGGAATAATGGACCGGTTAACACTTTATGTGCGCAAAGAGTTGTCAATTTGAGCGGTTTGAGCTGTGTAAATTACTTTCCTAGTGGGATCCTGGTGGAACATCATAAATGGTCTATTTCTGCGCTCTGCATTCATTGGTTGAGTTCTGGCACGTTTCCTGATGAAAATGATTGGTTGGAAGCCAAAAGCTTAAAGTATAAGCAAGGAAATAGTGAATTAATACTTTAAGCTTTTGAGAAAGTAAGTATGTAAGCTTAAGTTATTATAGGAAAAAGTGAGCGGCAATGGTTTAAGCTTCTGAAGAAAGCCATTCTGAAGGCAGAACCTTTGGGAAAAGGACACTATAAAAAGGTGGCTGGCTGGAAAGTTACAGGGTCTTTTGAAGGTCTTTTCTGGGTCATTGACAGGGTCTTTCTGAGGCCTTTTGAGTTTCTGCCAAGAGGTTTTTGGGAGCCTTTTGATCACCAGCAGGAGCTTGATTGGACTGACAAGTGGAATAAAAAGGCCACTGAAACTATAAAGAGAGCTGAAGCCCACAATAACGGAGCAGGAGCCCAAGAATAAGAAGCTGGATCCTAAGCGTGGCGCAGAAGTCCAAGACCAAGTACAAGGAGACTAAGATATTGTTGGAGGACTCCAAGTATTGGCAAATCCATATTGTTTCCTTGACTCCCCAGGCCATATACCAGAAGGTTTCTAAGGGGATCTTCCTTCTGAGAGTGAATAAAAGCCCATTTTGACCCCTATACATATTTCTGAGATACATTTTCCCTTACTAGAGAATGACAATCCCATCCAGCCGGTCCCTGGCTAAGATTCAGGACACACTTTGGGGACTGGTGGACAGGAACCCCACACATGGGCTTGGAGCAGGGCTTTGCGGGCGGCAAGTTCTGGTTCAGCTAGCTCTGGTGAACAGAAGGGGTGATGCTTCATTCCCCCACTTTTGTCCTCTACGTTGCCTGAGTTGGCCAATTGCATTGCTAATTCTACATTGGAGGCTGGCGGAGGCTGGTGCTTATTAACAGGTTTGACTTCAGGTCTCTTTTTAACCTTCTTTTGGTAAGCAGCAGCCTCAGAGTAGGTCTGGGTCCTTGGTAGCACACAGCCAGCAGCAATTTGGTCTCCATTTGGGGGATTCCCTTTACTCAGCCGGCGGGTCACAGAGTAATTCTTTGACGCAGGTCTGTAACCTGCCAAGTGGGCAGGTCCCTGTCTATCCTGGTTGATGAAAGGCATTCCCTGAGGTGTAACGCCCTGCCCCAAAGGGCAGGCTTTTTGATTTATTATTATACTTTTGTCTTTTTTTCTTTATTCCTTCTATATATTGGAATTTAAATTAAGAGTTAATATTTAAGTATTTTAAAACAATTACCTTGTCTTTTTGTTGATTTGTGTTTGAGTTGTTGTTGTCTCAATCTTCTTTTGCTATTTATTAGCTTTATATTTTCTGCC
This sequence comes from Entomophthora muscae, assembly GCA_014839935.2. Lineage (NCBI taxonomy): Eukaryota > Fungi > Entomophthoromycota > Entomophthoromycetes > Entomophthorales > Entomophthoraceae > Entomophthora > Entomophthora muscae. The sequence goes on from QTSX02006510.1 coordinate 212,086, forward strand.
TTAAGGTAAAAACTCTAACTTTATTTTACCTTTTGCAATTACGCTTGCATAAGCAACCACTCCTCCCCCAGCTTACAAGCTGATTTGTGGTCTCTCCTGGGCTTCTATTTTCCCCTTCTCCTCCAGGTTCTTCTCCCAAACTTACTCTGTTTGCTCCTGTTCTTGGCTGCTTTCTCCACAACTATCAATTTCTCTACTGGAAAGGTTTTTCTATAAATAAAGGAGCTTGTGAAGAGTAGGCTTACAGCTGAAATTCTAAGTGATTTCTTCCCTTCAATATTTATCAATTTTAAACTTCTGATCTTAAATTTTAGGAATTTCAATTTTTATTAATTCATTCTAAGTTTTTCTTTCTTTTTTTCTCCTTAGTTAAATAAACAAAAGTTGTAAAGCAACAAGCCTTAGGCTTGTTGTATCCATTATTTTCTCTTAAGGAATCTTTTAATAGTTACATGTACCAGTTTGCTGATGGAGAGTATCCCAATATTGATATTCCCTTAGTTATTAATTGTTCATTATTAAACACCTTGTTTTATCTTCTTTGTTTAGGGTTCTTAAACTCTATCACTCCTTTTGTAACCCAGTATAAGTTCTTGGTAGGATTCTGTAAGATTATATTACAGACAGTACCTACCTTTTTATACCTTCTGAACCTTAACCCTAATGCTTTACACACTTTAGTTTATAACCTTGCACCACTATGGGAAAGACTTTACATGAGGGTCCAGGGTTTGTTTCCTGGGGTTATAATACTAGTGTTGAAAAGCCATTATTGACAGCACTGGTAAAAATGTTTGTGGATTCATAGGCAAGTGAATCATGGGTAAATTTGGGAAGCCAGGATTGCTGATCACAGACCAAAGTAAGGAATCAACCTCTGAAGACATCAACATATATCTCGCCAAGCAGGGCGTGAAGCATAGGGTGACTGCTCCTTATGATCCCCAGGCTAACTGCAGAGTCAAAGGGTTAAATGGCAGCCTAGTACAAGCCCTTACCAAACTCACTGCTGGGAAGCCTGAGGACTGGCCCAAACAGCTGGCCACTGCCCTCCCAGTGTGCTGCACCCAAGTCAACATATCTCTGGGAAGAGTCCTTTTGAACTAGTATATGGTACACAGCCAAACATTGTTCAAGCTCTTCCAGGGCCAAACCTGGAGATACCTGGCAAAGTTCCTCCTAGATTGGCCCCCCAGATACTCTGCGCCAACAATGGTCAAACAGAAATAGAGGAAACCCACTGATAAGATATGTTTGTCCTTCTAAAAGACAGACACAGAGTTGGTGACAAGGTCCGAGTGATGAACACTAACAGGAGCAAGTTATAACCAGGGAAAGTAGACCTGACATTGTTCTAAAGGTGAATGATAGTAATACTTATCTGGTACAAGGATTGGGAAAAAGAAGGGAAGACACAGTTCTGTACCATGACAGACTTGGCCCATGCAAGGCTTGTCAGAAGCAACATGAGACTGCCATCCCAGTAACTGAACAACAGCAGATAGAGTACAGACTTTGCACCCCTGATGGCCTTCCAGAAGACCTTTTCACAGAGGAAGCCGACCTTCAGTTGGGGGGAGTGTCACAACTGCAGGGTTGACCCCCAGCAAGGTACTTCCCAAGAGGATCTGTGATCCCAAAACTGACTTCCCCATGACCTGTAGCCAAATGTGGAAGTCAACTCAAATAACTAAATCCAGCAATAAGAACCAGTGACAATCCCAGCCCGGTGGACAGCTTGATTTGGTGCTTCACTCATTATCAGAATCATACCGCCCCTGTCTGATCCAACTGATTGATCATCACAATCTTGTTCCTCTTATAAATGTTCACCCTAGCTATACAGTTCTGATATCTCAATAAAGATAACTATTTAGGTCCCAACCATTTCCCCTGTGCAACTCTGCAGATCCAGCACAGTTATGGCATTGATCGTAGAGTCCACCTGTTTATCCCTGTCTTATATAGGGTTGCTTGTTCCTAGCTACACCTGACCCATCTAGCTCTCGGTAGGAATATCTGGATTGACGGTCGGCCCTTGGCCTTGTACCTTCCCTATTTACGACAATGGGGTTAAAGCCTTAGATCTTTCCTGGAAAAACTCGTGATCCCTTTGTAGCTCAGTTGGAACAGCGAAGGACTGTAAATTCTAAAGATATCCTTAGGTCCCTGGTTCGATCTCAGGCGAAGGGAAGTTTTTGTTATTGCGATAGAGCAAGCTTTTTATCCGATCTGGTAAACATTTCTATACCCAGGCTTCTTCACCAAAAGGCCTAGCGGGGCAAATCACCATGGGGTTAAGCGTTGATGGAAGGTTAGATATTTCGATCCGGGTCGAGAAAGGTGGGGATGGATTGGGTATCTCCCCGATAATACTTTATTTCTGACCCGTGGCTGGAATCGGGTTGGGTTAATATTGTCATTGGGTAGTGAGGGTTGAGTTTGATGATTGATTCAGGCCAAGATCCCTTGCTTTGAGAAATGGGTTTAGGGTCCAGAGTATGGAGATTGATCTCGATACGAAGTAGACATGGGGATTCAAGGGTCTAAGATTTGGGAATCTCAGATCGAGGCTGGTTCAACTATGCACAGATCAAATATTAACGATAAACAACAAAACAGGATAATATCGAGAGTACAGTTATGCTCCCGAGAATATATATGCTGCTGCCGTGTGAACCTCTAGGGAGGAAGCATTTTTCTAGCCTGATGGAATGCCAAGCGAGTCTGAAACGGTAGGATTGCTTCAAATACATCACTTGCACTATGAGGTATCTATATAGAGTGCATAATATTCGCAATACTGGTTAGAATAAGTTTAACATAGATATAAATTCCTGTAGTTGATAATTTAAAGCTCCCCTTATTACAAACATATCAGGTTAATACATTGGTAAAAGAAAATAGAGCAATGATGTATAATCATAATATTAAGATGGTGTCTCAAATGAATCAAGTAGCTTTATGACCAAAGCTTTTGGTTAAGTATACACAGCTTTCTTGGCGTATTGGTTTGCAAAGGATCATTTAGGGTATATGGAGATGGATCACGACATCCAAATGCGATATTTAGCTACAATGGACAGTACAGTAGCCTGCACAGCCGCGAGGATGAATGAAATAAACTCGCCCTGAAAAACGGACTCGGTCTTAGTCAAAACCCAAGGTTGGTATAAAACATATGCTCATTTATAACAAACTCAATCACCTGAGGAAATCATCTTGGTCACAGCTGGAATATTAAAAAACAAAACAAAGTATTATCAGCTATCTTCATACTTATTTAACATGAAAGTTGATAAAAAACACACCGAGCCGTGGTGCGCTGAAGCTCAAACCCAGGAAGAATCACAATGGCAACTCATTTCACGAGCTAAACCACCCAGCACCTGACCAAATCAGAATGTGTTGCCATGCCACCAGCCCATCCGAAATAAAAGACAATAATATGTTCTGTCAATTATCGTCCTATCAACCGATTTTCTGACAAACAGCATTACACACACTGTTTGCCATCATTATAATTAACGCAAACATAAACAACCCAAATCTCCAACAAAAAATCAGATCCAATCAAGTGCTAAATTTGACAGTTGATAAAAATATGAACTATACATGGAATCAAGCTTAACCTTCGAAAATAAAAAACAACAACTAAAGCTATAAATCTTAACAAAAACAAATATTAAATATCAACCTATAAAAACCAATCACTAAAATGAACAAAGGTTAACCAAGTATTATTAAACCTATATACAAGACAAGCAAATAGTTTATTAAGTATCAGCAATTGTTCAAACCCAAAGTTCATAGCATTCAATACCCTCTTCAGGTATCCCAATATCTCATCCTTCCTATATCCATATTCACCTGATTACATATATCATGTCCTTCTTGAGTCTATGCTGACTTTTCAGGGAGGGATTCACCTGTAAATATACCCAAGAATCTCATTAGCACTATCCTTTGACTTCTTCAGTCCCACAAATAGCTTATAAAAGTATGGCTTTCCAACTCCCACCAACTTGGCAGATTGACTGTGCCATACTTCTAGGGCAGAGGTTGTCCTGGTACTCTCAGCCAAGACACACAAACAGCTTATAAAAGGATGGCTTTTGCTGTGAATGCCGCCATTCACCATATTTTGATTTTGCCTTCAATGGGTTATTTCAAGGACAAATCTCTCTCTTTGCTTTTGCCCCTCAAAATGAGTTTGTATCCAAACTGGGAAATACAATTGTTTGGTTTCCTGATTCTTTGCAGCTCTCTTGCCTCACTAATACTGATGGCAAGTGATCTTATCATCCATGTACTGTTTTTTGGCAAAGATATACAGTATATATTCCATTTTACTTTCACCAATAAAAATTAAGTTCTGTTCACACTTTTGTCTATGTCTCCAAGTACTTTGGCGCCTCTCTCTAGCCACAACTAGTAGAGATTATCCATTCAGGACCACAAGGTAATTGAATAGCCTTCCCTGCCATTCTAACCAAGACTTAGTACAAATCCAATCCTAAGGTTAGAATTCCCCATTGCGTATCTGTGCCACACCTCAGAACATAACAAAAATTGTGCTCACTACAGGGGCTATAAGCCCCTTGGTTATCTCTTTTACAACCATGTTTAAGGTCCTTTGCATCCTCCTATACAAGAGCTGACTTCACCTCAAATCACTAGTCCTCCTATTGAGGAAGACATCACAGACCCACCTATTGTCACTACTGTACTAAACCTTTGAAATGGTCCCGCCTAGTGGCCTATTCTTTGGGTACCCCCAAATTAGAACAAGTCATGCCAGTAGCCCTTGGGATAGCCCGTGAAGGAGCCATCCCTTGCCTCCAATTACAGTTCAGTCAAGTGGAACACTACAAATTGATTGTGGCTCTGCAATTTCCACAGCATCTCCTCTCAGAGGCTGGCTCTGCTGAGCACCTATTGTCATCCTTCATACAACCTGCCTTAGCCCACCATCAAATGGTGTTGGGACTCCATGTTCAGGAGGTTTTGTCCCTACAAGCAGCCATCACAAATCACTGGGATCAGTTTGCTGCGTATCAACAGTGTATCCACTCCCTGTTTTCCTTGGTATCAGACAATCAGCACAACTCTGTTACCTCTCAAACCTGCTTGGTTAATTCCATTGAGCGCATGCACCAGGCCATCCCCAAATACACCAGGGAGTGTCTACATGAGTTCCACCAGTTGAAACAGCCCTGATAAACCCAAGTAGATTCTACCTTAAACACCTATATTACCAATTTCAAATGACTTGTGCAATAGCTCAATGCGTTCAGTGCTTACTCCTTAAATCAACTACAACAAGTCACAGACTTTGCTGCTAGAGGCCTTTGCAAGCTCAGTGAAGAGTTTGATCAAGAAAGAGTAGCCACCGTTGCTGCCATTTTCAAACTTCAAACTCAAGTAGATGAGTTGTCCATGCCCAAGCCAGATGTTCCTCCTTCTCCCCCATATGAAAATCTGATGGATAGAGAACAGAAACTATGGGACACCATTTGAGAGCTGCAAGCGTCTACCCTTAGTCAAGATCACCCTACTGAAGCACCTCAGCCAGATCCCCAAGTGCTTGTTTTGACAACTCAAGTTGCTGAGTTACAACAAGAGGTTGCTGCCTTAAACAAAATGGTGGCAACTGCTGCTAGTCCAGCTGGGGTTATCAACAAAGATGGCTGTTGCCCTGGCCTACCAGGAGCTCCCCAAATCCAATGTGCTAGAGAGTTAATCACTCTAGCCAATGAGGTGGATCACTTGAAATGGGACCACTCTGACCTTGACAAGGACGTGAAAGAAATGAGTGAATTAATTGATTCAGTAAATGATATGTTTGCCCCTTGCCTCTCAGTTGGTCCTTCCCTGACCTCCTGACTTACCAAGCTTTCCACACTAGTAACAAAACAGGGCCACCTCCCAGACGTTACTGAGTGACAGACCACCTTAGATAATATTACAGGTGCCCGCACAGCTGAGACCCTGACTACTCTTGAAGAGAGTGTTTGACAGCTGTGGGCCAGACAGCCCCCCTCTGAATCTGAAGCAGAATTCTCCCCGCGCATAAATGTACTCAATAGCAACAATGGTGGTCCAACTCCCAAAGCAAACTTCAAACCTAACTTTAAGCAAGTCTTCAACCCCAAACCATCTGCCATTGCAGCTTTCCTAACTATCTACAGAACTGCCATGAGAAGAGCCTCTGATGAGGTTAAGAAGGAACATATTCTAACCTGCCTGCACCCTACCTGTCAAGAAGTGGTAGTGCTAGAGCTGCCCATCATTGAGACTTGGAAAGATATGAAACAGCTTTTGATTGATGAGTTTGGTGGCAGCCTTAATTTGGAAGCAAAGAAGGACGCCTTCATGCACATTGCTTTCAAACCTAAGGAGACTCTGGCTGAATTTGCAGATAGATTCTACATAGACAGACAGCAATTGATAACTAGCAGATAGCTGACAGCGCATGAGGCTTATATGGCCTGCGCTCAAGCCCTCAAGGTTAAGCAACTTCTGTGTCTCCACTTTAAGACTCACAAGGCCATGCTTTCCTCTATGAAGATCATAAAGACACTATTGCAGGATATGCACCTTACCGTTCTGGAGCAGTTGTGCGGGAGAATCATGCTGCCTCTAATTCTGGTTTGTCTTCCTGTGGCCCTTGTATCCTCACTATGAACTCCCAGAATCCTCCTAGACACCAAGGTTGCCATAACTGTGGCCAGATAGGTCACCATTCTTGAGTCTTCACCAATCCTTGGGTTAAATGAGCTGATCCCAAGGAGAAGGCAGGAAAAGAACAGTCAACCTAGAGGCAGAGAAGCTCTTGGTTGACAATTGTTCCCAGTCTCCTTCAATTCCCCCCTCCATAGTCAACTCTGAGCCTGCTGAAACTGAGGCTCCTCCCATTCTTCTGCTGTTCCACAATATCTCTGATGACTGACATGGATGATTCAGACATTGATGATCCTGACGCCTATGGGTATTCAGTTCTTGCTGTCCCAAAAACCATTGTAGTACCTTATAAGTTATGCTCTGGGAAATCTACGGCAACTGCCAAGCCTTTGTCTGAAGCCAAATAGGTTGTCTCTTGTCTATACCTCACTCAAGCTAAGGGGTCTCCCATGCTCTTAGAGTCATATGAAGAAGCTGCTGAAGTTGCTGACACTGTATTCAATAATGTTTCAGTCTTGCTTCCTCTCCAGACAGCCTATAAGGGGTTTCCAGGCTTGAGATGCATGATCAAAAAGTGGGACAAAGAGCTAGCAGAAGCTCAGGACATCCTGGTTGTCCTTCCTCCCTTTGGTTGTACTACCACCCGTGTGGAAATATCCCTCCAAAAGGTGAAAATCAAGGCTGTCTTGGACACTGTATCTCCTGTTAATGTTATCTCCTCAAAGCTTGTCAAGAAGATTAAACTTGCCCCTGACCTTAACTATCACCAGTTGTATGGTATAGCTGGGCTATCCATGACTTGCGCTATAGGGGCCTATTCTGCTCTTCCCATGAAGTTTGACAAGCTACTCTTAGCCGCGCCTGCTGTAGTCTGGGAGAATGAGAGTTACAATCTCCTAGTTGGTACTCAGTTCCTTAGGGAATACAATGGGATCATCAACTTAAAGGATGGATATCTCTCTATCTTAGGATATGAAGTCCATTTAATCTTTGAGCAGCCTGTTAAAGTTCCTGGAAAGCACCTCAAGACATGTGCCTTAGAATATCCCACTGGTGTCTTCACTCTAAAATACTGTACCCACTCATCCAACATGAAGTGCCCTCCTATGGCTTGCCCTGCGTCTGAGGGGATTCCCTCTCCTGGCCACCTCTGCTGTGACCATTCCCTCAGGGTCCCAAGCTATCTTAGACTCTCAAATATCATATGAGTCACCTGAGCGCGTGTTCCTGGAGTTGTACTCTCCTCCCTTGCTAGGCCGCAACAAACCCTACCTCTGCCCAAGAATCTTGGATGTCTCTCATGAAGACCCTGTTCAATTGCTGATTGCCAACTTGATGGCTCTCCCCATAAATGTGGCTAGAGGGCAGGTTGTTGGCTATGGAAAGCTGCTGAATGCTCCTGAGGTCCTATCACTACATTGCTTTGGTACGTTCCAGGACTTTAACTTACCTGAAGACAAGCCATAAGTCCTATCCTTGTTCACTGTGCAAGATTTTCTGCAACTATCCCCAGTCCAACAGAAAGAGGTTCTTGACCAGCTGGATCAGTCCTCAGATATCTTTGCTAAAGATAGCACTGATTATGGTCTAGCCAAAGGCGTCATTCACCAGATTGATACTGGTGACGCTCCTCCCTTCTAAGCTAAACCTTATTGCCGTAGTCAAGTAGAGGACGCTCTGGTGTCTAAAGAGCTCAAACAACTGTTAGATGCAGGGCTACTGGCTCCTCCCCAAAGTCCATGGACCTCCCCTTTGCTCATACTGAAGAAGAAGGATGGAGGTCATCACATTGTGATGGACTATTGACAATTGAGCTCCTTAACCAAAAAGGATTCCTACCCCTTGCCACGTATTGATGATGCTCTCTGCCACCTGGGAGGCTCTAATCTCTTCTCTTCTATGGACCTAGCATCCATGTCAGGAAGCCAGGCATAGGTAGAGGCATTGGTTGGCTTGGATTGGAATACAGCCAGGCCAGAGGGTAATGCCCACCATAGGATGGGTGCTAACTTGATAATATAGGATACAGATCACCCAAGCAAAGACCAGGGCCCTGAATTGGGCACCATAGTATTTACCATTCCCATCAAAGTAATGTAGAGTACTTCAAACAGTTGGGTGGACATAGTCTTGGCCGCGGTGGGGGTCTCCATTGGGCAGTCAGGTGGCGGGTTTAAGGGCAGAGTCATGGGAACAAAGTAGGCAGGCAGATATTTGTACTTGTCAATGAACAATAAGGGCGGTACCACAATCCTCTTTCCTTCACGTCCTATGTATTCAGTTTCTCTAGTCCTTGCCAAGGGATTGGCAATGAGGATTGTCTCCAAGTTGTACTCTTTTAGGCAGGATTGGGCGGGTATTTGGTAAAAGGAACAGGTCCAAAGGGGGCTCCTGGGGGACAGTATAGTGCCTGGGGAGGGTCAGCAGGTTGGTCTCCATAGGGGCAGTTGCCTGATGGTCTACTTGGCCAGAGTTAAGATAAAAGATCAATAAGACTAGATAAGTTAAGATTTGTTTGAACCAAAGGTTCATAAAACTTTATTATCAAAAATGACAATATGGTCATCACCATACCGCCAGGGCTTTTATACCATGGGTTTTTGCTTCTTCAATTTTTGCAGGGTTCAGGTTCACAGACAAGGCACTGGCGGGGCATGAATCTTGGCTTAGAGTCTTAAGGGCGGCAGATCCAGGTTGTGCCTTCTCTGGTGAATAGAAGTGGCAATGCTTTGTTCTGCCGCTACAATTCATCACGTCACCTGAGTAGTTCAATTGTACTACTCATTCTGGACAGAAGACTGGCAGCTGCTGGTGGTCATTGGCAGGGTTAACAGTAGGTTTTGTTTTAACCTCCTTAAGGCAAGCTACAACCTCTGCATAGGTCTGGATCTTTGGTGGCATGAGGTTGGCAGCAATCTGGTGACCATTTGGGGAATTGTCCTTGGGAGACTGGTGGGTCTTGGAGTAACTTGTCAACTCAGGTTTGCAATTTAACAGATTGGCGGGTTCCTGTCCACTTTGTGTGACTCGAGTAGTCTTTAGAGGGTCAGGGTTTGATTCCAGGGTCTCCAATGTTGATTTCAAACCTCCAGTATTGACACTTGGCAGGTTTCTGTTCCCCCTGTTTGGGGTCATCTATCTCTGGTGGTCCAGGGTTTGACCCAACTGGCAGTTGGGCAGTTTCCTGTCCACTATGGTCAACATAAAGCTTTCCCTGAGACCCAGGTTCCAATTCTCAGGTTTTCAATACAAGTATTGAAATGTCATTCATGACAATCTGGGTACTGGCAAGCTAATCTCTCTCCCAAGGATAGACAGAAGGCCACACTTATCACCTATGAAGGACTGTTTGAGCCTACATGTATGCCACAAGGACTCTACAATGCCCTGGATACCTTCTAACAAGCCATGGACTCCATCCTCTGTGACCTGAAGCTTTCATGTGTCCTGGTGTACCTAGATGATATTTTGATCTTCAGCGCTACCTTTCCAGATCACCTGGCTCATCTCAAGGAGCTGTTTATAAAGATTCAATAGGCTGGCCTTAAACTAAAACCATATAAGTCTGCTTTCTTCAAGGAACACCTTGAATTCTTGGGCCATGAGGTGACCCAGACAGGGATTCACCCAATGACCAAGAAAGTTGAGGCCATTGTTAAAATGCTTCCACCCACCAACCTGCAAGAAGTGCAAGTCTTTATGGGCATGATGGATTACTACAGACAGTTCATCCCTGACTTTTCCAATACCAGCAAACCTTTTGTCCAACTGTTACATAATTTCCCTTTTGAATAGACCACTAGTCAGCAACAGGCCTTTGAGACCCTTAAACAAAAACTCAAAGAGGCTCCCATCCTGGTGTATCCTGATTACAATAAGGAATTCATCCTTTACACTGACGCTAGCAACCTAGCCATTGGAGCCATCTTGGCTCAACTAGATGATGAGGGTTTGGATCACCCTGTAGCTTATACTTCTTGTGTCCTCAACAAGCATGAGAAAAATTACAGCGTCACAGAGAAAGGGTGCCTTGCTGTGTTGCATGCAGTCAAAAAGTTCTGCCATTATGTGTATGGTACCCATTGCACTGTGGTCACTTACCATGCTTGGCTTAAGTGGTTACAATAGCTTAAGGAACCAGAAGGACAACTAGCTATATGGGCTCTCCACCTGCAAGGTTACAACTTCACAGTACTAAACTGTCCCAGGATTCAACATCAGAATGCTGATGGGTTATCTAGAATGCCCATCCTTGCTCTACACCCTGCTGAAGCTGATCAACTGTAAAAACTGATTGGATATCTTTCCTTGTGGGAGAGCAAGACAGAAGTTTGAATTGCCCTGTCCAAGCTATCCAAGGACACAATCATTTGCGGCAACCAGCTTTTCAAAAAGTGTGAGATCAATACCTACCTTATGTCCGGCCTAGTCTTTGCCTTTTGTTGGTGCTCCAAGCTCATAAAGAGACGGGACATGGAGGCATTGCCAATACTTATGACTGGCTCCAGAAAAATTATTACTGGGGGAACCTCTGCCTGCTGATTCCAGACAGCATTGCTAGTTGCCACAACTGCCAGCTCCAGCAACCTTGAGCTGCCTTGCACAAGTTCAATCTAGTCCCCCTCAACATACATTTCACACTGTCAGCATTGACACTGTAGGGCCTCTCCCCCGTTCCAGCTCTGGTTGCTGCTTTATCCTAATTGCTGTTGATCATTTTAGCAAGTGGGTAGAAGCTTGCCCTACTAAGGACATCACTGCCAAGACAACTGCCACCTTTCTGTTGCAGGACGTATTCTACTACCATGGCTGCCCTCAGGTATTGTTGTCTGACAATGGGACTAGCTTCAACACCAAGTTGGTAACCTCTGTTATCAAGGCCTTGGGATCTCCCCAGTCTTTCTCTGCCCCTATAACCCTTCTACCAATGGGGCAGTTGAGCGTGAAAACTTGACTCTGGTTTCTATCATGAGGAAACTCACTCACTCTGACACTGCAAACTGGGATCTATACTTACCTGCTGCTCTCTTTGCTTATTGCCTTAGCAAACATTGTGTCACCAGGTATCTCCCTTTTCTATGCTGTATGAGAGTGAGGCCACCACTCCATCTCTCTTGGGGCCCCCTACTCTCCTCTGATAGGGCTATGAACCCTGATGACCATATCAAAGATCTAGTCAACCGCATCATTGATATACAGACTACTGCATACACTTCTGTGTATAAGACTAAGGTGCTTGAGCTCTCCCCCAACAATGCTGGATGCTCTCCCTTGCCCAAGTTTGGTATTGGGGACCACATTCTCTACTATCAGCATATAATAGGAGGGCACACTCACAAGCTAGATATGTTGTGGGTTAGGCCTCTAGAAATAACCTTCAAACACGGTTCAGAGTATACTGTAAAACTCCTCTCTAGTGGCCGTCTGTTTGCCTGAGCACATGCCAAGTTCCTCTGCAAGTACTACCCCTAAGGCCAATCTAGAAGGGCTCAGTGTCATGTTTGCTGCCATTCACTGTGTTTCAATTTTGCCTTTGATGGGTTATTTTGAGGACAGATTTCTCTCTTTTGCCCCTCAAAATGAGGTTGGATCTGAACTGGGAAATACAATTATTCAGTTTCCTGATCCTGCACAACTCACTTGCCCCACTAATGCCTGTGGCAAGGGATCCTGCCATCCGTGTACTGCTTTGTGGTAAAGCTACACAGTACATATTCCATTTCACTTCACCAATAAAAGTTAAGCTCTATTCACATTTTTGCCTTTGGGTCTCCAAGTACTTCAGCACCTCTCTCTAGCCACAACTAGTACAGATTATCCATTCAGGTCCACAAGGTAATTGCATAGCCTTCCCTGCCATTCTACCAAGAATTAGTACAAAACCAATCCTAAGGTTAGGATTCCCCGTTGGGTGTCTGTGCCACGCCTCAGAACACGGCAGCTTTCCAACCCCCACCAACTTGCAGAGTGGCTGTGCCATACTTCCAGGGCAGAGGTTGTCTTGGTACTCTCAGCCAAGACACACAAACAGCTTATAAAGGAATGGCTTTCCAATGCCCACTGGATTGGCAGAGTGGCTGTGCCATACTTCCAGGGCATACATGACATCAGTGCCCTCAGCCAGGGCAGACCCCACATAGTCCCAACAGATTCCCCCCCAGGACATACCTATCCTTAATTAGCTTCCCCCCACCCATCCTTGAAGCGGTCCATGGATCCAGATACCAGCTCTCCATTCCCCACATCCCATTTATCTCTTCCCTAAGCTTCACTGCTTTCAGGATATCTCCCCCCCTCAGAAATCACAAGGCACAATACCTTCCCAACATCTTCTTAGCCATCCCCAAGGTATCCAAGGTACCTCCTTCAATCCCCACACCACTTTTATGCGGGACCAAGCTACATCAATACAACATCCCTTCCAGAGGTTAAGATGTGATGTACATTTTAAAGTATGGTAGCTATACCATAATGCCAGACCTTGTGTGGTGATCCACATGTGTGTTGTTTTGCAGGCGAGGGTTGATTTGGCTTCAAATAAAGACAATATGCTGAAGAGTGACAATGTGTGGTTAGCTGATGACGCTGTAAGCTAGTAGGTAACATAGGGCTACTAGGGGTAAGTAGGGTGAGCCTAGTAGGTAACATAGGACTACTAGGGTAAGTAAGGCCTGGCCAGTAGGTAACAAAGGACTACCAGAGGCAGATGTTGCCTCTACCCAGCAGAAGATATTGGCTGCTTTGGGCTATAGTTCTTCACCTAGCAGGGAACTGTGGCTGCGGAAGGGTGAAGACTGAGATAGCAAGCAGGGAACTTTTTCTGTCTGGGGGAGTAGGTTTTGGACCCCTTGTAGGTAACACAGGCTGACAGGGGGAAGAGCTCTGAGGGCTCTATGTACCCTGATACGCTTACAGGAGGTCTGTGAGCAAGCATCTTACCTAACAGACTGGTAGGGCGTCCTTGTGTATGCCCCTATGGGAGCTTTGAGGAGAACCCAAAGTGAGCATTGGAGGGTATAGATTTGCTCAGAGGTATCACCAAGGCGGTTTGCTTGGGGAAGAAAGCTGCAGAACTTGGTGTGATCAGGCCTCTGGGAAGTAGAGCTGATTACTCTGCAACTGAAAGTTCAGACTTAATCACCTGGGTGAGTAAAGACAACACATAGAAATTGATCTATGGTTGAATGGCCTAAGTGAAGTGCCACTTGTGAGGGCCCAGTCAAACGCCAGTTCAATGTAGACTCATGCCTGGGTCTACAAGTTCTGGTAACAGGGACTGATATAAAGAATCAAATTGGTTCACAGAATTAACAGAGAAGACTAGTGAGAGGGACTGTTTGATCACAGTGAAGGCTAGTTGACGGACTGTTAATTCATATTGAATTGTGGGAACCAGTATGGTTTATTGTGCAGAGGGAACTAAGGAGGTTCCTAGTGAGGATTTGTTGAGGAACTGGTTGAGGATAAGCTGAAGGACCAGAAGATTATGATGCAGGACTAGCTGATCATGATACAGGATGACCAAAGGACCAGAAGGTTGTGAGTGCAGGACTGAGAGATAACCTGAAGGAACTAGCCAGACTGGATACAGAGGCTGAAAGAACTGATTTTAGTGTCTTTTGAGAGGAAAATAGATAAAAAGAAGCAGTAAATAATAATCAAATACTGCCTGATTATGATTAAAAAAGGATTTAATATCATATAATGAAAAATAAAGAGGAGGAAAAATAATATACAGTTTTTTAGAACTGTAAATTTATTTAAAGAAGAGAATTGAGTAAGAAGGGAGCTAGAAAGAGGCCGGAAATAGAACAGAGAAACTGTGAAGGCAAAAGAGCAAATTTTGCCAAGAACAACTAAGAGAGGCAAGAGGACGAGCAGCAAGCGGGTTCAAAGTCGCAAAACGTTGAGAAAAACACAGAGAAACACAGAGAAACGTTGTGAAATCAAGGGGTCAAAATTTGCCTAAGTAAAACATATGTGGAAGCGCTTGAGATTTGCTGGGGAAACATGACAGAAATCACGGCAAAACTGTTTGAAACCCAGAGCAGTTGTTTACCCAGAGCGAGACAGCCTTGGGTTTGAACCAGGGTCAAGAGCAAGTCATCCGGGGAAATCTTTTTGACAAAACTGTTGAATTGAGGAGTATGATTGGCTGCAAGCCAGAGTCTATTTGATCAGTGTTTTAAGGGCTTTAACTTAAGAGTTAAAGCCTAAAAATGAGGAGCAGAAGAAGAAAATTTAGGACTTTCATTGGCTGAAGTAAGTTTTAAAGTTTAATATATTGTAGAAGGAGAAAAACTGAATAGGTTAAGCTTTTGAAGACCAGAGTTCTAAGAGAGGTTTTTGGTCTGAAACAAGGGGCTATAAAAGGGAGAGCTATCTGAGACTCTTCAGGGACTAGATCAAGTGGATTACAAAGGCCACAAGAGCTACAGAAGGAGCCCAAGACCAAGAAAAGGAAGCCTGAGCTGGAACAGAGCGCAGGAGCCCAAGACCAAGGTGCAGAAGCCCAAGACCAAAGTGCAGGAGCCCAAGACCAAGGAGCCAAAGCCAAAGACCAAGTACAAGGAGTCCAAGAGATTGTTAAATAACTCCAAGTACTGGCAAAAACCCTCATTATTCCCTATGCCAAGGCCATATATCAGAAGGTTTCTAAGGGGATCTTCCTTCTGACCGTAAATAAAAGCCTATTACAACCCCTACCCAAATTTCCCGTGATAAAAGGATATAAGCTCTATGAGTCAATTGCCCCACATTTTCTACCCTAGCCCAGGGGACAAGAAATCCTATAGCCTAGGTTGCAGAAAGTTTGCCTCTAGTAAGTCTGCCCAGGAGGAGTGGGAAAAGGTGACTAGGCATCTTGAAATGACGGATAGAGGAAGGGAGTTTATTGGGGGAGAGTTTGCTAGACTATTGCAGGATTGGTATTGGCCTACAGAAGGGCTGGGGCCTGCTAAAGTACAAGTGTATGGTGGAGATGCTTGCCTGGTGATTTGGAAGGTACTGGAAGAGTTTGCTCTTATGCAGGCCAAATATAAGCTCCTAAACAACCACTCACCACTGTTGGAGAATGACAACTCCTCCAAGCCAGTCGCTGGCTATGACCCAGGACACACTTTGGGGACTGGTGACCAGGAACCCCACACCTTGGTGTCTCAGAAAAGCGGGGTTGGGGTTGAAGTGGGTAGCTAGGGGATAACCCGGCTAAGTATCCCGGAAGGCCTCTATCTTTCCCCGGCAGGAAGAAAGCGGAAGCATCATCCTGGGGTACCCAGCCAAAGGCTCCCTCAAGTGCTATAGGCTAGGCAGTCTAAGGAGAAGCGGGCTAGCTTAAGGTTCTTGACCTGGATCCCCCAGGCAGGATCCTGGGGCAGCCTCCCTGATGAAGCAGCCGAGGTCCTCGCTCCCCAGACCTATGTCCTGAACGGTTCTCCTGACATTCTTTACATCACTGATGCAGCTACACTGTCAGCTCCAAACAGGGTACCATAGATGGGAGACACCATTCTCCCCCTACTCCAGCATGGACTGTCAAGAGCAGGCCAAAGATCTTGGGGCATCTGGCAAAGGTTGCATCGGGTAGCTACACCTCTCCCCCAAATCACTTCCAGATCCTCGGTAGTTACAATAAAGGGTAACCCTCTCCTCAGCCTCCTGGGGATCTTTATGGGGTAGGGACAGGGGCTCATGATGGGAGATCGGGCTTGACCATTGGCAATAAGCTCTGTTTCAGCCTCAGGGCGGATAATACAGTTAAACCATCTCTCCCCCTGTTGGTTGTTGTTTGGGGAAGCTGGTGATAGGGGAGGGTCAGGGATTTTTGGATGCCAGGTTTATTGGATTGGGGATGGGTAGCTATAGCAGAGGTGGGCATGTCTGATTCAAGGGGATCTTGTTGGCCAGGTACCACTATTGATTTATATGAAGGTGGGTCTGTCTGTAGGCAATGTTGGCTTGAGTGGGCTCAAGCCGTAAGGGGGGTTGATGGTTGAGCCAAAAGCTTGCTTTGACCCATCCCTACATGCAATCCTGTACATGCATCTGTGGAAGCCGGGAGATTAACTTTGGTGGAGTGTGGTTGGAATTACGCCGAGCTGAGGATGTAGGCCACTTGCTGTAAATTAGGATGCATATTAGAGTGATCAAGGCTATCGTTGGAATCAATCCTGATGGTCAAGGCAATTCTAGCTGGGCACTCAAATCTGTCAGATCCAATGGATTTGCATCCCTAATTGTAGCTCAGATATCAAGACGTTCTGGCCGCTTTATTACATCCTGATGGATCAGGGTTGGAATTGGAAGCCATTGCTGTAATGGGTAGCTGCAACTGCAGTCCACTCTGGAGTAATGTGCACTCACTCTTCCTGGTTGGATTTTCTGGATTGACCCTAAAAGGAAAGAATGGGGATGCAAGAGCTGGGTGGATCCCAGGAGATTGAGTAATATCCCAAATGATGGTGCAGGTGGAATAACACCTTGGCATCCATTGTGCAGCTATAATAGCATATAACCCCCCTCTTTCTCCCAATAAAATATACCTTTACGCCTTACCTACTTGCTTTTAACTCTACTTGGTTACTACCTTGGAATTAAAGGTAAAGACTTGTATCGATAAATGTTAGGCTTTACAGCTATACTCTATAAACCAGCAGCCCACACGTTCAACTTAAAGACGTCCATAAGGCCAAATACGCGGCACCACCCAAACTTCTACAGGTATCTGTCTAATTGCTTGATCTTTAAAAAGGTGGCAGACCCGATCAACCGGATCGAAGGGGCTTAGCTACAGAGATTACCCAGCTCCAGGAGCGGATTGAAGCTGGGAGAGAAGCAGCAGATGGTTCAAGTTGTAGATGACAGTTCTGCTAAAAATTATACCAGGCATGATGGCTCTAGATGCTCGGATATACAGCCGAGTGCTAGAATTGGGCCATGATTAAGGCATTCGGTCCATTTAAATCTGGCCTAGAAACACGTATAAAGCTAAACAACATATCTCGGTGAAAACTACGCCGATCCTGATGCCGGATAGCGCAATTAAACTACACATCAGCTCTACATCTTGGAAGATCAAACCTAAAGTTTAAAATGATTGGTTTGGCTTTGCTGAACTCATTAACCGTACTCTGCTTATTTAGATTGATCGTTTATCTATACTTGGGATATTATCTCCTTTTGTTACTGGGCAGTTAGCCAAGCTATAGGAATCTATTGGAAATTGAAGGTGAATCAATTAAGCGCTGGTTGGAGATATCGGTAGGGAGGTTGGTTTTAAAGGAGCAGTGTAGAGATAAGAGGATTTGGGTATAAGTGTTTGTTTAAGGGTTTAATTAATAATCAGTATAGTGGTGCTAGTAAAGGAAGCGTTTTGGGATGGGGTATTCGTTGGCGGGGGGGGATGTGGTAGCTCTTTGTGGAGGTGGATCTGTTATCGGAGATGGTCTGCTTGACGTAGGTTCCGTCGCCATCGCTGGTGACGGTGTACTCTACGCTGCTGTGGCTGGCTGGAGAGCCATCTTGGTCAGTGTCGCTTGACATGTAGTCTTCCGTCGCGGATGAGTAGGAGCTGGTTTTTTTGCTTTGCCGGGCTAGTTGTTGACTCCTGAGAAGGCATGTATTCCTCGTAACCTTGACTGATCCCGTTTACGGTTTCTCGGATATGCTCTTGACCAATAGGCCTGGTGTATGGGGCAGGGTATCCTTCACCAGATCCCTGGCTTGCAGGAGCATCATCGTTGTCATACGAGGGGTTGGAAGGGGTATATTCTTCAACTGATCCTTGACTAGCAGGCATCTCTTGGCTGTTCTGTGAAGGAGGATAGTTTACATGTCCAGCAGACGGTATCAAAGGCTCAGAAGGGGCATAGTCGGCCACTTGTACCGGGTACGCAGTGGAAAGTTTAGGTTGACGGTAAGTCAAATCACGCCGACGAACAAAGTAGCCAATCTCCTCCATGCCCACCACATGGATGGGTCTAGCGTTAGTGACCAGCAACACGGAAACGATAAACGACTTCATACCTTCTGCTAACTTGCATCTACCCTTAAATCCTTATCCCATCCCTGTGCAATCTGCCATAATTCCAGGTGCCTTTAAACATCCCCCTCGCCATACGATAACTTCAGCTTGGAATTTATTTGATGCCATGAATCCAATGCCATAGCTTCCATCACACTTTACGGCGACACATTCCAATGGATGGGTGCAATCAATTTCGTGCTCTAAGCAGACTAGACTGCGCTTTGATTGGGTGAAACCTCATGGATATTCTTAATCCAAGATCCTTGCCAACCCCATCGTAGCCCGAGTTTCCATAAAGTAATCCTTACCCGGAAATATTCAACTACCTGATGTTTAATTCAAGGCTTACGATGGACATTAAACCACAGCCGCTAAGATCCCACAAACAACCTGCACCACACGGTCGCCATAGAACCCCCAACAGTCCCTTCAATCCCACGATCAAGCTTGTCAAGACCGACTACCGTGGCCGGCACAGCATCCTTACCCCAATCACGGTCAAGTTCGTACCAGCTGGGTGGTCACCAACACCTTAAGCATATCTCTGGCCAAGATATAAAAGTTGGTTTATAAAGCTAAACCATTATCCCGGTCCGTGCAAGCCCAGGAAGGAATTTCATAATGTAGTTCATGGATATAGATACCGTTTCGTGCACGGGATGCGGATCGACAAAGTTCAGCGCTTGAAGTTTCATCCCCAACTGCAGCGTATTAAAACCTCTCGTGGTCGAACCATGTTTCAATTCCAATAATAAATATCTACATCCGCATAAGGAGCAGCTAGCATGCGATTGCACGACAATGTCAGCTAGAGTTGGGACATTCACCTTTTAACTCCAACCCATCACAGCTTTATCCACCATCATCTTACCTGTAGTAAAATGCTGATTGAATAGACAGGCATATATCTATTCCAATCAAAAGGAACTGCTCCCATACTTATGGTTAACCCAGCACAGAACAGGCTAGGATTGTGCTGGGTCAAAGTCCAACCCATGCAGATTCGCTTTGTTTGCGACGTGAAGGTCACACATCATTCTGTGCCCGGCTGCTGAAGCAACAGAACAGACGTGGTGAGTGAAGCTTGGCCACACCCAATCCTGCCAGGTTTGGCGCCCATCCCTACTCTAGCCACCGCATACCCAAGTCAAGACCATACCTTACCAGAGCACAATCTATACCACCGGGCTGTGACCAACAGTGGCCATGCCGATGCTATAGCAAAGCGCCCATTTCACTCTCAATGATGTCATCCTCAGGATGGGCAACTGTGGTAAGTTCGACTCCTTAAACTCGACTCCCTGGTACTCGACAATTTGTCGAGTACCAGGGAGTCGAGTGCCGCATATGTGAATCTATTAGTATTTTTTGGCTTAACCAATTTTAAGCTAATTTTTACTAGTAATTTGGGGGTTCAAAACCAAAAACCAAGGTTAAATTTACTCAAACTCAACTCCGTTTAATAATTCAGTTAGCTAAAATACCAATTTAAGGGGCAATTTATAAGTAAATTTACTAATAGAAATGAAAAAACCTGTGTTTAACACTCTAAAACAAAAAGTGACCAGTTCAACACTTTTGCCAAATCTTAATTTTATTAATAAAATACATATGCACTTATATAAATTTTATTATTTACTATTTTATTTTTATTATTAGTATCTATAGTTATTGATTAGGCTCTCAAGCACCACTATACTGGATTTAGTGGCATAGACATTAATCAAATACCCCACTTTTTTACATTATGTCATTCCTGGGTTTTTGGATTAAGTGGTGCCACATAATTTAAGCCTGATTTATTAAGAGATTTCATATGTAATTTATAAAAAACTGAAACTTGACATCTTCTTTGTTTGACTCTATCCACTTGACACCCGATCAGTTTTAGATTTAACTAATCAAAAGGCTAAATTAATATGTGACACACTATGAGCGCCACTCGACACTCACCCACTTGACACTTTAACTTGGGGATTAGTACAGAGAGCTTCTTAACGTTTTAACCAACACTATGGTAAATAAGTCACTCCCAGCTCCTCACAGCACGTTATTATCACTAATAAACACATTTCCACTCATTTACTTTTTTTAACTTATGTTGTATTTTTTTTAATTTTTGAGCATATGAAACTGCCTTGCTTTTGGGTTAACTTTTGAACCCGGTTTAAATTTAAGAAAGTTTTATATGTAAAAAAATAGTAAATTTGATGTTTCTGCTTGACTCTGGCATACTCGACAGTGAGAATTCAGCTTTTCTCAGATGATTGACAGTGCCAAACTTGACACTTTACTATGTTTTGATTTTTCAACTCACAATAAAAAAATTCCACATAATAATTATTTATTTTTTGCAATTATAATCTACTACTTTTTCTGCTGCTCTCCATATAATTTCCATATACTTTTTTATTTTTAATTGTACTTTTACATTGATTTAGCACTAAGATGTTATGCTGAACCTAACATCTTTGATGCTTCATAATAAATTCACTTATTTTCTATGTTTTAACCTTTATATCTATACTTTGAGTTTCTATTTTGCTTCTATTTACTTTGTTATGTTTTTTTTCTTGATAAATAAAACTTTATTTGCATACTTTTTGTTTAACTTTTACTTTGCTTTACATCTGTGTTTCATATCTTTCACACAATTTTATTTACAAAACTAACCTTTTCTTTAGACAAGATCAAACAAGAACATCCAACAGCCCAAGCGCCAAGCCTCCAAGGGCTCCAAAGAAACTGCCTCCACTCCCAAGCGTGCCAAGAAGCCTGCAAAAGCAAAGTCTCCCACCCCATCTTCTCCCACCCCATCTCCTCCTACCCCCCTCCACCTTCATCTTCCACATCCTCTTCACCTTCCCCCAAAAATTCATCCCCCAATAAATCTGATGGTGATCTTAATGACCACTCATTTTACCACTCAGAGGCCGACTCCGAGCCCACCAAGGAGCGCCATACTAAGAAGTCAAAGGCTGCCAAGGAGCCCACCTCTTCTTCTGGTAAGAAAAAGGAGGCATCCAAGCAGGCCTCAAAGAACCCTTCCCCTCCCCTCCTGATGGCTCTTCCCCCTCCCTCATCTGATCCCCAAGATGAGCCAGAGGAGTACTCCAAGAAGTTCAAAGCTTCTGGTCATGTGTCTTGGGATTCACTGGTCATCCACAATATCTGTAATGTGGAGGGAGATTTTAAAGTCCCCAAGCGCTTCCCTGGGTTTTTTCCAATTATGTCCATTAAGGGTGGCCCTGGCTATGTAGCTGATACAGTAGTTTTAAAAGCTATGGCGACAAGCAAAAACAATTTAGATTTAAACAAAATGAACTCAGCTTTAAACAAAACTGAAATGAGTCCAAATCTATTGTAAATCAATATAAATTCATTCAAAATTAACTCTGTTTAAATCTGAGTTCATTCCGTTTTAAATCTGAATTTTTTTTTGCTTGTTGCCATAGCTTTTAAAACTACTGTAACTACATTTTTAATTGTAACAATCAAAAGCGCCAAACCAAGAGCAAGCACTTTGTCTGTGAGGATAAGACTTGTGGGGCCTGGCTAAACACTGAGGGCTCGGAGCAAGTAACTGCAGAGAAGGGGGAGGACTCTTGTGAGCCCCCCAATCATTTAATAACCCAGATGTTAAAATGGTACCTGATCCAGGTGATCCCAACATCCTCTCACCTCCGAGCATATGATCTGGCTATTAAAGCCCTGCAGCACTTAAAACCCAACAATCTCAAGTTGGTGCCAACTCAAGAAAATTTGGTTAAGTTCATAAGCAATAAGTGCATTGCCGCCAATCCCCCTCCCCCCAAGGCTTCAGACGTCCTCTCTGAGCTCACGCTCACTCATGAGCTTAAGCAGCTTCCGAGTGGGGAGCGCTTCCTCCTCCATAACAATGGGCCTGGCTCCAAAGACCGCATAATCTGCTACTCAACTCAGCAGAACCTGATGGAGTTTAAAAGGGCTTCAAACTGGCTAGTTGATGGTACCTTTGTCACTTGCCCCCAGATGTTCAAGCAGCTCTGGATGATCCATGACCAGATTGACATCTGGGTGATTCCACTTGCATTCTTTTGTCTTCCTGGGGCCACCAAGGTCATTTACACCCATGCTTTTACCATTCTCTACCAAGCACTTTCCCTCCTTCCTGATAACAACAATGCCAAGAAGACCCCCCTACACCTGCGCCAACCCTCCTGCTGTTGACAAGGAACAGGCCATCCTGGACTTGGAGAAAAAGGTAAGGCTGAGAGCTCTGGGGCCTCACATGTGCATCATGGACTTTTAGCCTGCTCAGTTCAATGCATTTGAGCAGCTGTTCAGCAGGGAGGTACAGGGGTGCTACTTCCACTTCTGCCAAGCAGTTGCTTGTAACGTCCAGGCCCACACTGAGCTTAGTAGGTTGAGCCAGAGGGATACTTCAGACACCTGCAGATTTGTGCTGGCACAATTCAGTGCCTTGGCTTTTTTAAAGCCAGAGCACACTGCGCAGGGGTTCAAGGTGCTCTCAAAGGATCCTTAAATAGCAAAGCACCTGGAGTTCAAGCCTTTCCTTGAGTACTTTGAGCCCCAGTGGATTGGGAAGGTTGTCACACAGAGGCAAAGCAAGGCCCACGCCAAGGCCAGCTGGAATGTGTACCGGGCGGCTGTCAACAGGGAGCTGAAGACCACTTTGGCATTAGAGGCTTATCACAAGCATCTTAAAGCCAACTTTGGGCTTCATCCAAAGTTCAATAAGTTCTTCTCCCTCCTGCAGCATGAGCAAGAGAAAACAATCTCCAAGCTCCAACATCTCTCCAACTGCGTCCCCCCACCAAGCCAACCACCCGCTTTACCCTCTTCATCAAGGCCATCCAGGGTGTGGCCAAGTGCAAGTATAAGGACTCTGAGCTTAAGCAGCAGCTTGAGCTTATTGCCACTGCCCTCCTGGAAGGGGATACAATGAAACAGGGAAAGAAGGATGAGGAATAAACTTGCTTGCTTGCTCAGTTATATGATTTTTACTTTTAACTTTTTAACCTTAATTTTTACTTATTAGCTTTGATCATTTAGTTTTTAGTTTTAATTTTTAAGTTTTTTAATTTAATTAGATAGCAAAGATTATTCCATGTATGCATGGTAAGCTTGAGATGAATATTTATAGCTGAAATTGAGTGAAATATCTTAATTTTTGTTAATTTCCTAATAAAACATATAATATTCACAGTTGTACTTATATGAACCATATCAAATAAGCTTTAATATTTCTTCATATTTTGCGTAACTTTATTTGTTGTGTTTGTGTTTATTTTTGGTCAATTGGAATTTTAATTTTTATGTTAATAAAAAATATTTTTATAATAAAGAGTGTAAGTTATGTAGTAAAATGAGAAATAATTGCTTATTTCTCCTTATTCTCATTATTTATGGTATTTTTATTACATTTATGAGCTTTCTGGGGTCATTTTATTATAATAATGTTTTTTATTTTTTATTTTAAAAGTTTTCAGTACATCAAGATCTGTTAATTAAAAAAGTGTTGATTCCCAGTTGTCAATCAAGGCAAAAGCTGAATTCTCAATTTACTATAGTGTCAACTACCAGGGAGTCAAGTTTAAGGGAGTCAATCACCAGGGAGTTGAACTTACCACAGTTGCCCAGTATGTTGTCACTTCCTTAATCAGCAGTACACTTTACCCTGAACATCCTTAATAGGAATCATTCAGCACAACCATACTATACAAAAGTGACCCCAGATGTCAGGGTGAAGTAAGTGAGAGCTCATTGTAGCTGATCAAACAAGCCATGTACCCCCAAATCAGCATGGCATTGCTGATAAGGGGAAGCCGGTGCGTACTTACTCTGAAATGATAGCCTTTGATGAGGGAACACAGAAAGGTACAGTAGTTCTAACCCCTATGGCAACAACCAACAATGCTTCATATTTAAACATAACTAAAAGTAAACAAACTTATATCAATACATTTATTCACCTTCAATCCCGGTTAAATCTGAATTGATTTTGTTTAAATCTGAATTATTTTTGCTTGCTGTCATAGCTTTTAAAACCACATACAAGAAGAAGGCTTTAATCAGGATCAAAGTAAGATAATCATCTGCATAGATAGGTCCACCCAAAATTTTGCAAATTTAAGGGATCATTTCATCAGGAGGATTTCCAGGAGATCTCAATGGCTAGGATGCAGAGCCCAGCAATCTGGGGATCACAAACAAGATGGCCAGATATCCAGATACATGGATCACCAGGAAAGATACTTGATGCCAGGAAAGCTTCAACTGCCTCTGTAGCCAGTTAGGAATAAGATTATTTATTGCTTGTGGGTACATCCCAATAACATGCCCCCTGGTGTATAGTGTTTGGTCAGCTTACACACACCGCCAACAGCAACCCTGCCAGCCGTTAACTGACCTCCTTGAAGGTCAGGGTCCAATATTCAGACAGTCCATTTATGGGAAATCAAGCGCAGGGCATTGGAACCCCACTCACATTCAATTTTCCCTGCCACCACCCACAATCAATTGTTAGATCTAAATCTACAACTACCTCAAGCAGGCAGGGCTTCAGGACAGGCTTCCCAGGTGGCGGCCTGTTGGCCTGGCCACACTCATAAAAATGTGTCCATGGCAGTAGCCAAGCATATTTTCACCTTGTGGAACAAGCAAATGTAGCTTGTTTCCATCAGTTAGGGCAGGCTTTTATTGCTCTCTGGGACCACCTTGGTATACTACAGCAGTAAGCATTACACCTTTTTATTAAAGGTGTTGTAAATTGGGCCACTAATGCTATTTTGATATGGCCTTAAAATAGTGATATGTGCAAAGATTTGGTCAGGTTTGCTTTCAGCTTCAGGAATTCCTTGCCTTCCGTAAATGGGTCTGATCCAATATCCACCCATTCTGGAATACCATACCTGACCTTGTCTGATCCTGGTATGACCTCACCCCAACCTGACCCCCTTGGCCACTCTGTCTACCTAATGAGTGATCACTGACCCTTGTCTACTATTTAAGTAGAATCAACTCTCCCAATAAAGACAAGTTTATCCGCATTTGTGTTGGCTTCAATATATTCAAGC
The DNA here is from genome assembly GCA_014839935.2 of Entomophthora muscae. NCBI lineage: Eukaryota > Fungi > Entomophthoromycota > Entomophthoromycetes > Entomophthorales > Entomophthoraceae > Entomophthora > Entomophthora muscae. Next base: position 237,874 of record QTSX02006510.1, read on the forward strand.
CTTTCCTTTCCTTTTTGCCAAAAGTAAGTCCTCATCTTGCATTCCAGGAAATTAAGGCATGTGCCCTTAATTTTGCCCTGAAGGCTAACCCCAGGCTAGCTTAGAACCTCAAATCTTTCATTATAAAGATTTCCCACTGTATCCTCCTGGATGTTGTCCCCAGGAGCCAACCATGAAAAAATGATGCTCACTATAGGGGCTGCAAGCCCCTTGGTTACTCTGTCCCTCTGCACCTTCTCAGGTCCTTCTCCTTCTGCATCTGAGGTACCTGAACCACCCAAAGTTTCTAGTCCTTTGCTTGCAGAGGATATAACTGGCTCTCCCTCTACGCCAATGGTAATAGTGTTGTCTCTTGGGCCTGAGTGGGCCCCCTTCCTGCTTTCTCACTCAGCTATGAGTAAGCCTGGGACACCGCATGCTCCCTCCTCCGCACAGGCACTATGGCGCTGCACACTATCCCTGTCCTCTGCCCTGACCACGCTTTGGAGGATCTTTATTCTTTCCTCCTGGACTTTGGTCTCCCCCCTTTGATGGGATCCACGGAAACTATTTGCCTGCTGGTCAACCAATTCATCCTGCCTCCTTCAGTCCATCACCAGTTAGGGCTATGGTCACAAAACCAACTTTGGGCTGCTGTAGCCTCTGACCTCTCCAATAACCATGCCCAGAACATGGCCTACCCGGAGTGGACTTGTAGCCTCTTTGCCTGTATCTCAGGCAACTAGCGCAACTTGCTGGCCTCACAAAAATACCTGACTTCATCTCTGAACTCACATTGCTCCTGGCTCCCCGGGTACACTGGGGATCAACTAGGTGAACTAGATGACTACCAAGCCATGTGGCAAGTAAGATCCAAGCAGCCCTTGTGAAATATTTCCAAGGTTTTGAGGCCTTGGTTACCAAGCTCAACCAAATTTTTGAGCATGTCAACTCCCAGCTGGATTTGGTTGGAGCCCATGCTGACAATCAGGCCAACATAAGGGCTTACACATGGTTTAGATATGGCCCCACTAGGCAACACTCTGAGTCAGGCTCAAAACTACGCTGGGACAGAGTAGCTGGGATTGAAGTGACGCCTCCTTCTCCCTGGTTAGAGACCTCCTCTGCTTTTGAGGCTAGGGGCTGGGAAGCCATAGCTGAACTCAAGGCTACCACTCAACGCCAAGCATCTGTTCTTGTCCCCCACTAGTGGAACCTATGCCCAACCCCCACATCACTTCCTTGACAGATCAATTGGCTATGCTGCGGTGTGAGATCAAGTATTTGCAACAACACCTCTCTAACCCAGGCAAATCATCCTCTGGATCTGAGGGCAAGGAAGGTCCTGAAGTCACCAAGGTCTCTACCCAAACAGACCACAGATGCTGTACTGGGTTTGAAGGTTAACCATATGTCAATTGCGCCCTTCCTTTGGACCACTTGGCATTGGTTACCAATGTTGTTGCTGATAGACAGGATGCACTAGAAAAGGAGGTACAGAATCTTACTCATTTGGCTGAAGCAATGGATGTGGGCGTCACTCCTTTGGCGTTGCAGGCTACTGCTTTGTCCTCCCGTATCAATGGGATGGTAGGCACCTTGGCAGCATACCAGATGGGGATGGATGGATCTGGAACTGCTGTCACTACTGCCAGGGATTTCAGGGGGCAAAACAGATCTACTCTCGGAGGAGAGCCTTTGATTAATATGGGCTAGACAGCCCGCCCCAGAACTCAAGTGTGAGGGGGATCCTCATATCAATGTCCTCACCCTGGGTGACAATTGCTGATCCACCTTGCTGTCCATTGACCCCAATCTCAAGCCCTCCTTCAAGAAAATCTTTGATCCTAAGACCTCCACCATTCCTGCTTTCCTAACTATCTACAAGACTACAATGCATAGGGCTACTGACAAGCTTAAGAAGGAACATATCCTTACCTGGTTACACCCCACTTGCCAGGAAGCTCTGGTCCCTTAACTCCTGTCCATTGTCACTTGGAAGGATATGAAGCACCTTCTTATTGAGGAGTTTGAAGGAGATCTTAGCTTGGAAGCCAAGAAGGGTGCCTTCAGGCATATTGATTTCAAAACCAAAGAAGGTCTGGCTGAGTTTGTTGACTGCTTCTACATCAAAGGACAGCAACTCATTACCAGTTTCCAGCAACTCCTTGAGAAGCGTATACAGCTTGCTCTAATGCTCTGAAAGTGAGCCAGCTCCTGTACTTACACTTCAAGGCACATAAAGCGCCTCTGATTTCCATGAAGAGCATCAATATCCTCCTGCAAGATATTCATCTGGCTCATGGAGGAATGGTGGTTTGCAAGAATAAGGCTAATGCTGCTGGAACTACTTCTTGCATCCCACACATCATGACTCTTGGCTCTAATGGGCCGCCCAAGCAACAAGGGTGCCACAATTGTGGTCAAATCAGACATCACTCATGCTCCTGCACTAACCCTTGTGTAGAAGGTTGCAACCCAAAATAGCAGGTGAGAAAAGAGAGGTCAGCCTAGAGGCAGAGACACTCTCTGCTGACCAATCTCCCCTGTCTCCTCCTGATACTCCCACTGAAAAAAATCTCCTCCTTTGTCTGACCCTACTATCCTTCACCTATTCCATGATCTCTTAAGTGACTCTGAACCCAAAGATTCTGACCATGATGAATCAGATAGTTATGGCTACTCCATTTTTGCTGTCCATGAAACTGTGTCAGTTACCTACAAGGGTTGCTCTGGAAAAACCCCCTACTACAGCTTGCCCTCTGCCAGCTGAGGATAAAGCCATGGTAGCTAGCCCTTACCTAGTACAGGCTCATCAACCTCCTGACCTAGTGGACCCCTCTGAGAAAGCCGCTGAATTAGCTGGAGCTCTCTTCCAAAATTTTACCGTGTCTCTGCCTTTGCAAACTATATATGAGGAAATTCCTGCCTTGAGGTGCATGTTATCAAAATGGGGAAAGGAACTAGAAGCAGCACAGGATGTCTTGGCGGTCTTAACTCCTTTGGGAAAGATACCACCTGTGTAGAAGTATTGATCCAGAAGGTTAATATTAAGGCCATCCTGGACACAGGCTCTCCTGTAAACGTTATATCCTCCAAGTTGATGAAGAAGCTCAAGCTGGCTCCTGATCTCAACTATACTCAGTCTTATAGAACTGCTGGTATGGCCCAGACTTGGGCCATTGGCGCTTATCCTGCCCTGCCAAGGAGGGTTGGGAAACTTCTCATTGCATTCCCTGCTGCTTTTTTAGAGAACAAAAGCTAATGTCTACTGGTGGGCACTCAATTCCTCCAAGAGTAAAATGGGATCATAAACCTTTGAGATGGGTATCTATCTCTCCTAGGATACAAAGCTCCATTAATCTTTGAGGAGCCTCATTGTCTTCCTGGCAAACGTCTAAAAACTTGTGTGCTTGGATACCTCATGGGTATCCTTTTGCTCAAGTACAGAACTCACTTGTCCAGCATGTGTTCCCCTCCTCCTTCATGCCCTGCAGAGGAAGGTGTGCCTCTGCTTGCTCCTGCAGCTGTCACCATTCCCCAGGCTCCCAAGCAATCATTGACTCCCAGATATCATACAAGCTTCCTGAGAAGTTTTTCTTGGAGTTGTACTCTCCTGAATCCCTCAGTTGTAAAGAAACTTGATTATGCTCTGGGATCCCAGATCAGACTCATAAAGAGCCTGTACAACTGCTGCTAGCTAACCTGACCGCTTCACCCATGCAGGTTTTTAGAGGCCAAGTTGTGGGGCATGGACACATACTAGGGGCTGAGCAGGTAGCTTCTCTCTACCCTTTTGGGATGTTCAGTGAGTTTAACTTGCCTAAAGAAGACCCTCAAGTACTCTCCCTGTTTACAGCCGCTGATTTCTCTCAACTATTGCCTGTCCAACAGAAAGACATACTAGAACTACTAGACCAGGTCAACAACATCTTTGCTTCTGGACCTAATGACTATGGCCTAGCAAAGGGGTCATTCACCAGATCAACTCAGGTGATGCTCCGCCTTTCTGTGCTAAACCCTACCACTGTAGTAGGGTAGAAGATGCCCAGGTTTTCAAAGAACTCAAAAAACTCTTGGATGCTGGGCTCTTGGCCCCTTCTCAGAGCCCTTGGGCCTCTCTCTTGCTTCTCCTTAAGAAAAAGTATGGAGTCCATTGTATTGTGATGGACTATTGCCGCTTAAATTCTCTCACCAAAAAGGATTTGTACCCATTACCCCGGATTGATGACACCCTTAGACAATTAGGAGACTCAAAGTTCTTCTCTTCTATGGAATTAGCATCTGGATACTGGCAGGTTGACTTGTCCCCTGAAGAACAAGAAAAGGCTGCCCTCATTACCTCAGAAGTTCTCTATGAACCCACACAAATGCCTCAGGGACTTTGTAATACGCCAGCCACTTTCAGAGAGCCATGGACTCCATTCTAAAAGACCTAAAACTCTCCTGCGTCCTTGCTTACCTTGTCAACATTACAGTGTTTAGTTCCACCTTTACCAATCATTTGGATCATCTCAAGGCTGTCTTCCTCAAGATTTGAGAGGGGGGCTTGAAGCTCAAACCTTCCAAGTGTTCTGTCTTTAAGGAGAAACTCAAATTCTTGGGCCACAAAGTTATCCAAACTGGAATACACCCCAAGAACAATAAGGTGGAAGCCATCAATAAGATGCTGCCCCCTACAAATCTTTGTGAGGTTCAAGTATTCCTGGGCATGATGAGATACTATTGACAGTTCACCCCTTATTTTGCTGAACTAAGTGAAACCCCTATCCAACTCCTCTGGAACGTGCCCTTTGAACAAACTGACAGCCAACAGCAGTCCTTTGAAGCTCTGAAGACCAAGATCAAAGAGGCTCCCATCCTCTTATACCCTGATTATTATAAGGAGTTTATATTATACACCAAAACCAGTAGAGTAGCTGTAGGTGCAATCTTAGCCCAGCTCAATGATGAAGGCATAGATTGACCAGTAGCCTATTCTTTGCATGTCCTCAACAAGCACAAGAAGAATTATAGTGTCACTGAAAAGGAGTGCCTGGCAGTACTAAATGCTGTGAAACTGTTTTAACACTACATCTACAGGACCCACTTTACAGTAGTCACTGACCACTTGTCCCTCAAATGGCTTCAACAACTAAAGGAACCTGAAGGTTGACTGGCTTGTTGAGCCCTGCACTTGCAAGGGTATGACTTCACTGTGGTACACCAACCTGGAGCTCAACATCAAAACACCAATGTATTGTCAAGAATGCCTATACTGGCTATCCACCCTGCTGAGGCTGATCTCCTGTATGAACTAATAGGGTATCATGGCACTTGAGCTACTGAAACCAAAGAGATACAACTGGCCCTTCAATCTCTATCAAAGGGTACTATCATTTGAAATAGACAATTTTTCAAGAAATTGAACAACACCTATCTTCCCTACATCTGCCTCAGTATGAGAATAGCTATCATTCTCCAAGCCCATTTTGACACTGGACATGGAGACATTGCTAAAACTCATGACTGGTTATACAATAATTTCTACTGGGAGAATATTTGCTTGCTGATCCCTGAAGTTCTTGCCTCCTGCCACTCATATCAACTCCAACATCCCAGACCTGCACACCATCAGTTCAAGCTCATCCTTCCTAAGCATGCCTTCCACACTGTGAGTATTGATGCTGTGGGGCCTCTTCTGTGTTCTAGGTCTGGATGTCAGTTCATCTTAGTGGCTGTAGACCATTTTAGTAAATGGGTTGAAGCTAGAGCTACCAAAGACATCACTGCTAAGACTACTGCAAATTTCTTATTGCAAGATATCTTCTATCAACACAGGTTCCTGCAAGTCTTGCTATCTGATAATGGCACCAACTGCAATACTTGCCTCATCACGTCTATTGTAAAAGCTATGGACACCCATCAATTCTTCTCTGCCCCATGTAACCCTTCAACCAATGGAACCATCAAATGAGCCAATTCTTCCCTTGTGTCCATTATGAGGAAACTCACCCTCTCTGATGCCGCAAATTGGGACATGTTTCTCCCTGCTGCCCTCTTTGCCTATTGCCTTAGTAGACACCTGGGTGACTGGACAATCCAATTTTACCATATTGTATGGAAGAGAAGCTATCACCCCCTCAATCTTGGGACCTCTGCTGATGGAAGTTGATGCTTCTACCAATCCAGAAACTCACGTCAAAAACTTGATCAATCAAATCATTAACATCCAAGCCAAGGCATATTAAACTGCCTACAAAGTCAAAGCTTTAGAACTCTCTCCCTCCAATGCTTCCAGAGCCCCCTCCCCAAATATCAAGTGAGTGACCTGGTTTTCTATTACCAGAATTGTGCTGGGGACAGAGCCCACAAACTAGATTCCCTCTGGGTTGGCCCTTGTGAAGTAGCCTTCAAGAAGGGTGTTGAGTATACCATGAAACTACTGTTGTCTGGCTGCCCTTTTGCCCAAGTTCATTTCAAATTTCTCCGCAGATATCAACTCCCTGTTTCCAATATTGAAGGAGGAGATGTTGTAAATTGCGCCATTGATGCTATTTTTATATGGCCTTCAAATAGTGATAGGTGCAAAGATTTGGTCAGTTTTTCTTTCAATTCTGGGATTTCCTTGCCTTCCGTAAATGAGTCTGATCCAATATCCACCCATTCTGGAATACTGTATGTTGAGCAACTGGGTTATTGCTGGTATTTTCAAAGCTATAGATAGATGTTAGCCTTGCCAATGTACTCTACCTAATTCTATTCAAGAGCACTACAGACTACAATAGAAAAGAACTTTGAAGATAATTACATTTATTGGGACTAGAGTACAATCTAGCCAGTGGCTGCAATCTATCCAGTGTAACTAAGAACTTATTTTTTGTCCTTTCAGGCACCTGTATCAATATATACTACAAAAACCCTTGTTATTGTCCTTTCAGACAGTTCTCAGTGGCTACCTTTGCAATAGGTCCATCTTTGCTGGATGTGCCTATCCTGATTGGCTGTCCTTGGCATGTGTGCTGCTACTGGCCTTAGAAAGGTGTACATGGCACTTCAGCTACAGCCTAAGCCCTTCTTGAGCTAGCCTACTGGCAGTTATTGATTGGCTGTATCCTTTCACGCCTATTATTGTGCTAGGAAACTATGCTGTTTTTGTTGACGCTTAGAAATGATCCCTGTTCAGTCCTCCTACATTGGAAGGTAAAATTCCAGTATTCCATTTACAGGGTTTAATCAGTAATCCTTTTCTGGCTGGCAAGCCTTCTGCTTTTTAATGCAACAGGTTAAATTAGGGGTTATACACCATATAATAGCAGGCTCAATCCAATATTGACTTGTGGATTATCTGCTGTGTAATGCTGACCCAAACCAATAAGGACTCAATTATATGCTGTGCAATGCTGATCTCAACTCAATATTTCCTAGCCATATGTGATCACTTGTTTGATATAATCATCTACGCCTATCAGGCTGGGTGAGACTGAGTTGATACAACATCCAGTAGGATGGAATGAGAGATATACAATTGATGATGTATTGATTATACAGTGTTTAATCAGTGATAATTATTATAACAACTAACAATTATACAGTGTATACTAGTCATATCAATTATTCAAACCGTAGATTATATGGTATATAATTGCTACGCATTGGAATGATAATCAAGTGATAATATGGCATATAATTGTTGCATCTATCATAATAAAATAACAATTACACGGTGTATAACTGCTTATCAAGTATGATAAATTCAAGATTATACGATGTATAATTACCACACTTAATAGAATATTAACCTAGTGATAATACAGTCTTGTAACTGATAGAGATCTGCGTGCAATGATTGTCTTAATCATTTGTGGTCAATCAGCATAATCTTACACCGTACCTGCCCTTGTCTGATCCTGGTATGACCTCACCCCAATGTGACCCCCCTGACCACTCTGTCTACCTAATGAGTGATCACCAAACCTTGTCTACTATTTAAGTAGAATTGATTCTCCTAATAAAGACAAGCTTATCCACATTTTTATTGGCTTTAATATTCTTCAAGATTTCCCTTTTCTTTTTGCCAAAAGTAATTCCTCTTCTTTTATTCCAGGAAATTAAGCTTTGATACTCAAATCTTTTGTTATAAAGATTTCCTGCCGTGTCTTCCTGGATGTTGTCCCCAGGAGCCAAACACAACAGTTACTGCTGCTCCAGTTTGCCATTTGGATTCAATTCCCACTTGTAAGTTGACACTGATAAATAGACATAATCTGAGAGTCACTTGATACAGCCTCATTTATCAGAACAGATACCAGAAATTAGTCACCCAAGGGGTTTTTGCATACTGGACCAGGTGCTCTTTAGATGATGTAGACAGTATAGGAGCCATGGATCCAGGTGGTATTGCTTAGTCAAAAATTTGTACATATTGGAAAATTTTCACTGTCCAACTTTTAAGAGTTGAGTCCTCCCTAAAAATACTCCAATAAACCAAATGTTCTCCTGGTCTACCTTTATTTTATAATGCATCCTGTAGTTGGCCTACTCCGCTACATCCCATATAATTCAATCCTGAGTCAAATCATTACTGAAAGATGGGGACCTGCCATTAGTACTTTGTTGGCAATGCCTCCCAATGTCACCCCAATGTCACATAATCTTGGGGTCTTCCCTGTTGAATCCAAACAAGAGACAGTTGTCCCTTCTCAATGTCCCAAATTCCACGCTGAAGACACTCTGATTCTTTCCCAGGATATCTACCTTAGGACTTTTCTGGTTGGGCTTAATCATTTTGCTTAATCCCAGTGTATTTTTTGGAAATTTTACCAAGTGGTACTTGAATCTTGGTTGGTGGTTGATGGTTGATCATCAACTCCATGTGAGTTTGGGAGGTGATTCCCCACCATATGAAGACTGCTTTGTATTATCCATCAATTTCTGTCACAGTACCCTTAATTAAAAAGTGTCAACATCCAGAAGATGGCATAAATAAAAACAAAATATACCCTTTATCATAGTGTTAAAATGGCCACTGTCAATATGGGGGCTGTTATCAATGAGTTGCAGCATGCATATCTAAAGCATCTCATATGGGTTGGTAAAGTATAAGACAGTGCTGCCTGATTGGGGGAGGAGCCAATCCTAGCCCAAGGCCTGGGGGAGCTATCTGAAGCACCAACTCTACTCAGATTGAGCTGCTGTGGGGCTTTATAGTGGCTACCCTTCACAGGATGATAGCTTCTGTCTCTAAACAGGGATATCTTTGCACTTTAGATTTCTGCCTGTCCCTTCTAGACTGCTGTTGCCCCCCTTAGATGCAGGGCCATGATAGTTTGGTTGCCGCACCCTGATTCCAGTGTTGGTGCTGGTAGTTGAAACGTGTGTGGTATGAGTGGTCCCAATTTTTTGGGCTTGCCGGCACCAGGGTCTATATAGATGGCCAGTCCCCTTCCTAGAGATATGGACTACTAGAGTGCACTAGATGGGTGTAATAGCAGGTTTATTCCAGCTCACTGCTGAATCTCTATAATGATATGTGGACCTACTGGTGTGAGAGGCTGCTGGTACCAGGGCTTGGGAGTTAGCTTGTACCCCTACTTTGTGGCTGCTAGGTCTTTGAGTTAGAGTGATGGCTGCCGGTTGCTGGGCATGTGGGTGACCCCATGCCAAGTTGCGCTTTGTTATTTGTCATAACCAAGGACTCAAGTGAAAGTCTTAAATACGTACAGCCTGAGGCTCTGGCTTTAAGCCTGCTTAATTGGAATATGGATAAGAAGATCTCCCTAGCAAACAAAAGATGGGCGGTGAAGATCCAATGCCAAGATCAATGTGCAGAAATGGACTTGGTTCTGTTAGGAAAGGGGGGTTGGCTTTATCCCCAAGGGGCTGATCCTGATAGCCTCAGTAGAGATACCCCAAGTGGCGAGGGGCAGGTAAGGAGAACACCCCTGGAAAAAAGAAATAGGGATGGCCACTGCAGAGGTGAATTTATGAACTACCATTCACAAGACCAATCAAACCCCCTAAATAATTTGAATTTGCAACACCCCAGTAGGGTTTCAGGAGGTTGGTTAAGATACAAGGGTACTTGTAGGAGGTGTGTGAGAATTAGGGAGCAGGTTAGTAGGAAATAAAACCAAGCTCCCAACCACAATAAAGATAGCGATTTCAGCAACAACCAAAAGGTTTTTGCCAACAATTCCTGGGAGGCCAAAGGGGGGAAGGAATCAACTGAACACCACAGCAACAGGAAAAACCAAGTGTTCAATTTACTACTAACAAATCTTGAGCTTTATTGGAGTAGAGAACAATGAAGCAAGGTCTTTTACAACTCTTGCATTCATTTAAGGGGGAGGGGATTAGGGTGGGAGATTGAATGTCACCAAACTAATTGACCAATGATATGAGCAAATATGAGTGCCTTTCTCAAGGCGGGAAAATCTTGACAAATTTTCAATGGGCAGAATCAAAAAGGATAACTGACTCAACTAAAAATTGAGGAGCCTGCTTTGGATGCAATTACCACTGCTCCTGGCTGCTCTTGCGCATGATATTTAACCAGGGGTATCTCTTGGGTGGGTTAGGTAGGGTATCTTTGGAATAATTTCACAAGTACAAATCAAGGGCTTTTTCAGTAACTTTTTTTGATAATTGTTCAAACACAATTTGATGGAGATCCTCAAGCATTTGGCAGGAATCAAAGTGGAGGCCTGAGGGGGAGGCGTAACTTTACAAGGTGGCCTGGATGAGCTTACTTCAGGGTTGCTAGATATACCCATATCAGTTGATATTATGGCATGGAAGAGAGCCAGGATTGATATTATTTACTTTATACTCCAGGGTGGTGGGACCTAGGAAGCGTTGGCTGAGATCTAGTAAGGCCAGAGCCTTGCTAAACTGTGGGGTATATCCTGAAGAACGAGGGTGCAGTTTGGCTTTTAGGTAAAGAGTCGAGTTGAAATGATTTGGTGTGTTGTTGGATATGGAGGAGTCTATTAAACCTAACCAGAGGGCTGATCAGAATTTTTGGAGTCAGAATAAAACTATTATACTTATTTAGCATCTTAGTTTTAGATATTTGTGGTGGTTAGTAGTATTTGGACATGTATGTATGATAATGCAGCTGGGATTGGAAATGTTCGGCAATTACTTTTATTACTTTATTAGGCTAAAACGAAGAGGGATGGGCTAAGTTACCAGCTCAAGGAAGTTTGCTGGGACATAGAATAAGCCGTCCTGGCCTGGACGAGGGTCCTGGACTAGCCACCAGTCCGCATCGGAATCATCGACTACTTCAAGGATAACATCAGCTTCGAGGGAATCTCCAAATGGCTCCCCTTGGTCATCCAACGGAGCATATTCATAAATGAGCTTATAGGTGGTTTTGGGCGGCTCCTGGACGGGTGGTTCAGGCACAGGATCGACCTCGCGAGTGACATAAGCTCGAGGAAACCAGTCTTCGATATCTGGTGCAGTGGTAAGATGCCCCAGATACCACTCAGCTGACTCATCACCCTCATCTGTGACATTTAAAACATCCCCCTCCTCAAACCTCAGAGCCGACCCTTCCTCAGAGTAGGCATAAATGGCACGAACGGAGAACTTGAAGTCTTGAGGAGCCTGACTCTTGGGGATTCCGAAGGGGTTGTTCGATCTGGTCTCTTTTGGGGGTCCGCCTTACCAAAGGGATTGTTAGATAGCTTTTCTTTGGGGATCTCGGTTTCAACAGGAGCTTTAGAAATAGGGGGTGCAACAGGGAGTTCCGTGGGTGAGGGCTGAGGGTCAGCTGGTGGTGGAGGGGGTGGAGGCGGTATTACAAACGGCTTACTCTCAGCTTCCTCTGCTTGTTGAATTTTGGGTGACTCCTTGGGAGATTCTTGAGGTTTCTGAGGGCTTGAGAATAAAGAAGCAAAGTCTTTGACAGATGGCTTGGGGAAGTGTTCCTCGGAGGCAGGAGGGGTAACAACTTTAGCACGGCTCTCGGCTAAATATAAGCGTCATGAATGAGTAATAAAATACCTTCGTTAGCCCAAGGATTGGAGCTCTTGGGTTTCACTGGAGATTGAGGCGGTGAAGGCGCAGAGAATGAGTCCCCTTCGCTCTTTTTTGAAATCAACTGTGTGAAAGGGTCAGGTGCTTCTTCGGCTTTCTTGGTGATGAGAGCAGCAAATGGATCGGCGTCGTTTTGTTGGTTGAATATGTTCCTTAGGCTACCAAAGTTTTCGGCAGCTTTAACTTCAACCTCTTGCTTTGGAGGCTGAGGGGGTTCAGGGGTGAAAAGAGACCTGCTCTTCAGAGAAAGCTCAGCAAGGAGATCTTTGAGGTTGGCAGTGGTGAATTTGGCTCCACTTTGAATTTTTTCGAATTCCTCCTGGAAAGCTTTGACTTCTGACGCCAATTGGTTAAGGCTTGAGAAGTTATCGAGGAATTGCTTTGAAAGCCTCGTTATCTTCTCAGATGTCGCTGATAATTCTGCCGCCTGGCGTACCTCGTCGGAATTGACTTCTTGAGTATAACTTTCAATGCGGGCTGAGGCGTCAGCTGGCAAGCTGGGAGTATTTGCTAGATTCAGCTTCTGCATGCGCTGAGCGAGCATAGCAGCGGCTTTAATAGCAATTGGGTCTTGGGATGCAGGAGTGGCGGGAATTAGAGGTGCATTAGAAGGTATTGTGTATCCATGTTTTGCAGCATCTTCTAGCTTGAAGCATTCCAGATTTACTTTGGAAATTTCTTTGAGGATTTGGTTAAATTCGTCACACAAGCCCTCCAACTTATTAGCCCTCAAGAGATTGAAAAGCTCCTGATGGGGTTTTAAAGCAGCTTCCAACTCTGCCCTCTTTATTTCCAGGGTTTTAAAAAAAATCTGGATGATGAATGGGTGCTTTGGTATAAAGTAAATTGATTTTTTCCTTCAGTTTTTGGGTTTCGGCTTGATAATCAGCACTGGAAGTCTGGCTAAGTAAGTGTTTTTTCTCAGCAATTTCTCTTTCCAAAAGTTGAATTTTAATCTGAGTTTCCTCGGAAACCTGGGGAGTAGCTGGTGCTATTATCAAGCCTGGTGGCAGTTGCGAGGGAATAGGTTTCCCTGCCAGTCGACCGAAAATTAGATGCATCGCAGCCGAAAACTGCCCGATATCAAGTGACCCCGACTGGGAAGGATCTACAAGCGTCCTATATGTTTAATATAAGCATGGCCAACTCAATACCAAATGGCGAACAGTTCTTCGGGCGATAGCTTAGATTGGAGAAAGAGGGGTCGAAACTCTTGGCTGGTGAGCCTTCCTGTACCATTGGGATCATTCTTCTGGAATATTCCTTGGTATTTGTCCCGATCTGCTTCTGTTATTTCCCAGCTGCTATCCGAGAATGAACTCGCCATATTTTATATTTTAAAAACTAAAAATTCTTGTTATTTACTTCTAGCTAAGATAAAAAGGAAGGGTTAAAAATTGGTTTTTAAGAAATTAAAAAATAGAAAAAGAAGGCAGCGTAAAAATACTCTCATTCAAGAAAAATTAGGGCCGATGACTTGAGCAATAAAGCTTGGGCTGATATATCTACAAACTTAATTGAAGTCAAAGACAAAGCCAGTCCAGAAGTAAATATCTTATGTCAGTGAATTGATCTACCTTTAAACAGAACTTGTTGTAAAATAGACCAGTCAAAATATAGCTTGAAAACAAAAAAGTGAACAAGCAAACCCAGACGAGGCTCGTCATCCCTCCAGGATAGGCAAGTATTCCGATGGCTACCAAGTTCTCTCAGGGTGTGGCTAGGCGGCACAGACCTCAGAATCCACCCAAGCGACTGTTATAACGATTAATCAGGAATTCGTTGCCAACCCTAAATAGGGCTATTAATAAACTCGTGCAAGCCATAAAACTAGTTTAAAGTGATGATTAACCATCGTAACTATCATCCACATCTTCCAAACAATACACAATTGATAAACACCAATAAAATCTACTGAAATCCTTCTCATCTGCAGCCAATAGCTTTGTCAGTTGAATCCGACATGTTTACTTAAAACACAATTTATTGATGCTAAACTCAATACAATATTCAGTTCACTATGAAGCACACTTGAAATACGGAGAAAGCAGCAATATTTTTTTTAAAATAAGCTATAAAACTCACTTCAAGACATAAAATAAACAGAAAACATCAAAAAAAGTGTCAAGCACAGATTTAAGCTTTTGGTTTACTCCTAAAGGAGGTGCGTGGCATTCCATGGGATGACCCACTCGCAGCAGGCAGCTTTGAAGCACCATCCCTTTTGATGTACTCAGCATCCATCAGGGACAAAAACTATACGTTGATTATCTTTCGCAGCTTATTCCCAGACATATAAAACACACACCAACTTTCCTCTTTTGATCTATATAAACATTTCTCAAGTGGGAACTTTCAATTAAGACTAAAGAGTCCAATCCTCTATTTCACTCTATCATTGACTTCCTATTTAAAAACATTCCCATTTAATCATAATAAGCTGTAACACTTTAAAGTTCAATATTTTCAAAAGCAAATATAACTAATCCCAACCATACAAGCTAACCAACATACCCATGGTTACAGCCAACTTTTTCATACCCATTGTGACTCATGGGGGAACTTGATGAGCTTCCCCAAACCCGATATCCAAGTCAAACACTCTAGTCTAGGTCTCACCCATGGTTCAGCAGCTATTGGTGATAATACAAGTCCCTTAATTCCTACAAGGAATAAAGCCATCTTACTTCAATTTTCCTTTTCACTGAGCCCAGCTTAGGCCTACCAAAAAAAACATTTAGAATGTTGAATCCCATAAACCCCACCAATACACATATTTCTATATATTTCTCCTGCATACCCTTAAAATGTTAGACTGTAGAAAACCTATACTGGGATCAGCAGTTGTAAAAATCAGCTGGGCCTGGTGCTCCCAGACTGTGGCCATTGGGTGTCCTGGCCCAAAGCCAGGCTCCAACTGGGTTGGGTGCCACTCTTCAAGTGACCCAGCTCAACTCCTAGCACAATATACCTTGCCTGCAGCCCCACAAACTCCTCCAAGGCTTTTTCTACCACCATCCTAGTGTCAAGTAAATACTTCTTAGAAGTATAATGAACAAGGTAAAGGGGAAAATTAAGAAGATAATGTTACTTTGTTGGATTTGAGTTTATAGTATTATATAGTATCATGAGAAGCCACATACATCCATGTACGTCATGAGGCTTGTCCAAGTAGTATTCCTCTTAGGACCCAAAAGGTTTGATCCCCATAATAGATATGCAATTAATAAGAGTGCCACCAACTTAACTTAATTATTAGTTATGAAATCACCCAGGAAATTACTTTCCTGAGAGGGAGTAATCAAAGATGTTGCAACATCTTTTCCTGGGGTGCTGGAGGGTGGAACCTTAGGGACTTTCTTAGAGCGCTGTGAATTTGAGCTTGTTATCAACCCAGTTTTTCATTGGGGACAGGGAGTCAGGAGCTATGTTGTGCCGTTCTTGCTTTGCACAGGCAGAGTCAGTCATGATGCATAAGCTTGAGCTCTGTACAAGCATCAAAATCCTTTAATAAGGTAAATGTTGTTTGGTTTGACTTCCATAACAATCCCTGTCCTCATAACCCTGGTTTCAATTTGTGCATACTGTGGTTAACAACCCAGATCTTGTCCCCAACTTGGAAGCGTTTTTGCTGTAATGGGATAGCTTCTATTCCAACTCTTTCCTTTTTTTTGTCTTTCTGGTCTCTCCTGGTGTGCTGTACGCCAGGGTCATTATTATCTGGTATTTTCTTAGGTAGACGTAATTGTGGTCCTAACTTAGTACTGACAATGGCGGGTTTATGTCCATAGACAAGTTTATACAGGCTTTTGCCTGCATTGCGGTTAACTCAAGTTCTGCACACCATAAGTGCTATTGGCAGCATGTCAGCCCAGAGTTTCAGATTGTTGGAAGACAGTTTACTGAGAGCTTCCACAAGGGAGCCATTCAGTCTTTCAACACTTCTGTTTGCTTGTGGGTGATAGGGGCTGGCAACAATGTGCTTTACTCCATTTTTAGCGAGGTAGACAATGGTGTCAATAGCTTTGAGTTTGGTTCCTCTGTCCATGATTAGGGGTTCTGGTTTCCCAAACTTAGCTATGATCTCTTTACCAATAAATCATCTTAAATTGTTTCCTGTGTGGTATTTTGTAACTTGTGATACAGGCCACCTAGTTACATAGTCAATAGCTGTGATGATGTAATTTTTGTCTTTGTTATTACCAGACATTGGTTTCACAATATCCAGAGATCACACTTTGGTCGGGTGTGTGATTGATACTGGTATCACTGACTTGGGGGGTGCCTTGGAGCAGGCGTACTTTTCACATACTTTGCACTGATCCATTACTTTCTTGATCTCGTCCAGCATTTTGGGCTACCAGTAGCGTGTATTGAGGTATTCATGCAAGTTCCAGCTACGGGTGTGTCCCAGATCTCTGTGGTATTGGAGGATTGTGGCAATCTTTTGTGTTGACGGGACATATGGTACAGTATCACCACTTGGTAGTATGTGTGTAAAGTACCATATACATTTTTGAACAGGTGTTTGTTCTTGAGGACTTTCTCTTGGATGTCCATTGGTTTACCAGGTGGGAACCCCTCTTGGAGATTTCCCATGATCAACATGGGCCAATCAGGGTCCCCATCAGTGCAAAGGATGTGTTTATGGTATAGCCTTGATAGGACGTCTGCAGTAAGCATCTCCTTGCCTGGCTTGTATTCAATTTGCATGGGGTATCTCTGTATGAGACTCATCAATTTTCCTGTCTTCTTGACAGATGTTGTTGAGTCTTGAAGAATAACAATTACTTGTGGTTGTTAACACTTTGAATATCTGTGCACCTTCCAGATAGACCGCCACTTCATTAGATAGTGGACAATGGCAATCAGTTCCTTGTCATGTATTGGGTATCATTTCTCACCATCAGACAGCTTTCTTGATTCATATGATACAGGGAGAAATTCCTTTTAGGCAGTTTGAATTTGGAGTACTCTTCCTATTGCATAATTGGAGGCATCAGTTTCTAGCTCGTATATTCCTTCACAGTTTGGATATTGCAAGATAGGGGCAGTGACCATACATTCTTTTAACTGTCGGAAATGTTGATCTCTTAACAGCGTCCATACAATTTTTTTGTCTTGCCTGTAATCACTGTCGTGTTTGGCTCCTGGGGATGACATCCAGGAGAACACAGCGGGAGATCTTTATAACAAAAGATTTGAGGTTCAAAGATAGCCTTGGGTTAGTCTTCAGGGCAAAATTAAGGGCACATACCTTAATTTCCTGGAATATAAGATGAGAAAGACCTTTTGGAAAAAAGGAAAGAAAAAGGCTTGAAGATTATTAAAGCCAACACAAATGTGGATAAACTTGTCTTTATTAGGATATTTGATTCTACTTAAAAATAGTAGACAACAGACAGTGATCACTCATTAGATAGACAGAGTGGCCAAGGGGGTCACATTGGAATGAGGTCATACCAAGATCAGACAAGGAAAGGTATGATATTCCAGAATGGGTGGATATTGGCTCAGACCCATTTACAGAAAACAAGGAATTCCTAAACTCAAAAGCAAAACCAGTCAAATCTTTGCAGCTATCATTATTCAAAGGCCATATCAAAATAGCATTAATGGAGCAATTTCTGACATCTCCCCCCTCAAGATTGGACACAGGGAGTTGATATTTGCGGAGAAATTTGGAGTGAACACAGGCAAAAGGATGTCCAGAGGACAGCAATTTCACAGTATACTCAACACCTTTTTTAAAAGTGACTTCACAGGGCCCAACCCAGAGGGAACCCAGCTTATGAGCTCTACCACCTGTACAATTCTGGTAGTAGAGAACCAGGTCGCCTATTTGATACTCAGGGAGGGGGGCTCTAGCAGCATTGGACGGGGAGAGCTCCAGAGCCTTAACCTTGTAAGGAATGGAATAAGCTGTCACTTGGATGTCTGTTGCAGATTAAACGTATTAGACATTAATTTGTCCATCTAGGAATCAAGCAACATAACAATTGCGCTATTGCATCCTGATTCTACTAATGATAAAGACGTTTAAAACGCCTCTAAAACAGGTGTTCAATTTGCCTTTTGAATGCGCACAAGGCACAGGCTTCACTTCCAGGATTATAAATAGAACAACAAAGTTTTTTATATCTACCTCCTTAAGGAAAGCCGCGTGGAAGCAGTTGTTCTCTCACGCGGGACTTTTAGCTGTGCCAATCCACTCTCCTCCATTTGGGAAGTCCTTCTGTCTGTGCCTCCCTGCCTCTGGTGGCAATTCCCCTGCCTCACTATATATAAGTGCAATACTATCTAAATAAACACCAGTTTTGTTTATACACCTTATTATTCTTCTGTTCTTTCATAGGCTATCACTATACCATCAACAGGTATAGTATTAAGAATTAGGTCCCTGACTAACTGTTCATAGAGACTAGCAACCCTTTGCTGCAACTTTTAAGATAATGTCAATGATACAATTGGCTAAGTTTTTAACATGGGCCTCAGGATTTGCAGACACATCAACTTTGATCAAGGGGGGTCCCAAGATTGAGGGGGTG